>OY757914.1:17898132-17910632 GCA_963585895.1 Sepioteuthis lessoniana
ATTTCAATTGTCTCATAACGACAAAGATAAGAGTATCTCGAATCACCGCTCTCTCTCTCTCTCTCTCTCTCTCTCTCTATATATATATATATATATATATATATATATATAGAGAGAGAGAGAGAGAGAAAGAGAGAGAGAAGAGGATTTGGCATTAAATAACCAACAAGGGTGGATATGCCATGAAACCTAACCAACCAACTGGCATTCTTACACAATTTGTCTTATCCACTTTATCAGTGAAAGTAAACTGCATCTTTTCACTGGGACCCTAGACGAGAGTACCAGTTAGGATCACCTGCGTATGGTCTCCCCAAAGAAACTGGCACAGCCATAATGATGGTCTATAAGAACACAAAAGTAAAAGTTTGCCCCCCGGATGGAGACACAGACTTCATTTAAATTGTTGCTAGTGTTCTGCAAGAGGATACATAGTCCCATACCTGTTCATAATCTGCCTAGACTACGTACTTCAAACGTCGATAGATCTAATGAAAGAAAATGGTTTTACACTAAAAAAGGCCCAAAGGAAATGATACAAACAATTACGGTACAAACTATTACGGACGCAGACTACGCAGATGATATAGCGCTTCTTGCAAATACACATACACAAGCCGAATCCCTGCTACATATTCTGGAACAGCCAGCAAGTGGGATTGGTTCCATGTAAATGCAGGCAAAATAGAATACATGTGTTTTAATCAAAAAGGAGACATCTCCACTTTAAATAGTGGTTCTCTGAAATTAGTGGAAAAGTTCACGTACCTCGGTAGCAGCGTCTCATCTACTGAAAAGGACAACAATACGTGACTAGTTAAGGCATGGACTGGTATCCATAGCTTGTCATTCATATGGAAGTCAGACTTATCCGAGAAAATAAAACGCAATTTTTTCCTAGCAGCAGTTGTGTCAGTTCTACTATATGGGTGCACCACATGGACGCTGACTAAGCGTATAGAGGAAAAGCAAGATGGAAACTGCACAAGAATACTATGAGCTATACTGAACAAATCCTGGAAGCAACATCCCACAAAAAACCTGCTGTACGGCCATCTACCACCCATCTCTAAAACCATCCCAATTAGACGAACAAGTCATGCAGGACACTGCCGGGGAAGTAAGGATGAACACATAAGTGATGTTCTCCCATGGATCCCTTCAAACGGAGATACAAATGTTGATCAACCAACAAGAACTGTACGGAAATTAGATATAGTCTAGTAATCCCGCCGAAAGCGATAGAAGATAAAGACGAATGGCAAGAGAGAGAGAGAGAGAGAGAGAGAGAGAGAGAGAGAGAGAGAGTTTGAGAAATCTGTGCTAGCAGTATGATATGATGATGTTGAGATCTGCAAATTATTAGTATTTGAGAAATACGTAATATCATATATTCCCTATTCTTTAACAATATAACTATAAGCTATTTGTATCAAGAATAATTATACAAAGCTATAATCATTTATACGAGGATCATTAAATAAGTTTCCAGACTTTTTTTCGTATGGGCACTTTTATTGATAGTACACACATGAAACTCTAGTCCCCTTCGAGGTAATCTCCTCCGGCTGCAACACACTTGTTCTACCGTTCCAACAATTTCTGTAAGGACCCATGGAAGTCCTCTTGTGTGAGCGTCTCAATGACCTTCCTCACAGCCTCTTTCATCTGCTCAATTGGTTCATAACGACAGCCTCTGAGCTTAAATATTAACCAACAGTCACTGGGAGCAAGGTCTGGACTTTAGGGAGGGTGATGCCCATCTTGGTCAAATAGTCTGTGACAAGGATTGAGTTTTGGACTGGTGCATTGTCCTGCTGGAAATGCCACTGAGCCGATTTGAAGCGTTCTGGTCTCTTCCGACGGAATCTCTTCCTGAAATTCCTTAAAACCTCAACATAGTAACCCTAACCCTAACCCTTTGGCCAATCAATTCTGGTGTATTGACTTCTTTACTCCTCCCACACCCCTCATCATCCCTCACAGACTCCCTGCCTTCCTTGAATCTCTTTTGCCACTCAGAAACTGATGCTCGATTCATGCAAGATGGTCGAAAAGCAGTCTGAAGCATTCCATACGTTTCTGTGGCATTTTTTCCAAGTTTAAAACACAATTTTATTGCATATCGTTCTTCTAAAGTGTCCTCGCGTCCAGATTGGATTTTTGAAAGTCACCAGCTGTGACAATCCGGCTTTAGTAGGGTGTATTCCAATTACTGCTGTAGCTGTTCATTTGAGTCTGAAATCATAAAAATTGATCAGTCATCTCATAATATGTATAGCAATAAGATACTGAATTTTCAAGAGTCTACGACAATTTTAAATGCCTGCACAAAAAAGTCTGGAAACTTATTGAATGTACCCCGTAAATTATTATTAGAAGCAGTTACTTAAAATTGTGTATATACAAATGACTATTTTAAAATAGAAATAATCAAACCATATAATTATTAGCATTTGATAGGAATACTTGAAACCATATAGCTGTGCGCAAATTATTTGTATTAGAATGAAATATTGTCTTCAAAACTTTACAAAAAACCCTTAAGAAACAACGAAACAAAAATAAAGATATGTACACAATTCCCTAACCCCACAGCATAAGATAACCTTGACGGATTTACATGCCGTTAAAAAATAAAGCAATCAATCAATCAACAATCTGACTTATTTTTAACATATCCTTCTTACGCTATCTCAATTGTTTTTTCTTTCACAATCATACTTATTTTTCAGCATTTATTTTTAACACAATCTCACTTATTTTTCAACATAATATCCTTCTTACACAATCTTAGTTATTTTTTAACATAATTTTCTTCTTACACATACATTGTTTTTTTCTTTTAACATAATCTCCTTCCTTGTCATTGAGTCTAATTGTGAATATTGATCACATAGTTCAGACAGTATACAATGAAAAAATCAGATAAAAACTCAAATAATAACTCCGTGTTCGGCTGCAGACTTAGCGAACTGTCTTCATATATTTACTAGTATAAATAAGAAAAAATCAGTAACTGTGTCTGTTGATTGACACTTACCGAATTTTATCAGATGTCGATGCTACTTTTATCACCTCCGCCCACATGGAAAAAAATAGTAAGGCGTTATAAGTGTATACTGACCCAGACAATTCTTGAATATTGTCGTATTTTCCGGCCAATCATTTCTCCCGCCATAAATATTCATAGTTTACAATCTCTATGTCGCTGCTAGCTGTTTGGGAATAATTTGCTGCCAAACATTTTTTATTTACTTTTTTTTTTTTTCTAAATTTTATTATTTACATAGAACGTGACTCGTCAACATTCTCCTCTCCTGTCTCTGCATTACCTCAGGGTTTTTTTTTTAATGAAACGACCCATGTAAAGAGAATTGACAATATATATATATATATATATATATATATATATATATATATATATATATATATATGTGTGTGTGTGTGTGTGTGTGTGTGTTGCATCAGCAGACTAGCGAAGTAGCGAAAGCAATCCTGGAAGAAGAACGTTTACCATTCCACAGTTTTCAAAGGTCACAGTTGTCTTTTAAAAAGGGGCTATGTTTGATTGATTTTTGCGACATCTCAAACTGGTTCGGGTTATTTCGTGCCAAGAAGTCAGGGAATATATTTATATTTACTTTTTTTTGGTTGGTTTCTTTGTTTAATAGCATATCAACCTTTGTATGTTATTTAATGCCAAAGCTATTCTCCTAAAAGAACAATAGTGGTACTATTTAACCCATAGCTGGGAGGATAAGGGGGTTCATACCTTTCCCAAGTGTATTTTGCCCGAAAGTGAACGTATTATCTCGACTGGAGTTCGAACTCGTTTACTACGATTCCGCAGTCCATCGCTTAAACTATTACACTACGAAGACACCCCCTTTTTGTGTAGATGTTTCTTCTGGGGGGGTTTAATACAATTATATATCAAGTATTCCAACCTAATACAATCATATAGTCTCAAGTAATTATTTCTATCTAAAAATAGTCATTGATTTGTTACAATTTCTTTTTTTAACGGCATATCAATTTTCTTGGGTTATTTAATGCCAAAGCTACCTTTGTCGAAGAATAGAAGTGATACTAATTTAAGCCATTAATTGGTGTTCAAAAATGAACGTTATGGAGAGACTGGAGTTTGAATTCACTTATTGCAATGTCGAATTTATGATACATTTGCAACAATGTCAAGACAACTCCCTCACATCTATTTGCACAAAGTTGTAACGTTTCAAGTATTTCTATCTAATACTAATAATTTGCACATACAGGGTGAAACGATAAAATTGGTGGGTAAGTTGGTTGCTTGCTTGTGTTTTACGGAATATCAACTCTTGTTGGTTATTTAATGCCAAATTCTATTTTTACACACACACACACACATATATATATATATATATATATATATATATATATATATAGGGTGAAACGATAAAATTGTCGTCCTAAAGAAAATAACACTGCAGCTTTATTTTAAAACTTTTAATGAAAAAATCAATTCAGGTAACTTGATTATGTAGTAGAGGTGACATCTATTCAATGTAGCCGCCTTCAGCCGCAATCACCGCCTCGATACGGATCCGGGACTGGGAGCATACCTTTTCCATAAGCGCTGGCGGGAGCTCGGCGAATACTCGGCGGATGGCGGCGATCAGGCTGGCTTTGGTGTTGTGGGAGGTCTGTTGTATACTCATATGCAGATGCATGCATAAACATAACGACGACACAATAATAAAGACGAGCGACACAGTTCTTAGTAAAAAATATACCTCTCACTTTATTTGAAAGGGTTGTGTGTGAGAGGGAGTTGGAGACCGAACAGAACTGCAACATATTGACTCTCACTCTATTGGCCATAACCGCGTTTCTTTCCGTTCTCCTGGTTTGCTCAACCAGGGGCCTGGGGGCCAAGCCTCTCTGGGACATGTTCCTCAATCCAGCATCTTATCTCTAACTCGTCTGATCCCCAACTGCAACTGCTCAATCGGGGGCCTGGGGCCCAGCCTGTCTGGGTGCTGGCTTTCTCTACCACATCTTGACTCCAATTGTTGAATTTCCTGTGCACGGAGTTATATAATAGTTCAATACCTACCTTCTTCTTGTGGGCGTCACAAATTGCACTCATTCAACCCATCCACTGTCAAGGTTATACTTTGCTATTCCTCGACCGGATGCACCTGTTATTTACACAGGTGAATTTCCTATTTTGACAGCCCAGCCGGGTCGTAGGTCAATATATAACAGGTCATGTTGGTGATGTGCTCGACGTATGACCAAACGAAGTATTCCAGCGAGTTCAGGTCGGGGGAGGAGGGGGGTTGGCCTGACAGACTTGATTAGCCTGAGGTTCTTTGTTTTCTCAGTCAAGATCTGGCTTGTCTGGCGCCTATAAGACCAACACTTCAAGTCCTCCTTCACACATGCATTCACAGTTGTGTGTGAAACGCCTAAATCTCTGGCAATCTGCCGAATAGGCTGCTGGAGAGTTTCATCAATGATTGCCTGGACCTTTTCGATGAACTCCTTGGTCCGGGTCTTCCTGGCGGTGTCCTTCTTCTCTACCACCTCCAAAGGGTCGTCCGATGCGTTGAGCTGTGCCCTCAAGCATTGAACCGTCCGGATTTGCATTTTGAGGGTCCTGGCAATGGTCCTGTTGTCATAACTTGGATCGGTAGAGAGCATATGTTGTACAGCGGCGCATCTCCGATCTCGCTCGTTGTGTCACTTTCAGACATGATAGAAGGCTCCTATCGCTCTTGGGATTTGTACACACCTGCCCAACTAGTAGATGGTCTGCAACAAAAAAAAAAAAAAAAAAAAAGAAAGCCGGTTTTCATTAAACGGAAATGGAATGATGTCGTCTTTTCTAGGGCGATAATTTTATCGTTCCCCTCTGTAGTTGTAAGATTTTCCTGTCTAATACTAATAAGTCATACAAAATTTTATGGTTCAAAATAACTGTTCCTATTAAATAATTATCCTTTCATTGGAAACAGTTATATGGTTTCAGAAATTCTTTATCTAGCGCGAATGATTTGGTTTGGTTTGTTTTTATGGCATATCAAACTTTGCTGATTATTTATACATATATATTAGATAGATATAATTTGTAAACAAAAGATAAATGGTTCCAAGTATTGCTATGTATCACGAACGATTCAATTAAACATTATTCATTTGTTTACACGCAGTTAAATGATCAAATAGTTCTTTTAAATAATTCAATTTAGTATATGCGAATTGTTTGCACTAAGTTTAAATGTCAAACAGTTCAATTTGACCCATAGATGGGACTCTAATAGGTGCTACCACTCTAAGTTAGTGTAGACCTGGGAGCAATGTCAATGAAGGGGCACTTGCATTCCCTAAAGGTCCAGAATTGATAGAGCCTTACCATCAGATTGTCTAGAGTCATATCAGGGTCACTCGTTTGGGATGGGGTTTTACCCCTGTGCAGAGATGCAGTCGGTGTATTCAACAGCCCCAAATGATTAGGCTAGCTAGTGATCTGTTAGCAAGAAAGTAAAGTTGGCAAACGTAGTCGAGGGCGACTTGAAGGCTCCCTTTTTTATAGCTACTACACCGAGGTGTAGGGGAGGGCGCTACTCCTTTCCATTGATGGCTCAATTTTACCCTTGATATGTACCTTATACTGCTGAGTGTTAAGCAAGGAGGTATCAAGTACCTTTGTTAAAGTCTTTAGTATGACGCGACCTGGGATTGAACCCAGGTCTCTTGGACTATTGGCGAACACTCTACCCACTAGGCCAATGAGATAACTTCGAAAAAGCAATAATTGCTTTTAAGTCTTCTTAATATTAGTTTGGTTTGGTGTATATCATCCTTTGTGGGTTATTTAATATCAAAGCAATCCTTGGAAGAGAATAGTAGTGATACTAGTTAACCTATAGCAAAGGGAGAAGGTAGTTTATGCCTTTTCCAAGAACATAATTTGAAAGTGAATATAAGTAGCACAACAGGAGTTCGAACTCGCTTCGTAACATTAACATTTTTTAAACAAAAGTATTCATTCTTATACACTTTTATGGAATCAGTTATTCTTTTACAATAGAAATAATTTGTAAACAGATCTATTTGACCCACACCGAGGACCCTAAAAGCTAGCACTACACCGGGTCAGAGTGGGCCTGGAAGTAATGGCAAAGAAGAAGTACTCCATTCTTCCAAGATTTTCACTAGAGCTTCACTGATGCGGTTTAGTATCATACTGAGAACAGCCATTTTGGGGTAGACGGGATCTTACCCCAGGGTAGGGGGGATACAATCACCGTACTTTAAGCTTGGGTGTAAAGACGCACCATCATTAAGTAAATCGATAAAAAGATTTTGAAATAAAAATAACAGTAAGCGAATTATAGAGATATAAATGGTCTTGTACAAGTATCCCCATCTTTATTGTTTTTTCATTACCTTTCGGCTAGCATCTGCATTCTTATTATTCTAATCTCGATGTTTGGGCTAGTATCTTCATTCTTATTATTTTTATCTCGACCTTTGGATTTATATCCTCATTCTTATAGTTTTTGTAAACGGCCTTATCCTCATTCTTATTGTTTTGATCAAGACGTTTGATTTACATCCTAATCATACTATATATATATATATATATATAAAACTATGATTAAAATTTAGTGGGAAAAGATTTTTTAATCCGTAAAACATTTACAGTGCTCTCCGTACGAAAATGCAGAACACTGTCCCAATATGTTTCAAGAATAAAATTATGATACTGAAGATCGACAGCATGACACACTGAATGATGTGTTTTTAACCTTTTTCATTATTCTCGATTTATATATATATATATATATGGGGGTTGAAAAAAAGTGTTCGTTGCTATTACAGCCATCATCATCATGTAGTCCTGGTAGCACGGATATCCCTGACCCTCTCTCGCCACTTTTCCCTGTCGTTCATCGCCTCTGGCAGGTCTTCTGGGCTACATCCCGTATCATCATATAGTTGCTGAATGTATGTTCGTGCTGGTCGTCCGGCTTTTGCTCGGTCATATGTGGGGGTCCATAAGAGTACATCACTTATGAGTTCGTCCCTGCTTCTCCAGCAGTGTCCTGCATATCTGGTTCGTCTAACTCGGATAGTTTTCGTGATAGGAGGCAGGTGGCCGTACAGTTGGTGACTTGTGGGGTGTTGCCGCCAGGACTTGTTCAAGATTGCTCGCAACATTCTTGTGTAATTGCCGTCTAGCTTCTTCACCAGCCGTTTTGTTAGAGCCCATGTAGTACATCCATATAGCAGTATCGATGCGACCGCTGCCTGAAAGAAACTGCGTTTCATTTTATCGGTTAGGTCTGATTTCCATATAATCGATAGCCTATTGATAGCTGTCCATGCCTCCGTTAACCTCGTTTTGATGTCCTTTTCTGTTGATTCGACGCTGCTTCCTGGGTAAGTGAATTTGTCTACTAGTTTAAGAGGGGTTCCGTCTAGTGTGGAGATGTCACCTGTTTGATTATAGCACATATATTCCGTTTTGTGTGCATTGACATAGAGGCCTATGCCTGCGGCTGCTCGTTCCAAACTATGCAGTAGTGTTTCGGCTTGGTTGGGTGTATTTGCCAGTATCGCTATGTCATCGGCGTAGTCGGCGTCGGTGATTGTTTTTGCGGGGTACCTTCTGCTTCTTTTCTTTGTCAGCTCGAAGCCGTTCTCTCTGATTTTATCAATCGATGTTCTAAGTACGTAGTCTAGACAAAGGATAAAGAGATATGGAGATAGCGTGTCCCCTTGTAGTACTCCTGCTACAATGTCGAAATATTCTGTGTCTCCATCTGGTGATCGTACTTTCACTTTGGTGTTTCTATAGAGAATCGTTATTGCTGCTACGGTTTCTTTAGGTAGGCCGTATGCTAGTAGGATTTGTTCCATTTTTCCTCTGTGAATGGAATCGAAGGCCTTGGTAAAATCGACAAATAGTAATGTCGCTTGTAGGTTTTTTACCCGTACACCTTCAAGGATTCTACGGATGGTTAATATTTGTGAGGTCGTGGATCTATTTCTTTGGAAGCCATTTTGGTTTTCCTGAGCATGTTGTCGATTTTGGGTTCTATGCGATTTCGTTGTAGGGCATTGTAGATTTTGGCTGCTATGGATGTAAGTGTTATGCCTCTGTAGTTTTTGGCTAATCTGAGGTCACCCTTTTTAGGGAAGGGGAGGATGCATCCCTTTATCCATCTGTCTATCGGATTTTGATTATAGACTGCGTTGAAGTGTCAGAGCAGTATGTTGTCGAATTGTCTGGTCTTCCATACTTCTGGGGGAATCTCGTCCAGCCCTGCAGCTTTCCTATTTTTAATATTTCTGAGAACCGAGTCGAGTTCTTTTTGTGTGAATAGTCATAGTTTAATGTCCAATTGCTTACTAATTATTCTGGTGATTGGTTCATGTGTAACTTTCGGTGGGTTTCCTAGTAGGTTTTCGAAGTGCTGTTTCCACAGTTTTATTCTTTCCGGTTGGTTTGCAGCTTTCAGTTTTGCTTTGGCTGTGCTCTTTCTTCTACTCACTTTGTATATTGTTTGCCAGGCTATCCTAGATTGTCTATCACCTATAAAATATGTCAAAGTATGAATACAAAAAGTCTGTAACCTTAAGTTTCATATCCAGACAGTAAAATGGGAAAAATCACCAATCAATCGTAATTATAGTGTCATTTAAAGTCACGTTTTAAAATGGAACCACACGGACACTCACACATTGGAGAAAAAATGCACACACACACGCACACACACACCAATAAAGATAGAAAAGAATGAATATTGAATTCTGTGATAAATGACATATGCAAAATTTATTGATACGTCTACACTTTGATATCAATTCGCTTCTTTTGTTCCGCAATTTGTTTTCAGTATGTTCAAGGATGCACAATTTTTTCCTCCTAACACATTCAGCAGCTGTTGTTACATACTTCAAAAGCTGGTACTATTTTTCACTATATCACATTTTATTATGAGAAATTTCACCGTTTCATCTTATATTAGCTCTCTCTCTCTCTATATATATATATATATACGAGGTGCATACGATAAGTTTCCAGACTTTTTTCGTATGGGCATTTGAAATTGTCGTAGACTCTTGAAAATTCAGTATCTTATTGCTATACATTTTATGAGATGACTGACCAATTTTTATGATTTCACGTTCAAATGAACAGCTACAGCAGCAATTGGAATACACCCAACTAAAACCAGATTGTCACATTTGGCGACTTTCAAAAATCCAATCTGACACTTTAGAAGAACGATATGCAATAAAATTCTGTTTTAAACTTGGAAAAAATACCTCAGAAACGTATGGAATGCTTCAGAGTGCTTTTGGAACATCTTGCATTAATCGAGCGTCAGTTTTTGAGTGGCATAAGAGATTCAAGGAAGACAGGGAGTATGTGAGGGATGATGAGATATGTGGGAGGAGTAAGGGAGTCAATAGACCCGAGTTGATTGGCCAAAGGGTTAGAGTTAGGGTTACTATGTTGAGGTTTTAAGGGAATTCAGGAAAAGATTCCGTCGGAAGAGGCCAGCACTCTTCAAATCGAGTCAGTGGCATTTCCAACAGGACAATACACCAGTCCACAACTCCATCCTTGTCACAGACTATTTGAGCAAGATGGGCATCAAGACAGTTCCTTAGCCTCACTATAGTCCAGACTTTGCTCCCTGTGACTTTTGGTTATTCCCTAAGTTCAGAGACTGTCGTTATGAGACAATTGACACGCTCACACAAGAGGACTTCCATGAGGCTTTCTAGAAGTTGTTGGAACGGTACAACAAGTGCATTGCAGCCGGAGGAGATTAGTTCGAAGGGGACTAGAGTTTCATGTGTGTACTATCAATAAAAGTGCCCATACAAAAAAGTCATGCACCTCGTATATATATATATATATATATATACATTGTCAACATCGTATATGTGGTGAAGGCACAATCGTAGACAAACTGGAATGATTATTATTACAGTTGACAACGGCAAAAATTAACAATAGAACAATGATGATATTAGTGAAGTTGGTTAATTTTTTTTATAATGGCTTTGATGTTTTTTATCATATTTATCAACCCCTCCGGTCGGGCAGGATATGACACAAGGTCAATTTTTAGCGGAGTTTAACAGGTTTGAATTCAGAGTTTTCCTTCGCCTAGACTAGTTGCCTCATCAAGGCTGAAGAACTCAGTCTGCCCTACTATTTACCCATAGCTGGAGGGAGAATAATTGGATTCATACCTTTCTGAAGGGTATTAGTGCTATGTGGAATGCAATCAATCTTGTCTATTTCCTACGACGATAACCATTACACCACGGGAACCTCCAACGGGCTTTGATGATTTTTATCACAGTTCCAATCACTGTATTCTCCGATCCTCTTTAAGTGTACTTGGAACCGTTGATTTCTAAACGGAAATACTCTCGCGCTGTAGCGGTGTTTTTACAACTGTATGGTTGCACCATTTGGACTCTAACGAATTGCCCGAAGAAAAAGCTTGATAGGATTCATGCAAGATTGCTTCGTGTTGTTAAGAAAAACATATTTGAAGAAACAATCTAATAAACAACAGCTGTATGACCACAAACCTCCCATCTTACAAATGATCTGAGAAGGTCGAGCAATAGATGCTGGTGAAGTAAGATCGAATTCAGAAGTGACATTATCTAATGTACTCTTACATATGGTTATACCAGTTTTGACAAACTAGCAAAGATTTTCATTCGTCAGCTCTGAGCGGACATAGGATGCTGTTAAGAGGACTTACCCAAAGCGATGTCCGATAGTGACCGAATTGGTTTGGTTTGATTTTATTATATTGCACATCAACCATTGTTAGTTATTTAATACCAAATCCTGTTTTTACATATATATTAAATAAATGATTTGGAAACACACTTTGTCGAAACACACTCTAATAATCAAGCAGTTCTATTTCTAATAAATCAATTTAGCATCGGTCAACGAAGTTAAATGGTTCCAAGTATTGCTAAGTATCTCTAAGAGTTTAATTAAACATCAGTCATTTGTTTAAATACATTCAATTTAGTATAAGTCCTTTGTTTGCACTCTGTTTAAATGTCAACCAGTTCTATTTGACCCTTAGAAAGGAACCTATCAGGTACTACCACTCCGGGCCAGGGTGGACCCGGTAGCGATGGCAAAGAAGGGGCATTCCGTATTCCCCAAAGCTCAACTCTTACGGGAGCCTCACCATCAGTTTGTTTGTGTCATATCCAGGACACTCGTTGGTTGGATCTTACCCCTCTGCAGAGATGCAGTCGGTGTATTCTACAGCCCCAGCCGAATGGACTTGATATTGACTGAGGTTGAGAGTGAGTCAAGAGAATCTGAAATGTCAGCATGCCTTGATGATGAAGTTTATTCTATCAAATACTTCACATTAAAAATGTACTTTCTGTGATTACTCGAAAAGCCGAAGAGCCCATCGGCTGGAGTGTTCCAATAAAAT
>OY757914.1:17913132-17945632 GCA_963585895.1 Sepioteuthis lessoniana
CTTTCTTTCTTACTTTCTTTCTTTCTGTTGTTGGGTTTCTATCTTTCTTTCTTTCTTTCATTTAAGTGTTTCTTTCCTTCCTTCTTTCCTTCCTGCCTTCCTTCTTTCTTTCCTTCCTTCTTTCTTTCTTTCTTTCTTTCTTTTATGCGTTTCATTATTTCTGTCTTTCTTTCTGTCTTTCTTTCTTTATTTATTTATTTATTTATTTATTTCTTTATTTTGTTTGTGCGTTTAATGCTATCTTTCTTTCTTTTATGGGTTGCTTTCTTTCCCTCTTTGTTTCTTTCTTTCTTTCTTTCATATAAGTTCTTCTTTCCTTCCTTCTTTCTTCTTTTCTTTCTTTCTTTAATGCGTTTCTTTCTTTCTTTCTTTCTTTCTTTTGTTTATTTGTTTCTTACTTTCTTTGGGTCTCTTTCTTTTCTTCTTTCCTTCATTTTTTTTGTTAGCTTGTTATTTTCGTCTTTTTCTTTCTTTCTTTCTTTTTTGAGTGCGCATTTTTTATTTCTTTGTTTCTCTGTTTCTTTCTTTCTTTCTTTCTTATGTGTGTTTCTTATTTATCTGTTTCTTTTTTTCTTTTTCTTTTTTTTCTTTTTTTCTTTCTTTGTTTTTCTTCATGTGTTTTAACTTTCTTTATTTTTACTTTGCTTTTTCCTATCTTTTTCCTTTCTTTCTTTCTTTCTTTCTTTCTTTCTTTCATTTTTCTTTATTAATTTTCCTTTCTTTCTTTCTTTCTTTCTTTCTTTCATTCATTTTCCTTTATTGATTTTTCTTTCTTTCTTTCTTTCTTATTCTTAATTTTCCTTCATATCCTCTTTATTTATTTTCCTAATTTGTTTTCCTTTCCTTTTTCCTTTCTTTCTTTCTTTCTATTGCAGCTTTTTTAAAAAATCTCTTTGTTTTTTTCTTTATTCTAATGGAACTTCTTCATTAGATTTCCTTTTGTATTCATTATTCAGTCCTATGTATTCCATCCTTTTTTTCATTTTCTTGTGATTCTTCATTTCGTCTTAGCTTTCTCTTCTTTCTTTCATTTTTCTTTCTTCTTTTTTCCTTATCTTTACATTAATTCATATTTTTCCTTTATTCATTCCATCTTTTTTGTAATTTCTCCTTATTTCTTTCATTCTTTCTTTATTTCCTTCTTTCTTTCTTTCTTTTTTTCTTTGTCTTCCCCTTCTTCATTCATTTTGCTTTCTTTCTTTGTCTTCCCCTTCTTCATTCATTTTGCTTTCTTTCTTTGTCTTCCCCTTCTTCATGCATTTTGCTTCTTTCTTTCTTTGTCTTCCCCTTCTTCATGCATTTTGCTTCTTTCTTTCTTTGTCTTCCCCTTCTTCATGCATTTTGCTTTCTTTCTTTCTTTCTTTCTTTCTTTGTCTTCCCCTTCTTCATGCATTTTGCTTTCTTTCTTTCTTTCTTTCTTTCTTTGTCTTCCCCTTCTTCATGCATTTTGCTTCTTTCTTTCTTTCTTTCTTTCTTAGTCTTCCCCTTTTTCATGCATTTTGCTTTCTTTCTTTCTTTCTTTCTTTCTTTCTATTATAGCGTATTGATATTTCATTTATTACATTTCAATTATTCCATGTTCCCCCTTTTGTTTTTCTATTATAATTTTTTTCGTTTTTCTTTTCTTTCTTTTTTCATTCTTAATTACTTCATTTCGTAATTTTCTTTCCTTCATCATTAATAATTAATGATATCATTATTATTATTATTGTCTAAATCGTTCTTGCTTCATTCACCTATTATTTTTCCTCTTTTCTTTTTTTATTTCTTCTCATATTTTCTTTCTCTTTCTCCTTTCTTTGTTTTCAATCAGTTTCTTTTTACTTCTCCTTTCCCTCTCGTTTACTTTCATTTCTTAATCCTCCTCCTCCTCCTCCCCTTCCTTCTCCTTCTCCCAAACTTTATAGCTTTTATTTTTCGTCCTATTTTTTCCTTCTTCATCCATTTTCTTGAATTTCTATAAATTATATTTTCGTTTACCTTTCACAGTTTTTCTTCTCTTTTTTTTCGCTATTTTCCCCTTCTTTTCTTTATTCCATCAGCCAATTTCATTTTGATCCTCTTTGTTATTTATTTTAATATTTTGTTTCCTTTTCTTTTTTTATCCTCGTGGGTTTTTTCTTTCTTTGATTTGTCAATCTGTAAAAAGAAATTGTGGGAAAAATTAAAAAAAGAATTTAAATTTAAAAAACAAAGATAAAAACAAAATGGCTGCAGCGTTAGTTTTCAATCAGAACGCTTCGATGTCGTCTGCCACTCCTTCGGATCCCTTTTCACTTCAGCTCATGTGAAAGACGTCATCTAATCCCGCACTTCATCGCCCCTCATAATATCAAAGCGACTGCTATCATCTAATCTTTGATGCTTCTATACCTGCCGATTTGCAAAGGATTTTAATGATATGGAAAAGCTCTATCTACACTGTCCAATAATATTGACCCGAAATTTATATATTATTACCGCCAATTACAACTCAAAGTCATCCCGGTGTAAAATTCCCCGAACATCTGGGTAGTATATGTATGTATATATATATATAAGTCTAAGAATAAACTTATAAGGAACAATCCATACGAAATATATAATATCAATATATACTAATCCTATTTACCCAACCCCTCCGCTCGGGCAGGATATGACACAAGGTCAATTTTTAAGCGGAGTTTAACAGGTTTGAATTCAGAGTTTTCCTTCTCCAAGACTAGTGACCTTACCAAGGCTGAAGAACCCAGTCTGTCCTATTATTTACCCATAACTGGAGGGAGAATAATTGGATTCATGCCTTTCCCAAGGGTATTAGTGCTATGTGAAATGCAATCATTCTCGTCCAGGATTTGAACTCCATATATACTAATAGAGTGCTCAATATATGGCTATTAATATATAACAAAATATATGTAAAACTCACATACTGAAAAATTATATTAATAATATCAAGTAAAACTCAACAAATATAATCCATTATAAATCTATTTCAACAATCTGTTTACACAAATTGTATCCTCAGATGGCGAACAATTTTCACTGGAGGTTGCTCTAATTATAGGAAATATATTTCATCTTAATTTAGATATATTAATTATACATCAATATTCATTATGGACCCCCACATATGGCCGAGCAAAAGCAGGGCGACCAGCAAGAACTTACATACAGCAGCTCTGTGAGTATACGGGATGTATCCCTGAAGACCTGCCAGAGGCGATGAACGATAGGAAGAAGTGGCTACAGAGGGTCAGGGATATCCGTGCTGGCGGCACGACATGATGATACACACATATATATATATATATATATATAAAGGGAGGAAAATATACTTTACATAAAATATTAACCCATTAATATGCAGATTATAAAATAGGTTTTTATACTTTGTTTATTTTTTGATGGGAAATTAATTACAATTAAAAACTGTAAACTTGTTTATCGCTCTATTTTTTGTGGTGCAACACCGAAAAAGTAAAATCTAGATTATAATTTATCGGGTTATTAGTTTATTTTTCCCTTTTTTATATTATGAATATTAATGTATAATTCCTTAAACGTCTAAATTAAGATTAAATGTATTTTTACTGGATAATGGTAAACCTCAAGGGAAAATTGTTCGCCATCTGAAGATACAATCTGTATTAACATATTGTTGAAATAAATCTATAATGGATTACATCTGTTAAGTTTTACTTAATATTAATGATATATATGTGTGTGTGTGTGTGTGTGTGTGTGTGTGTGTGTGTGTGTGTGTGTGGATAGCTGGCTGGGGTTTTGGGGTTTATTTCTTCCCCAAGACGATCTTTTTTTTGGGGGGACACCAACAGGTTTTCAAGTATTCCTATATAATAAAAACAATGACATGGTCTTGAGCCTTTTTTAATCTAATTTATTTAATGTTATTTGTTTGTACAGAGTTATATGGTTTCAAGTCACTAATGATGATAATTAGTGAACAATTCATTGAGTAGCATGTTCGCCAATGGTCCGCGAGACCGGGGTTCAATCGCAGGTCGAGTCATACCAAATACTCAAAAAATGGTACTTGGTTCCGCCTTGCTTATCACTCAGCATTATAAGGTAAGGATCAAGAGTAAAGTGGAGCAATCTCGCGAATGGAGTTGCGCCCTCCTCTACACCTCGGTGTAGTAGCTATTGAAAAGGGTGCCTTCAGGTCACCCTCGACTAGGATCGCCAACTTTACTTTTTTATACCTTCAAGTTACTCTTCGCAATACAAATAATTTATACTGTTATTTGGCTTCGAGAAACATTTGCTATTCAATTATAATAATAAATTTTGCCCTCACTAATAAGGTTTTAATATTCCCATCAAATACTAATAATTTGGATATTGTTCTATGGTTTCAAGCGTTCTTATTGAATGTTGATAATTTGCACACAGTCACATGGTTAACTAGTAATTATCATTTGCAATTCATTACAGCTTCAATTAGCTATTCTTAAAACGAATAATTTATGTATTTTTACATGATTTCAAAAAATAATTCCTATTTTGTAAATAGAATAATATATAAAATCCTAAAATGATAGTCTCAAGTAACTGTTCTTATTGAATGATAATGACCATGACTAGCGAAGGCATGAACAGCTATCAATAGGCTATCGGTCATATGGAAGTCATACCTGACTGATAAAATAAAACGTAGTTTTTTCCAATTGTTGTATAGCCATACAATAACCATGACCATGATTAACTATACAAACACATAATACATATCTACATGCTGAATACATATTGACGCAAGGAATAAAGACGAGCGAAGACTTCTTTAAAAAAATATACCTCTCACTTTATTTGTAACGTTTGGGTGTGGGAGGGAGTTGAAGACCGAAAAGAACTGCAATATATTGACCCCCACTCTTATGGCCGTCAGCGTTGTGTCTTTCTCGTTCTCCAGGGCTGCTCAACTGGAGGCCCAGAGGCCCACTCTGCTGGGTGCGGGCTTTCTCTACCGCATCTTGTCTCTAACTCATCTGATCTCCAACTCACTAACTTCCTGTCCTCACCGAGTTATATAATAGTTCAATCGCCCACTCAATCTTTGGAATGACATGTTTGATCGTCATCAAGCGGAAATAACTGTCATGCAGTTCAGAGGTCACCCTCTTCCGGTGCATCAGTCTATGAGTGTACCATAGGCTTTTACCTTGTCCCATTTCGTCAGCCAAATCCGCCTACGTGATTTCTTTCGATTACTGGCCATTGGAATGTGTCACTTCCTTCCGGTGCATCACTTTGGAATGGCATGTTTGGCCGGGTCGAAGGTCAATATACAACACAAGAAGCGGTCGTGTCGACACTGCTGTAAGGATGCTCTACATGGACGCTAACTAAACGTATGGAGAAAAGGCTTGCTGACAAAGAATGCAGCGAGCTATATTGAACAAGTCATGGACGCTACACTCTACAAAACAGCAGCTGTACGGCCACCTACCACCCATTACGAAAACTATCCAAGTTAGACAAATTAGACATGCGGGACAATTCTGGAGAACTAAGGACGAACTCATAAGCGATATACTCCTGTGGACCCTTTCACATGGACGAGCAAAGGTAGGACGACCAGCTAAAACCTATATGCAACAGCTCTGTGCCGATACAGGATGAATCCTGGAAGACCTCCCGGGAGCGATGGACGATAGAGACGGGTGCCGAAAGAGGGTCAGGGTGATCCGTGCTAGCAGCGTGTCACGATGATATGGTTTCAATATTCTTATCTAGCATTGATAATTCGCATATCTATTTGGTTTCAATATTCTTTTGCCCAATCGGCTGGAGCTGTAAAATACACGCGACTACACCTCTGCTGAGAAGAAAGACTCCCCCGCCAGCGAGTGTCCTGATATATGACACTAAACAATCTGATGGTGAGATTCCAATGATGCCGGAGCTTTGGGGAATGCAGAGCACTCCTTCATTGCCATCGCTCCCTGGTCCATTCTGGCCCAGAAAGGTAGCACCTGTTAGGGTCCTATCTACGGCTCAAATAGAACTAAACTGCGTACTTAGGCTAAACTGAATTATTTGAAATAGAACTATTTTTGACATTGAACCTATATTTACGCTAAAATAAATTGTTTGAAAAATAATTGTTTTCACATTTAACTGAGTGTAAACAAAATCTATACTTATACTAAATTGAATTGTTTGAATTAGAAGTTTTTAATTAAACTAAATACCTTTAAATAGAAATGCTTTTGAGAATTAAATTGTGTACTCAGGTTAAACTGAATTATTTGAAATAGAACTGATTATTTGTATACGAATGGATTTGGCATTAAATAACCTATAAAGGAGGTGCCCGTAGTGTAATGGTTATCGTCGTAGGAAATGGACACGGCAACACGAGTTCAAATCCTGGACGAGACCGATTGCATTTCACATAGCACTAATACCCTTGGGAAAGGTATGAATCCATCTATTCTCCCTCAAGCTATGGATAAATAGTAGGGCAGACTGGGTTCTTCAGCCTTGGTGAGGCAACAATTCTAGGAGAAGGAAAACTCTGAATTCAAACCTGTTAAACTCCGCTTAAAAATTGACCTTATGTCATATCCTGCCCGAGCGGAGGGGTTGGTAAATAGGATTAAATAACCTATAAAGGACGATATGCCATAAAACCAATTAACCAACCAACCAACATCAATATTCTTATCGAGTATTAAGAATTTGTACAGTTATGTTTTCATATATTCCTACTATTAATACATTGGTTTGGTTGGGTTGGGTGTTGTTTTGTTTAATGGCATATCAATCTTCATGGGTTATCTAATGCTAAAGACATTCTTGTAGAAGACCAGCAATGATGTTGTACAGCACATAGCAGATGAAATAAGAGCGTTCATATATTTATTTCTCCAAGGTTATTACTCTGAAAGTAAATATAATATTGTGACTGGTGTACGAACTCACTTATTACGGTGTCCCAATCTTTGCCTCTACGTCACAAGGACCCCCCAACTTCATTAATAATTTACGCACAATTCATCATCATCATCATGTCGTGCCGCTAGCATGGATATCCCTGATCCTCTCTCGCCACTTCTCCCTATCGTTCATCGCCTCTGGCAGGTCTTCAGGGCTACATCCTGTATCCTCACATCCTGGTCGTCCTGCTTTTGCTTGGCCATATGCGGGGGTCCATAGGGGTACATCGCTTATGAACTCGTCCCTGCTTCTCCAGCAGTGTCCTGAATGTCTGGGTCGTCTAGCCTGGATGGTTTTCGCGATAGGAGGTAGGTGGCCGTATAGTTGGTGCTTTGTGAGGTGTTGCCGCCAGGACTTGCTCAATATTGCTCGCAACATTCTTGTGTAATTGCCGTCTGGCTTCTTCTCTAGCCGTTTTGTTAGCGTCCAAGTATTGCATCCATATAGCAATATCGACACGACTGCTGCTTGGAAGAAACTGCGTTTCATTTTATCGGTCAGGTCTGATTTCTATATGATCGAGAGCCTATTGATAGCTATCCATGCCTTCATTAGCCGCGTGTCGGTGTCTTTTTTCGGCTGCATTGTTTAGAACGAGCTATAGGCTACGCACAATTACTTAGTTACAAATATGTCAAGTAACTAAAGTTGCCGCTGCTAATAATAATCCTTTGAACACAATTATAGTTTAAAGTGTCCATTCTAAATACAAATAATTTTCATTGATTCATATAGTTTCAAGAAATATTATCGGATTCAAATGATTTGAAAAAGATCTACTTGATAAATAGATCAGACCATTACACTGACCACCACTCCGAGCAGGCGTGAAACTGAGAGTATCGGTAACGGAAATGTTTCTTCCAACTCCTCATCGCTTCAGAACCTTGAGCTTCGCCACTGTATATAGCGTTTTGAGGAGTAAGACTATTTCTAGACACCAGCAGTTCGTATATATATATATATATATATATTGTGTACCAGGCCATCAGTTGAGTGTGCCCTAAGGGCCCGGGAGACCAGTGTTCAATCTAAGGTCGAGTCCTACCAAAGACTCAAAAAAATGGTACTTGATGCTGCCTTGCTTAACATTCAGCATTATAAGGTAAGGATCAAGGGTAAAGTGGACCAATCCAGAGAATGGAGTAGTGCCCTTTCCTCCACCTCGATGTCGTAGCTATTGAAAAGGGAGCCTTCGAGTCACCCTGGACTAAGGTTGCTAACTAAATATATACAGTGTACTTAGTAAATCCTTTTTTAAACATGTTCTGCTGAAGACCGCGGAGTATTTTCTATTTTGGATCTTTAAGAGAAGACGTCCGATCAAATATAACTAAATATAAAACTCACAGCAACTAACAATCAAGCACATCACCTGAATACGACCAACAAAATTGGCGAAAGCGCTTCGGCTACTAAAGGGCACTTTCTTCGCCACTTCGACCCAGACACAAAGAAAATGATAATAAGACTCAAATTTCTTCACTTTAAGATCCTAAATAGAAAATACGCCGCGGTCTTCAACAGAACATGCTTATATATATATATATATATATATATATATATATATATATATATATATATTGTATTATTCGGTCCAGTTAAACACAAGTTGGGAGTAATTCCATCATGACAAAAAAACATTCAACAGTGAACATTTAAATTTTTCTGGTAACGAGAACATTTAAATTTTTATTTTATCCATAACATCTGAAGAAGTCCAGTTAATTTTTTTCGTGGTTTTTGATTTTATCAAAAACACATAACGGGATGGAAATAAATTTATAATCCAAATCTGACCGGTTTTGTTTTTTTCTTAATGAAATATACATATATAATCGGTTGAAGACAGCTGCATGTATATACATATATATATATATATATATCTTTAAGAAAAAGCAAAAACCGGTTACATTAGGATTATAAATTTATTTCCATCCTGTTATGGCTTTAAATATAAATCAAAAACACCAAAAAAACTAACAGGACTTCTTCAGATCTTATAGATAAAATAATTCAGAATAGATACTGGAAAGAAGGGTGGGAGGGGATAGAAGAGGGATGAAAGTTTTCTCCTCATTTAGCCCACTTCCGGTTTTTTTTATTTATTGCCGGTTGGGATTATAGAAAATAAATTTTTTTTTTTTTAAATCTAAATACATTTTGACTTAAAACTCCAGATCTAGCACTAATTTAGATAAATACAACTTTCTTTAATAACTTTACGTAAGGATACAGTAATACTTATTTTAAATTAAATTCAAAATTTAAAACTAAAATTATTAATTTCAAATTTTATTTTCGTGCCTATTTATTCAGTTACCCTTCCATTGAAGAGTACGTACATCTCACATTGTTTTTTCTAATTTTTTTATTTTATTTTTATTCATTTACCTCAAATCTCAATTTAATCCTATGTTGTTTTTTTTTATTTAAGTATTATCTAGGCTATCGACTATATGGAAATCAGACCTAACCGATAAAATGAAACGCAGTTTCTTCCAGGCAGCGGTCACATCGATACTGCTATATGGATGCACTACATGGACGCTAACAAAACGGCTGAAGAAGAAACTAGATGGCAATTACACAAGAATGCTGCGTGCAATCCTGAACAAGTCCTGGCAGCAACACCCCACAAGACACCAACTGTACGGCCACCTGCCCCCTATCACGAAAACTATTCAAGTTAGACGAACCAGACATGCAGGACATTGCTGGAGAAGCAGAGATGAACTCATAAGAGATGTACTCTTATGGATCCCCACACATGGCCGCGCAAAAGCAGGACGACCAGCACGAACGTACATTCAGCAGCTATGTGAGGATACAGGTTGTTGTCCTGAAGACCTACCTAGGGCGATGAACGATAGGGAGGAGTGGCGAGAGAGGGTCAGGGATATCCGTGCTGCCAGCACGATATGATGATGATGATGATGATTTATCTATAGTTTAAATTTATTCCTATGTCTACATCTAGCTATTAATTCACCTCTCTTATTTAACAATTTTTCAGGGTCTGGGTTTATCGTTATTTGTATTTTTTCCTCTAGGCATAGATTACATCTACTATCAAAATATTTTGGAATATTTGACTTTTTCAATATGGACCATTGAATCTCAGGGGTTAAACCTTTATTTTTCAATCTCCAAAAATGTTTAGATAGGGCTGTTTGGTGTTTCAAATATTCATGGGAGAAAGAAAATTTATGATTCGCGTATCTAATTTTCCATTTCGTGGAGGAAATTCCGATATAAGTTTTTTTATCCTTAAGAAATTATTGCTCTGTAATGTTAGTTACATTGAGCTCTTTACCAGGAAAATTTAAGTGTTCACAGTTAATTTTTTTTTTTTTTTTTTGTCCTGGTGGAATTACTCCCAACTCCGGTTTAACTGGACCGAATAATACACACACGCACACACACACACACACACACATATATATATATATATATATTAGACCCACGTACGCACGCGCACACATACATATTAAAGAGTTGTACACAATTCTAACAGTCTTTTGACTGTATTTTTCAATTTTTTCGATTTTTTCAATATCTTTCGTTCTCTGCCTGATGATTGTCGTCTATAAGACGTCATGAAACCTGTGGTTACAGACAAGCTTCCATGCTGTTAAATAGATATATAAACTAATATATATTTACTTATTATTATCATTATATAATAGCATTATCACAAATATTGAGCACTCTTCAAATTATATCGCATTTGGTCTGCCACAAACACACGAAGTGAGATAGTGACACGCAACACTGTTGTAATATATCATCATCGTCATCATGTCACGCCATCAGCACAGATATGTCTGACTCTCTTCACCACTCCCCCCGATCGTCCATTGCTTCCAACAGGTCTTCGGGGCTACATCTCGTATCGGCACAGAGCTGTTGTATGTCGGTTCAGGCTGGTCGTCCTGCTTTTGATCGTCCATGTGAAGGGGTCCACTCGAGTACATCACTTATGAACTCATCTCTATTTCTCCAGCAGTGTCCCGCATATCTAGGTCGTCTAACTTGAGTAGTTTTTGAGATGGGTGGTCGGTGGCCGTACAGTTGCTGCTTTGTAGGGTGCTGCCTCCAGTATTTAAGAAAAATAAAGGAAAATAATTCTAAAAAAAAGTACAAATCGAAAAAAAGAACCAAACTTAAAACTAGGCTTAAAAATAAGGAGGAACTAACAAAGATACTACACCGTCCAGAGAAAAGATAAACAAACGTGGAACAAGTAATTAATTTATAATTAAGACTGCAACTTGATATCAATGCATATATTATAAAATAAAGTGTATGAGAGAAAAAAAACAAATAAATTCTATTACAATATAAATAAATTAGACATCATGATCAACTTGGAAATAAAATGAAAAAGTAACTCTCCCTCAAAAAGGAAAACAACAAGAAGTTGGGTAGTATATCTCCCCTAAAGAAACATTTAGTTAATTTAATTCTATTATTAATTATCAAAAACACATGGACAATATCATTAAATATTGAATACAAACATTATTTCCAAAGGCTATCTTTAATTCAATTATAGGAATTTTGGTTTCTTATTCAAACTATACCTTAACTCACTAGGAACAAAATCTGATATTCACCGTTTTTTAAATAATAATTTAAAATATTAATAAAGAATTATTTTAAATAAAGATTTTTAAAAAATATTTAGACATCAATAGACAAAGAGATTTCATAAGGAAATTTTTTTTTTGTCTTTTCTAGCCGGAAACGAGGTAGGGAAGTCTCCATAATAGCCGAAGCAGCAATGTATTAACCAATTTGATGAAGGTTATAACGAGCAGAAATAAATTCATTACGGAAACGCTTAAAGTTTTTTTGCCAAATTCATAATATATGTACATATATTGTGAGTGGTCGTTTCAACGGTGAAATATACATATATATATATATATGTATATAATTCTCTGATGAAACTATCAACTCTATTACATATATATACAATATATGTGTGTGTGTGTGTGTGTGTGTATGTGAGCAAGCATTAGTGACGACGATCTATTAAACTAAAGCATAACAAAGGAACAACATGAATGATTTGTTTCAAGCGGCGAAAACTTATGTAGAACCAGCCACACAATTAGGATGAGGTAATTACAGAAAAAATGTTTTCAGAATAAAACTCCTGTTTCAAATTCGGGCTTCCTTTCTTTTGATCGCTTTTCCTATCAAGATTCGAAAGCCCTGACTGCTTTTCTATTCTATTCATACCGGGAGACAGGGATGAATAGATAGGTAAGTACTTTTCCCGGGGCATTAGCACAAAGAGAGGGGCAAACATCTTTGAATATATATATATATATATATATATATATATATATACGTGTTTTGGTGGATTCGTTGTTTGGGTTTTCTGGCATATTCATCCTTATTTATCTGATGCCTAGTCCAACCACAGCCATCAAATAAATATGGCCCCACGTGTTACATTAACAGGTTGATTTCTAACAGGCTGATGTAATGTTAACATATTTTTGTCAATTGACTATCTTTTATAATTAAATTTCTGAACAAAAGAAAAAAAACAGTTTGTGTCTATAAACAAAACAGGCCGTATAGACGATTAAAAATCATAATTGCAAGGTAACTCACAGTCTTTTCTAATTCCTGGATTAATAAAAGACAAAGAGTCAAAATGCATTTTAATGTTGAAAAGAATAAAAATAATGTCGGATAAATTCTACCAACATGATTATATTATTTTCTCAGTTCAACTTTTAAAGTTAATTCTCTTTTTAGATTAATTTCGTATGCGGCCATGAATGGGTTATTTTTTGTTTACATTACGTTGCCCAGTTAGAAATTAGCCTGTTAATGTATCGTGCAGGGACCGTATTTACTAAATGTCCGTGGTCCAGCTAAGATAGATAGATAGATAAATAGATAGATAATGATTTTAAACACATAGTTTGTAGATAACATTTTGAAACGAGTTAGAGCTCACTTGTTTGCACAAATTAAATGGTTTCAAGTATTGCTATGTAACACTAACAATTTAATTTAATTGTTTGTGCACATTTAAATGGTATATATCGGATTTATTAGTGAATAGTCTGTAGGTAATTTTATTCAATCTTTTTCTCACATAGTTAAATGGTTGCTAGTATTCCAATCTAACACTAACGATTCTATTTAATATTAATCATTTGTTTGCACACAGTGAAGCGGTATAACCACTCCCGGTTCAGAGTAGACCTGGGAGTAATAGTAATATAAGGGGTACTCCCAATTTCCCAAAGCTTCTGGTAGCCCAGTTGGATGGGGATGTAGAATACATTAACTGTATCTCTACTCTTGAGTAAAACCCAACCCCTATGAGTGTCTTGGATATGGCACTAAACAATATGATGGTGAGGTTCTAGTAACGCTGGAACTTTGTGGAATAGAGAGTACCCCCTCATTACCCTCGCTCCCAGGTCCACTTTTGTTCGGTGTGGTAGTACCTGATACGGTCCAATCTATAGGTCAAGTAGAACAGTTTTACATTTAAACTGAGTGCAAACAAATGATTTATACTAAATTGAATTGTCAAAAATAAAACTGTTTGGTCATTTTACTGAGTAAACAAATGACTGATGTTTAATTGAATTGTTAGTTAAACATGGAACGATTTTGCTTTGTTGACTTATGCTAATTTGAATTGTTAGAAATAGAGCTGTTTTATCATTTAGCTGAGTGTGAACAACTGACAAATGTTTAATTAAATTGTTAGTGATACATAGCAATACTTGGAACTCTCTAACTGTGTGCAACCAAATGATTGATGTTTAATTGGATAATTAGTGTTAAACAGTCATATTTGAAACCATTTAACTGTGTTAAAAAATGACCTCAAGCTCGTTTAAGAATGTTAACAAAATGTGTTTACAAATCATATACATTTGATATATATGTATAAAGATTTCGGTTTCCATGTTTAATGGCATATCAACATTTGTAGGTTATTTAATGCCAAAGCCATTCTTCTAGAAGAACAGTAGTGGTACTATTTAACCCATAGCTGGGAGGATGAGGGGATACATACCTTTCCCAGGGTTATTTGTTCGAAAGTGAACGTAATAGCGCGACTAGAGTACGAACTCGCTTACTACGATTCCACAGTCCATCGCTTTAACCATTACACGACAAGGACACCCCATATATGTATGAAGAGGATTTTTTATTAAATAACCTACAATGGTTGATATGCCATAAAACCCAACCAAACCAAATCATATATATTTAATATATATGTATATAAGCAGGATTTGGCATTAAATAACCTACAATGGTTGGTATACCATAAAACAAACCAAAGCCCCAGGATTGGAGCATTACCATCAGATTGCTTAATGTCATATCTAGGATACTCGTTGGGGAGTGGTATTACTCCTCTGCAGAAATTATATTGACACTGGAATTCCAAATGAGTCTTATATGTATATATACATGTGTGTGTGTGTGTGTGTGTGTGTGTATTCTATGAAGAACGCACCTGCATCCCGATAGATAACCTAATGGAAAGACTGTCTTTCTGAGTGGAAACAGCCTACTTCGTGATGGGATCTGATATATACCGACAAGATGAAGGACTGGCTAATGCTTCACTTGTCACCAGTATTGGCTTACATATTCATGGAATACTTCGAAGAAATGCCTTTAGGATTTACATCATTAAAGCTCTTTATGTGGAGAGATACGTAGAGGACACTTTCATTCTCTGACTTCATCAGGAAGATGTTCAAACATTACTTGATCACGTAAACTCAATCCGACCATTTATACAGTTCACTATGGAGAAAGTACAAGATAAATTACCCTTCCTCGATATATTAGTAACACACACAGAGCAAGGATTCAGGTCATTTGTGTATTGTAAGCCTACCTTCACCGGACAGTACCTTAATTTCAATTTCTATCATCCATATTGGAGGTGCCCGTGGTGTAGTCGTTATCGTCGTAGGAAATGGACACGGCGACACGAGTTCAAATCCTGGACGAGACTGATTGCATTCCACATAGCACTAATACCCTTGGGAAAGGTATGAATCCAATTATTCTCCCTCCAGCTATGGGTAAATAGTAGGACAGACTAGGTTCTTCAGCCTTGGTTAGGCAAGTAGTCTAGGAGAAGGAAAACTCTGAATTCAAACCTGTTAAACTCCGCTTAAAAATTGACCTTGTGTCATATCCTGCCTGAGCGGAGGGGTTGGTAAATAGTATCATCCATAGAATGTGAAGAAAGGAATCGTCCGTAGCTTACACAATCGAGCAAAAGCCATTAGTAACGACACTGGCTCATATGAAGAAGAAATTATTTGGTTAAGACATAACCTCCATCGTAACAACAACCAATAGCGAATAACAGTGGCTCCAAAAAAAAAACTGGATAGGAGGATAAAGGACAATACTCGAAAAGTCCCAGCTGTTGGTCTGCTCTATGTCAAAGTCCTAGCCGAAAGGATCCAAAAGATATGTAGTCCATATGACATCAGGACAATATTCACTCGAGGCTCAACTCTTCAGAGCTATCTCTTCGGTGTCAAGCCACCAACAGAATTCAAGGTGACCAAGAACTGTGTTTACTCCGTCCCTTGTAGTCGTGGCAAAGTATACTATTTACTAAAAGTAAGGCTAGATGAACTTCGAAAAGTAGTAGAACGAGGTGAAATTGAAAAGTCGGGTATGGCGGACCACATATGGAAGGAAAAGGGAAACCATCAGTCATTATGAGATGAAGTTAAAATAATTGATAGGGATGATCACTAGGAATTAGACGCCTTTATTCTTGGTCTACTATGACCTGTTGAGTAGACCAAGAATAGAAATGATACAATATCAGAACCAATAACAAAAAAGGTTAGGTAAAAAATCGCTATATGAGCTCCGGTAAAAAAATCATACAAAATAGTAGTAATCATAGTGATGTAAGAATATTTAGTTTATAAGTCCCAAAAATCCACTCTGAACTGTTCCGCAGGACACATAGCGTAACGGTTATAGACGTTAGTTCCCTAAAAAGATTCAAAGAGACATATATCTGGAGGTTGCAGGTTCAATCCTGAATGTTTGCAAGTAACAATACTTAACACTTATACTCGGTAATGGTTAACTGAATCAGAGCTAGCGACCCCCGTGGATTAAATAGAGGACGTGATCCGAAGTCCCGTGTAGGCTCCTGAGTTCGACAAGAAACATCTGAAGAAGACCGGAGAACGTATCGACCGAAATGTTGAGAATATAACAATTAAAGATTAAGACAATAGTTCGAAAACACTGAATGACAAAAATACATTCATGCGGAGTCCAAAGATTCTCTGGGTCCGTCTCCTTCAACAGGGTCGGAGACTTACCCACGAATAAATCTGCTAGCACACATAATCCTTTTTCTTTCAGTTATGTCATTTGGTTGACGTTGTAGCTCAATATTTTCATTTAAAAATTCCGTTTCTGAGTTAAACTTATTGATGATACTCTCTTCCTGTTTCACATAGACCTCACCAACTGTCTGGGTGATTATTGATCATTAAGATGTACTCCTGTGGACCCCTTCACATGAACGGGAAAAGGCAGGACGTCCAGCTCGAACCTACATACAACAGCTATATGCCAATACGAGATGTAGTCCTGAGGATCTACCGAAAGCAATGGACGATTGGAAGGTGTGGCGAGAGAGGGTCAGGAATATCCGTGCTGATGGTGCGACATGAGGATGATGATGATGATGATTAAGATGTGAATCGTTGTCAGATTGTTAGAATGGAATAATCTGTTAGTCAAACAAGTTCAGCCGGTCATTTTATGTAAGGGCATCCAGAACTCGTTGCATTTCGTCAGCCAGAGTAAAGTTTTATAGGATTCAAATTCAATCTCTCTTACATGTCTTTATGTTGAAACATACGCCCATAGAAAAGTACACCTCTGGTAATGTTTAATAAAAATGTTAATTTCCTTAAAAATTAAAGATTATATATATATATATATATATGTGTGTGTGTGTGTGTTTGTGTGAGCGTACGCGTGCGTATGTATATAGAATCATCACCGTCATCTAGACGTGTCACCAGTCAGGATTCCTTTAATTCTGTCCCTGTCTCTTTTGCTATCCCTTTTTATCGGCCATCGCTCATAGTCATCAAACAGTACCCAGTGCCCACACAGAGCTGATAAATATAAGTCTTTGCTCGTAGGCTAACACTGGTACTATTTACCAACCCCTCCGCTGGTATGGCCATGTGTAGGAGTCCATAGGAGAACGTCGCTTATGAGTTCGTCCTTACATCTCCACCATGTTTTTCTCGTCTTATTTGCATGGTTCGCAAGATGGGAAGTAAGTAGCCGTATAAAATCTGTTTTCTTCAGTACTCCTTACAGGAATTGTTCAAGACAGTACGTAGCATCTTTATGCAGTTCATATTTTTCTACAAGCGTTTCGTCATAGTGCAATATTACACTTGTACTGACACGACTACGGCTTTGAAGATCTCCTGTTTTATTATATCAGAGATCGGATATCAGGGCTTTATTTACAGAGAAACATTATACAGCCAAAACGTATATAATTAAGCATTATTTATTACTACACAACAAAAAGACAGTAAACAAGAAAAAATCAACTTTAGCCTGAAATTGTACTTGCTAAAGAGAATTTTGGTACTTATGCATCTATGTTACCGCGATAAAGCTGAACTTTCACGAGCGTTCCCGAGCCGATAATGGAAAGAATCGGAATATGCCAACAAAACGCATGAAGACCAGTCTGTCAATTGATGCCACACTCTCGTTTTGTATTTTTAACTGTAGCCATCTCGTGCGACCACAGATATATCAATTTTGATATTTGAGCAATGGCGAGTTTGGACCGGGAGAAAAACGTTCCTTCGCGCAATGCAGTCCACGACCTGCATTTGCAATTTCGTCTCTTTAAATTTTGTACTAATTCACATATTCTAGTCCATTTGGCTGGGGCTTAGAATACACCGACTGCATATCTGCAGAGGAGTAAGACCCTGCCAACGAATGTTCTGGATATGACATTAACAATTTAATTACGAGGCTCCAGTTCTCAGCTTTGGGGAATGCTGAGCATTCCTTCATTGCCATCGCTCCCACGTCCACTCTGGCCTGGAGTGATAGAACCTGATAGAACAAGTGGTAAAAAAGAATTGTTTGACATTTAAACTATGTGCAAACAAACAACTTATGCTGAATCGAATTGTTAGAAATAGAACTTTTCGATGCTTTAACACTGTGTAAGCTTATAAACTCCACATTACCCAAAGCTCCAAGACTGGAGCCTCACCATCAGATGGTTGTGCGTCATATCTAGAACACTTGTTGGGTTAGTGATCTAATCCCACAGCAGTGATCTAGTCGGTGTATTCCACAGTCCCCCCAAACTGATTGAGCAAGTTTTTTTGTTGTTTTTTTTTTTGCTTTCGTTTTCTTTGTTTAATGGCATATCAACCTTCGTGGGTTATTTAATGGGAATTCTGTTCTTATAGAAAAACAGTGGTAGTACAATTTAACCCATAGATGGCTGAGATAGAAGGTTCATGCCTTTTCCAAGGATATTAATCAGAAAGTAAATGTAATACCACGACTGGAGTTTGAACTCGCTTACTACGCGATCTGACAAAGGCGAAGATCTAACGGTTTGATGTTACATCCAAACACTTGCCGACGCACCCTAAGGAACAGACATACACAGGTCTCCACTCACGCCCCCACACTTGAAACCGATTCGCAATTAAAATAACACGTTTTTCCAAACGTAGTTACGCACACGTTTATATCCCGTTGCACACGTCTCCGAAGGATTTTAAGTATTTATATTCCCCATTACACAGACACATACACACACAGCCTGATCGCGATTAACATCCCAGTTTGGTCTTATCTGACTCACCCCTTCTCTAATTTTCTCTTCCTCTCCTCCAACCCCGACATTTTCCTTTTTCTCATCCCTTTCCGTCTAGATTAATCTTCCTGTCCTTCTCTCTTACCCTCTTTTTCTTTCACTCTCTGTCCCTCTCTCTCTCTCTCTCTCTCACACACACACACCCTCTTTGTCTCTCTCTCACTGTATCTCTGTCTCTGTCTTTCACTCTCTCTCTCTCTTTCGCAGAACCACTACTTGTTATAGGAAGCTCATCTAGCATTCAATTATGAATAGGGAAGTGCTTGTGTTTCTCAGAAAAGTCACCAGGGGGCGCTTCTTTCCTTCTTCATTAAATCGATCTCGCTCATTGCCTTCTTCTTAAAAAAATTAACCCCTCACCGTCTTTTACATGCTCTCTCTTCCCCCACTCCGCTTTTTTCCTCCCACTCTCACTCTTTCTTTCTATCCCTCTCTCTCTCCCTCCCTCTCTCTGTATCCCTATCTTTCTCTCTATGCCTCTCTCCCTCTCTCTTCCTCTTTCTCTCTTTCCTTCCCCTCTCCTTCTCTTTCCTTCTTTTTTCTATGCCTCTCTCCCTCTCTCTCCCCCCACTGTCTCTCACTCTCTCCTTCTCTCTCTCTTTCCCTCTCTTTCTCTTTGTTCCTCTCCCCCTCTCTCTCTCCCTCTCTCTTTTTCCCTCTCCTTCTCTCTATGCCTCTCTTCCTCTTCATATATATGAACTTCATTTTCTATATTATTTTACTCTCTTGAGAGTTTTTCACAGCAACATTAGCCGATGGTTTTTTCACTGGAGTTTGAGTGATAACAAGTCTCCTCAAGTCTCTAGGACTGTTCTCAGTATTCTGGCCGTTCTCAATAATGCTGCCGTTTGAATGGTCTCCACTTGTCTGCCAACTTCCAAGTCCTTCAGTCCCTTTAGTAATCCTTCAGTTACTGTTCCAAACGCACCAATTACAATTGGTATAATAGTCACATTATTATTATTATTATTATTCACTCATTAGAGCTTTTCACATCAGCGTTAGACGATGGTTTTTCACTGGAGTCTGAGTGACAGCAAATCTCCTCAAGTCTCCAGGACTGTTCTCAGTATTCTGGCCGTTCTCAATAATGCTGTCGTTTGGATGGTCTCCACTCGTCTGCCAACTTCCAAGTCCTTCAGTCCCTTTAGTAATCCTTTAGTTACTGTTCCAAACGCACCAATTACAATTGGTATAATAGTCACATTATTATTATAATTATCATTATTATCATTTACTCATTAGAGTTTCTTACATCAACGTTAGCTGATAGGCTTTCACTGGAGTTTGAGTGACAGCAAGTCTCCTCAAGAGTCCAGGTCTCTTCTCAGTATTCTGGCCGTCTCCAATAATGCTGTTGTTTGGATGGTCTCCACTCGGCCACCAAATTCCAAATCTTCCAGGTCCTTTAATAATCCTTTAGTTACAGTACCAAAAGCACCGATCACAATTGGTGTAATTGTCACCTTCATATTCCATAGTTTTTTCAATTCTCTAGCAAGGTCGAGGTACTTATCTCTTTTTTCATTTTCTTTGCGTTTTATTCTGTGGTCAGCCGGGACAGCAAAGTCAACAATTTTGCAGATTTTCTTTATTATTATTATTATTATTATTATTTTTATTTATTTCTCTTTTGAGGGTTTTTCACACCAGCGTTAACTGATGGTTTCTGACTGGAGTTTGAATGAGAGCAAGTTTCTTCAAGTCTCCAGGACTCTCCTCAGTATTCTGGCCGATCTTAATAATATTCTACTTTGGATGGTCCTCACTCCTTTTATTTCCAAGTGCTCCATTCCCTTTACCAATTTTTTGATGACGATACCAAGAGCAACAATTACAATTGGCATCACTATCACTTTCATCTTCCACAGTCTTTTCAACTCCCTAGCAAGGTCCAAGTACTTATCTTTCTTTTCACTTTCTTTCAATTTTACTCTATGGTCAGTCGGGACAGCAAAGTCCACAATTCGGCAAGTTTTCTTTTCTTTTTTATTGTCAATTATTAGGTCTGGTCGTCTGGCCGAGATTAGGTGATCCGTTTGTATCTCGAAATCCCAGAGGAGTTTGTACATATCATTCTCCAGGACAGATGCTAGGTTGTGCATATGGTCATATTTAAATTTCTTGCACAATTCCCAGTGGATCACCTTGCCCACCCAGTCGTGTCTAGTCTTATACTCTTTCTGTGCTAGTTTGCTGCATTAGATTATAATGTGATTGATCGTTTCGTATTAATCACCACATGACTTACATTTGCTATTTTGTTGTGTCTTATCACCATAAGGACCAACCATATCAAATCAAGAATTTGCTTTGATATGGTTAGTCCTTGTGGCGTTTTTTTTTTTTGTGCTGCTATTTGAAGAGATTCAGTTTCTCTCTTAAGATTTCCTTTTTTTAGCCACTTCCAAGTTTTCTCGTGTGCATTGTCGTTTGTTAGTCGCTTAAGACGTCCATAAATTTCTTTTTCTCTTTCAATTTTTGTTTTCTGGTTATTTCCGGTCTGGTGATCCTCGTGTTGTCAGTATTGTTTCTTGTGGCTGTAATCAGTCTTCCTCTGCACTTTTCTATGTAATCTTCGAGTCGTTGTATGGATGCGTCAACACTGTCTTCAATGCTGGCAAGTCCTCTTCTTCCTTATTTTCTTAACACATGTAGTCTGTCAACGTCATCTCTAAGATTTAAGGCCATATGCATGTTCATTAGTTTTTTAGTTCTCTGGTCAAGAATGGTCCCGAGTATTTTACGTGTGGGTCAGCCCAGGTATTTATCCCTTTTCTCAGGCTCCAGCTATTCTATTTGGTTTCGAGTAGCTTTCTCGTCCTCCTGAGATACTCTTTTAGATTTTTTCTTTCAGCTCCACTTGTTTGATGATGTCTGCTTCCAATATTTCTTAGTATCTGTACGCTTTCTTTTCTCGAAGTGTTCTTATTCTTTCTTGATTTGGTAGTTCCGTTCCTTCCGTTATGTGTCGTTTCCGGTGTTTCATTATTACTATGGCTCATTTTTCTATGTCAAATTCCTTCTCTAAGTATAGACTTTATATTCTCACTGCCTTTATTAGGGTTTTCAATTATTTTCCAGTTTAAGCAAACAGTTTGATGTCCTCAAATTTCCAATATTAGGGGTTGCGTCATATTAAATTTACTAAAGATCTGCAGGCTAAAAAGCACATGTGATCTCTCTCTCTCTCTCTCTCTCTCTCTCTCTCTCTCTCTCTCTCTCTCTCTCTCCACATATATATATATATATATATATCCTTCAGTAAAGTTCATTTCCTTCAGGAAATTCCCCTCCCTCTTGATCATCCTCCAATTCTTTTAGCCCAGTTGGCTGGAGCTGTATACGCCGATTACATCTCGGCAGAGGGGTAAAACACTCCAACGAGGGTCCTAGATATGACTCAAAACAATCTAATGGTGAGCCACCAGTAATTCTGGAGCTTTGGGGAATACAGAGTAACCTTTCATTGCCATTGTTCCCAGTTCTACTCTAACCTTGAGAGATATCACCAGACAGGGTCCTATCTATCGTCAAATATAACTGTTTAACATTTAAACTGTGCGTAAACAAATGACTTATGCTAAACTGAACTGTTAGAAGTAGAATTGTTTGATCAGTTACCTGTGTGTAAATAAATTAGTGATGTTGAATTGAATTGCTAGCGATATATAGCAATACTTGGAATCACTTATCTATGTGCAAACGAAGGAGTAATGTTGAATAGAATCATTAGTGTTAAAAAGTCATACTAGTAACCACTTCACAGTGTGTAAACATATGATTAATATTGAAAAGAATAATAATATTAGATAGCAATAATTGTGATCATTTAACTATGGAGAAATACCAGCAATATTTGTGTGCAAACGGATTAGTTCTAATTCATTTAGAAATATAAATACCGACAAACTAATCTCTTACATATCATGTATATCTATTTAAATGAGTGCAAATAAATGACTGATGTTAAATTGTGACTTTTATATAACAATATTTAAAACCATTCAACTGTGTGCAAACAAATGATTAATAGTAAGTAGAGTTATTCGAATTAGATTGCAATACTTGAAACCATTAAACTGGGCGCAAAAAAAAAAAAATGAACGCAAGTAATGTAATCAACAAAATGTCTTTACAAATCATAGATATTCAATATACATGTATAAGGACGATTTGGCATTAAATAACCTAAAATGGTTGATATGCCATAAAACCCAACCAAACCAAATCATATATATTTAATACATATGTATAAAGAGGATTTGGCATTAAATAACCAACAATGGTTGATATGTCATAAAACCTAACTAAACTAAATTATATATATTCAATATACACTAGCGTCCAAAACTAAGGGACAAAATTTTAAAACCTAATATTTGTTAGAAATAACAACTGTGAAAAGCTGAAATATGGAAAACTGGTAGTCGTTATCATCCATCATCATCATCATGTTGTGCCGCTGCACGGATATCCCTGACCCTCTCTCGCCACTTCTCCCTATCACTCATCGCCTCCGGCAGGTCTTCAGGGTTACATCCTGTGTCCTCACATAGTTGCTGTATGTAAGTTCGAGCTGGTCGTCCTGCTTTTGCACGGCCATATGTGGGGGTCCATAGGAGTACATCACTTATGAGCTCGTCCTTGCTTCTCCAGCAGTGTCCCGCGTGTCTGGTTCGTCTAACTTGTATAGTTTTCGTGATGGGGGACAAGTGTCCGTATAGTTGGTGTCTCGTGGGGTGTTGTCGCCAGGACATAGCATACTAAAATTTGAATCATTTGCAAAGGATAAAAGGATAGAAAAAGAATTATAACAATTATTCATTTATTTTCAAAATAGGATCGTCCAAAAGTAAGGGACAAAATTGAGAAAAACAATGTAAACAGTAGGCTATATTCAAATTTTTTGATTTCCTCTAAAGAATAAGTCTTACTTAGTCATTTGTAAACGTTGCATCAGCCGGCACCACCGCGAAACGCCAAAAACTTGATTACTCTGTGAGACAAGCTATTGTGAGGCTACACAAGGAAAATCACACGATTAGAGATATTCCAGAGAAAGTGAAACGTTCCAAGAGTGCTGTAGGCAGGGTTATTAAATCCTACAATGATACTGGCAAAATAGTTAGTGCTTTTAAAATCAGCAGACCCCGCAAAACTTCGGCAAGAGAAGATCGAATAATGCAGCGTATGTCATTAAAGGATCGTTTTAAGTCTTGCACAGAAATTAAAAGGGTTATGAATAGTACCTCATGTGTTAATGTGTCAAGACAGTCTGTTTCTAGACGACTGCAAGAAATAGGGCTGTTTAATCGAACCTCAAGGAAGAAACCACTTGTTAGTTCGAAGAATAAAAATAAGAGATTAGAGTTTGCAAACAGGTATGTAATTAGAATTCAGGTTTCGATAGGGCTACCTTTATGCAAGATAATGCCCCATGTCACAAGGCAAAGGTGGTAATGAGTTACCTTAGCGAGCAAGATTTCGAAATTATGGATTGGCCACCGCAAAGTCCTGACTTAAATCCAATAGAAAATCTTTGGAAGACCTTAGGAGTGAACGTTATGCAAAGAAATCCCACTAACACGGAGGATTTGTGGGTGAAGCTTCAAGAAGAATGGTCTAAAATTAGTATTGAAGATTGTCAAGAACTGGTTCGTTCTTGTAGTCGAAGATGTGTAGCTGTCACTGAGAACAAGGGCTCATTTACTAAATATTGATTGTACATGTATTTTTATTGTTTTTTGGCTGTTTACATTGTTTTTCTCAATTTTGTCCCTTACTTTTGGACGTTCCAAATTTGAAAACAAATGAATAATTGTTATAATTCTTTTTCTATCCTTTGCAAATGATTCAACTTTTAGTATGTTATTATGGATGATAACGATTACCAGTTGTCAAAATTTCAGCTTTTCACAGTTGTTATTTCTAACAAATATTAGGTTTTAACATTTTGTCCCTTAGTTTTGGACGCTACTGTATATGTATAAACTGGATTTGGCATTAAATAACTTAGAATGGTTGATATGCCATAAATCCAAACAAACCAAATCATATATATTTAATATATGTGTATAAAGAGGATTCGGCATTAAATAACCTACAATGGTTGATTTGCTATAAGACCAAACCAAACCAAATCATATATATTTAAAATATATGTATAAAGTTGATTTGGTAATAAATAACCTACAGAGTTTGCTATGCCATAAAACCAAACTCAGCCAAATCCTATTCTTTATTCTTTAAATGCACATCGCTTTTCATTGTGTTTGTGATTTCGAATGTTCGTTCTCTCTCTAGAAGATGGCTCCAGCTGGGGCCAAAAGTACCTGAAAAAATATGGTCCCTTTTTTAATTCATTCCATCGAGATGTCAGGCTAATATTACGAACAGTTCAAAGGAAGAACAATAAAATAGACAGAAACAAAGTATCAGTCCTATTTAATCAAACATGTTTAATAGAGAAAATGCTGCCCTCCCCTCCCATATATATATATATATATATATATATATATATATATATATATATATGCTAAGAACAAGAGGAAATTATCTTCCTTGTTCAAGACTGGCATAGATCTAGAGTAGGCATCATCCTCGTACAGAACAATACGATGGGGACCGCTGGTGAACGATATATATTTCCCTAAATATTCACACGTTTTCGATCAATCGTATTGCAATTACCTATATATTCTGAGGAGAGTCGACGAAGTTTGATCACTGTCAGTTTCTCGCCTATGTAATCATCAGACCAAGGGTCTCCTATTTGATGTGTGTGCCTTTCTACACTGTGTGTGTTGCCTGATGCAAAGAGTACTCTAGTTCGTGGACACACAAGGACACCTAAGTCTATAAACAGGGATTTATGCCCACGCGTACACACACATAGACAGACAAACAGACACAAACCCACTCACAAACATACACATACTCACTCGAACATACGTCCACACCAATACACGCACATATACTTAATCCCATACACACACCTATAAACGGGGGGTGTCCTCGTGGTGTAATGGTTAAAGCGATTGACTGCGGAATCGTAGTACGCGAGTTCGTACTCCAGTTGCGCCATTACGTTCACTTTCGGAAAGGTATCCTCCCAGCTATGGGTTAAATAGCACCACTACTGTTCTTCTAGGAGAATAGCATTGGCATTAAATAACCTACAAAGAAACCAAACCAAACACCTATAAACAAACATACACACGTACAAACACATACATACTCACAGACACAAGCCCAGGACCACGCAAATACTCATCCATATAGATTGAAAGACTCATACACAAACACGGTCATCCGTCCACATCAATACACACACATAGACATACTCTCATAAACACATACATGTGCACACGAACGCTAAAGAATAATTACGTCATGAATGACAAACTATACCTAATAGATCTAAATATACGTTTTAAAAGTGCATTTGAAATTAGGTTTGGGGTAAAAAAGATAGAATTTTGAATTTAAAAAAATGAAACGATACTAGGATAAAAAAGAATAAAAACGAACATACTTTTTAATACTTTAATATATCCTAAACAAATATATATATATATATATATATATATATATATATATATATATATATATATATATATATAAAGAACTTTTCTTTAACCAACACGCGTGTCTATTCTTGTATACACATATACACATTAATATATATATATATATATATATATATATATATATTAGAGAAAAATGGAAATAGATCCGATTGTATATAAATACAAAATATGAAAAGACATTGAGATGATGTATTTATTTATATATGAATAATATGCCATTCTTTAACAACAACGGTTTTTTGTTTTGTTTGGGTTTTGGTTTTGGTTTTGTTGGGGGGTCCCTTTTTTTTTCTTTTTTTTTTTTTTTCTTTTTTTTTTTTTTTTGTTAAACCATCTTCAGCGTGAAGTTATTATGACATGTTATGTCTCATCTAAAGATTATATTCGAATGAGAAAATGAAAGGAAAAATGAGAAAATTCATTGCGTTCTATTATCATTAATGACGTTATTTCAAAATATACGTAACGTAATGAGAGAAACATTTCCTTTTTCGTTACCTTTCTTTCTTTCTTTCTTTCCTCTTTAATCTATTTTATTTTCTAAATAGAGTAACGTCTTTGCTATAGGTTTTTAAAATTTTGCAACCCATATAAGAATTAAGATTTTTTTTCCAATTCTCAAAAATAACGTCTATGTGTGTAGGGTAGAAAATGTTTAATCTATAGAATATATATATATATATATTTTCATCATACAACGCGTGAAAGCACGTGCGATACCCTAGCCTCATCAGCTGCCAACCAGGATGGTAACAGTTTCGGTAGCTCAAGGTGTGTAGGGTAGAAAATTTTTAATCTATAATATATATATATATATATATATATATATATATATATATATATATATATATATATATATATATATATAAGTATAATTCTTGAAATGTCTTTTTCCTCCCGGAGAAACTTATAGAAATAAAGTTTTTGTTTATAAATACAAGCGTTCCCAAAATAAACTTTCTAGGGTAAAGAAACGAAGATATTTTTGATACACTTATAAAAGGGCGTATCAAAAGAATCTTCTTTGTTTTTGTTTGCTTTTTGGTTTGTTTGTTTGTTTTGTTTGTTTGTTGGGGTTTTTTCAGAGATGAATAAAAAAGATGAGAGAAGATGGAATTCCGAATTAAGAATTAATGAAATTAAAATAACCAATAATTAATTATTGAAGAAAAAAATATTACGATCATCTTGCCACTAAAGATGCGTTTGTTGTTAATAACCAATAAGATGATTGGTTGATAAAGATGGTGCGATCACCACGAGATGTGGGCTTTTTTTTCTGTTTTTTTAATTCCCCGACCCCTATGGTGTGAAATGTGGGAAAATTATAGCAACTGTAATGAGTTTTTTGTTTTTGCTTTTTTTTAACTTCTTTTTGTAGAGAGTGCGGTTTTTCTCGAGATTTTTTCAAACATGACTTGCTCACCACTTTATCACGTTGCAGTTTGAAATTAAAATCTAGACCCACATCAATATTTCCTTCTGTCGATTTGCTTCTTAGATGGAAGAGTCACATATTTTACAACGGTGCTTCCATTTAGTGTTCAATCCTACATGAAAGCGAGGATTTTCGAGACAATTTTTCGGAAAAAAAAACCCATACGAGTTACAACGTTTAAAATAAAGGTTGGACTCTCCGAAAGTAATGCTTCTAATTTATTTTCTCTGCGCGACAACAGACGCAAGAAACATAATAATGCCATTGGATAGAGCGAGTTTTCAGCTAGTAAACATAACTAACTTCATTGGCAATGAATTTTCGCTTGTAATAAACAAAAAGCCCCTAGCTGGCCCTCTTAAGAGGGTTGACCCGAAAGTAAGGCCGAACATGTACTCACACACACAAACACACACATGCACATACACCAACATGTACTCAGATGCACACACTTAAGCAGGCAGATACGCATGCGCAGAACATATGCTAGATCACGGAAGTTAAGCAGTGTTGAGCCTATTCAGTACCCTAGTGGGTGTCCATTGTTAACATTGAATAACTTTGTAAACAATCGGAGGTCTGTATTCTAAATTTAAAAAAAAAAAAGCTTTGTAAATAAAATAGATATACATTTCTTTACTAATTGAAGAACCCGTGAGGATCGAACTCATCACACCCGCAAATTGATTTACGATACGAATTCTCTAATCAATGCTTCTTGGCAGGCGGCCCATCAACAGCTTTCGGTAAATTACATTGAATATTATGCTTAGAGCATAAAAAAGAAAAAAAAGTTAAGCAGGGATGAGGCTGTTCAGTATTTAGATGGGTAACCACTTTGTAACAACAGGTATAGTAAGCGGCTTAAGAGACTAAGATTCGTAGATAATAACAGACTCACACGCAAAAAAAAAAAAAATGCATGCAAATATATATCTACACAAATACACACGCACATAGATATGAAAGCAAATACACACATATACTCACAAAGGCGGGCGTAATAGAGGGATTCATGTCCACACAAGCACACACAAACAAATTGATCTGCAAGATAAATTCCCTAATCAACGCTCCAAGGCATCTACTAATAGCTTTCCGTAAATTATATTAAGTATTAAGCTAAGAGTATAAAAAAAAGAAAAGAAGTTAAGCAATGATGTATCTGTCTACTACTTAGATGGGTGACCACTTAGTAACAGCCGGTATCGTAAGCTGCTTAGGGACAATAAGCTTAGTTAATAACAAGACTTTCGCATACACACAACAGCGTACACATACACGAACAGATATCCACACAAATACCCACAACATATAGACAGACAAACACATGCACATATACAAATGCAGTCACATAACCACACAAATATACATATAGATAGATCGGCAAACAGATAGACACATGAATACACATACAGACACACATTAAGACATTCATATCAACAAACACACACACACACACACACATAAAAACATGGACCCATGTCCACCCAAATACATGCTCGCATAGATAGGCCAACAGACATACATATAAATAAGGACACGTGTCCATACAAATGCAGAAACACATAAACACACACACACATACACACACATAAACACGCTCGTGCACACGCAGACGCATACATGCACAAATATAGACCCATGTCCACACAAATATACGCACACAAATATAGATAGAGAAGCAGACACACACAGACACACACACACATACACGCACACACATAGATAAGCAGACACACTCAAATACAAGCATACTCATTGATAGATAAGCAGACGCACACAAATACACACACACAAATTGATAGACAAGCACACATACACACACACACGCACACACACATACACATACAAAACCATATACACTCACAGATAGACAAGCAGACACACACAAATACATACACATACATCTATAGACAGACACAAACAAAACCACGTACACACATAGATAGACCAGCAGACACACACAAATACACGCACACACATAGATACACAAGCAGACACACACAAATACACGTACACACATAAATAGACTAACGGACGCACACAAATACACGCACACATATAGATAGACAAGTAGACACACAAAAATACATGCACCCACAGGGATAGACAAGCAGACACACACAAATACACGCACACATATAGATAGACAAGCAGACACACACAAACACACGCCCACATATAGATAGATAAGTAGACACACAAATATACGCCCACACATCGATAGATAAGTAGACACACAAAAATACATGCACCCACAGGGATAGACAAGCAGACACACACAAATACACGCCCACATATAGATAGACAAGCAAGCACACAAATATACGCCCACACATAGATAGATAAGTAGACACACACAAATACACGCCCACACATAGATAGATAAGTAGACACACACAAATACACGCCCACACATAGATAGATAAGTAGACACACACAAATATACGCCCACACATAGATAGATAAGTAGACACACACGAATACACGTAAACACATAGATAGACAAGCAGACACGCAAAAATATACGCCCACACGTAGATAGACAAGCAGACACACCCAAATACATGCAGACATATCGATAGACAAGCAGACACATACAAACGCACACACACACAAACACGGTCTCATTTCCATACAAATACACAAACACTGGGACAGACCGACGCACAGCCAGATACACGCGCGCACACAAACTTACACGTCCACACAAACATGGACACACCTATACACAAAAGCATTCAGTAAGACACACACACACACACACAAATGCAGATATTCAAATAGATATACTGACCACCCATATCTACACATACATACGCAGACGGAGAAGCATGCCCGAATATGGATATACATAAACGCACATATATTTCCGCACAAAAACACACGCATAGACTGACGGATAGGCAGACGCCCACACATGCAAGTGCACCCATGGACACATGTCCACACAAATACGGAAACACATATAGATAGATATACACACAATCACAAACACACACGTATATATATATGGACACACGCAAAAACAGCAGCACAGGCCCACACAAATGCACATACACGTAGACAAGCATATACACCGGCCTGCCTGGCGTTCGCACCAACTGAGTGGGTGCTATTAATTTGAATCACCTGGTCTCAGGGGACCCGTCCCCCCACTCCCGAGCAATAGCTGTTTCAGCGAGGCTAAGTTTATTACTGGGTGCCTGAGGCGCCTAAATGGAGGAAATGTAGACGGGATCAAGTATTTTTTGTACTTGCTGTGAATGAATCCCGATTCATACAATCATAAATAACACCCCCCACTGTTCTTCTACAAGGATGGCTTTGACATTAAATAACCCACGAAGGCTTATATGCCATTAAAACAAAGATACCAAATATATATGCTCATTGGCCTAGTTTTGCTCGCCAATTGCCCGAGAGACCTGGGATCAATCCCAGGTCGATTCATACTAAAGACTTAAAAAATGGTACTCGATACTTCCTTGCTGAACACTCAGTATTATAAAGTAAGGATCAAGGGTAAAGTGGAGAAATATGGGGAAAGGAGTAGTGCTGTCCTCAACACCTCGGTGTAGTAGCTATTGAAAAGAGAGCCTTCGGGTCACCCTCGACTAGAGTCGCCAATTTTATATAGTTTAGTTTCTTTGTTTTAATGGCATATATACGCTCAACCCCTGGGGGTTGAGTACTCAGGCGAAGGAATTTACGGCTGGCCCCAGCGTAAAGGAAAATTCTTCTAACGAACTGAGAACTCCGGTATCTGGTAAGGCAAAATATAAATAAACGAAAGCCAATACATAATGTGTTATAATTCCCGAGCTAGAGAAGTTCACTTGATGGTCTAGCGGTTAGATAATAAGTCTAAAGTAAAATTGGGAGGGTTTCGATCCTACCTTGTAGCGTCATGCGTGTCTAGCCACACTGAAGAGTTGTGATACAACGAAACAGTCTGTCTGTGGATGCCAATATATATATATGTATATATATATATATATATATATATATATATAAGCTAAAGACAAATACGAAAGGTTTGCATAAAAATTGGTCCATGTTATATGAGAGCAGGAATAAAACCTCTAGAAATTATATTGGTGAACACTAGATGTACATAAGTTAAAGTTTCATTTGGTATACAAAATCATCAGAAATAATGTGCGAAAAGTTGCAAATTAACGTATTTGTAGTGTATTATCCAGCACATGTTAAGAGGGAGGTTTACGTGGTACTAACACGCAAAATTTATAAATATATATATATAATGAGAGACAGAGAGAGAGAGAGAGATAGAGGGGAGAGAGAGAGAGTGTGTGTGTGTGTGTATGTGAGAGAGAGAGAGAGATCCAAAAAGTCAAAGTTTTTTCTAATGGGTAAAACTTAGCTTGTAGAAGTCGACAAGTCTGAATATGACTGGTTTGGTTTGGTTTGGTTTAGTTTTATGGCATATCAACCATTGTAGGTTATTTAATGCCAAAAACAGTTTTCTTTCAACCAATTCAGTTTAGCATAATTACACTGTTTAGTGTTATTTGATCCATAGATAGGACCCTGTCAGGTACTTCCACTCCAGCCCAGAGTGGA
>OY757914.1:17948132-17998132 GCA_963585895.1 Sepioteuthis lessoniana
AAAAACATTCCATTCATTGTTCATTTCTGTTTACGTTAATACAACTTAAGTCTCGATACTGTTTGAACACTTTGTGCATATCGTTGCAGAAGACGGTTAAATAAATGTGACTTAATAACTGATTCTAGATAGATAGATTGATTGATAGATATGAATAAAATGCGATAGATAGGTTTGGTTTGGTTTCTTTATATAATAGCATATCAACCTGCATTTTGCTTGCTAGCTATCTAGATAGATATGAACAGAACGAGATAGATAGATAGATAGATAGTATTGTTGTTTGAAATAATACAAGATTCAATAATTTTCCCGCGTTTTTTATTATGGATGCAAACTAACATCTTGGAATCTTAAAAATTAAAATTGGGATTAGTTTCTAAATTATGTTTGACTAAATCGTTCTTTATGTTTTATTTTTAAATCTCTTCTGTGCTCGTAAATTCGTTCACTAAGATAACGGCAAGTTTCACGCACATATTTTTATTACAATCCAGATATGGAATTTCATAAACCCCAGCTCTGGATTCCATTAAGGTATTGTTATTTTTAGCATTATTTAAATACTTTTAATTGTCTTTGAAGAGTTTGTGACTGTTTTAATCCCAAGTTTGTTTAGTTTTTTCCGATGCTGTTTCTGATTGAATTGTTGGCTAGAATGATAAATCTATGTAGTAATGTTGGCGACTTTAGTCGAGGGTGACCCGGACGCTTTCTTTTCAATAACTACAACGGTGAGGTGTAGGGGACGGCGCTACTCTGTTCTCTGGATTGCTCCACTTTACCCTTGATCCTTACCTTATAATGCTGAGTGAGAAGCAAGGCAGCATCAAGTATCATTTTTTTAAGTTTTTGGTATGACTCGACCTGGGATTGAACTTCAGTCTCGCGGACTATAAGCAAACACTCTACTCATAAGGCCAAATCTATGTAATGAATTATTGTTAAGCAAGGCGGAATCAAATACCATTTTTTGAGTGTTTGGTATGACTCAACCAGGGATTGAACCCCAGTCCCCTGGACCATTGGTGAACACTCAACCTGTGGCCATGTATATATATATATATATATATATATATATATGCGTGTGTGTGAGTGTACACATACACACACACATATATATATATATATACACATACATACATATATATATATATATATATAAAGAAGTTGGCAACTTTAGTCGAGGGTGACCCGAAGGCTCCCTTTTCAATAACTACTACACCGAGGTGTAGAGGAGGGCGCTACTCTATTCCCTGGATTGCTCCACTTTACCCTTGATCCTTACCTTATAACGCTGAGTGATAAGCAAGGCAGCATCAAGTATCATTTTTTGTGTCTTTGGTATTACTCTGCCTGGGATTGAACTTCAGTTTCGCGGACCATTAGCGAAAGGCCAAATCTATGTAATGAATTATTGTTAAAAAAAATATTGTTTTAAATTTTTGGAGAACACTTATCTTTGTGAATTTCCAGAGCTTTTATTTCTGCATGTTGTGTAAAAGATTTAAATTATTGAAGTGGTATAATGGAATTTTCTGTGTTGTCAAATTCATCATTCAATTTTTATTGGTGGAAATCTTAAGAGCTCTAAGGTTAAAAACCTATGATTATTTCACTCTTTATTTTGATGATATTAAATGTATTCGGTTATTTGTATTAGTGGATTTGTGATGTACTTTAAATTCTAGTTCATTCTAATTCTTTATTAGTAAATTATCTAAGAAAGGTAAAATATTGTTTATTTCTAGTTTATAAATAAAATCAATGATAGATTCAATATTGTTTAATCAATCCGTAATTTTTGTCAAATCATTATTCCATGGATATATGAATGATATATAATCTATATAACGAATTGTTAGAATCTTGGGCATTTTAGATTTAAAGGGACTAGAGTGTAGAAATTCAAGGTAAATGTATGCAAGGACTCCACTAAGAGGTAAATTTATGAGTAGACCAGAGTTTTTTAAATAAAAAATATCGTTATCTCGAAAAAAAAACAATGTTTCGTTTATGATGTTCATGTATGAATTTGTAGAAGTAATCTAATTTTTCTTTTCTTGAGGTGAATTTCTAAGTGTTTGATACCTTTTTAACAGTAATATTGGCGCGTGATTATTTTATGTCGAGACTGGCTAGAACTTTGTTTTCCTTATTTAGATTATTGATCTTATTGAGTAAATCAGCGGAGTTTCTTATTTGCGGATTGCTAATTGTGTCTAAGAGATAGGATAAGATTTGGGTTAAAGATTTCGAAATGTTATAGGGACAGATACAATCCCCAAAATAATTAGTCGTAGGGGAATTCCAGGTTTGTGGGTTTCAGGAATACCTAAAATATTAGGGAATAAGGAATGATAATCAATTCTTTAGTGATTAGATTTTTGATGGACTTATTAAAAAATCTCTATATTTTTATTTACGGTTAGTAAAGAAATTTGTTCGTATATGCTTTTGTGATTTAATTATTCCATTGTTTTGTTGTCTAATGAGTGGAATCTAGATAGATCGATAGATAGATATGAACAGAATAAGACAGAAAAGTCTGGGTTAGCCTCTTTGTTTAATACCATATCACCCTATGAGGATAGATAGATAGATAGATAGATAGATAGATAGATATGAACAGTACGAGATAGATAGATAGATGAATAGATAGATAGAGAGATAGATAGATAGAGAGAGAGAGAGAGAGAGAGAGAGAGGTGGGGGGATCTGTGACAATTCCATTATTGTATATGTGGACATTATCCACCCACGGGGACAGCAGACTTACACCAAGTCATAGAGGCGTCGACACTTAGCAAAATATCGGGAATAAATGAACGCTCCCTTTCTAAAAAAATATGCATACACACATACACACTCTCTCTCTCCCTCTCTCTCTCTCTCTCTCTCTCTCTCTCTCTCTATATATATATATATATATATATATATATATATATATATATAGGTATAAAAACGTGTACACCATGGTTGCTGATTATGCACATGTACATCTTTGTGTCTTGTGAATGTGAGCCCAAAAGCGCCATAGTTCGTGAACGCGCATGCGTATAGGTTCAAAAGTGCATCAGCTTGACTGTTTGTATGGGCGTGGTTATTTATTTGTTTATTAAGTTGTTTTGTTTATTTATCAAACATTATTTTATTTATTCATTTATTTTAGGTTTTATAAACATATTGCTCTTAATCAATTAACTTTTCAATCCTTCTTTCTTTCCTTCTCTTTCTTTTAACACTCTTTTTTTCTTTCATCACTTTTTTTTTTTATTTTGTTTCTTACCTTCCAATATTTTTTTTTTTTTTCTCACTCTTCGATAATTTTTTAAAATTCTTCCTTTTCTTGGTTTTATTTACTTTTTATGCCAACTTTATCTTTTTTTTCTTCTCTCTTTTCTCTTTCTTTCGTTTTCTCCTCGTCTCTTTTTTCTTTTCTTTCTTTTTTTCCTTTTCTTTCATTCCTAAGTCTTCCTTCTTTTTCTTCTTTTTTTTATATTCTCACCCTTTTTTTAGAAAACTTTTTCTTTTTTTTAAATTTTTTTCCCTTTCTTTCTTTCTTTCATTTTATTTTCCCCTTTAATTAAGTATATATATATATATATATATATATATATATATATATATATATATATATATATATATATATATATATATCTTTTGTCTCAAATACTCTTCCTTTTTTTTCTTATGTCTTCTCTCTTATATAATTTTCTTCGATATTTTTTTATTCATTTCTTTCATCGTTTTATCGTCATTTTTTAAAAACTTTTTTCTTTCTTTTTTCTTTCCACATTTTCCTCTCTCTCGCTCTCTCTGTCTCTCTGTCTCTCTCTCTCTCTCTCTCTCCTTTTCTTTCTCCCCTTGTCTTCTTTATTTTTTTTACTTCTTTTGTGCTCTCTTTTCTTTCCTTTTCATCATTTCTTTCTGTCTTCATTCTTCACTTTTTTCCTTTCGTTTTTTTTTCTTTCTTTCTTTCATCTTCTCTTTCTCCCATTTTTATTCTTTAACTTTTTTCTTTTTTATCTTTTTTTTTTGCTTCTTTTTTTTTTTTTTTCGCAATTTCATTCCTTCCCCTTTCCATTTCTTTCCTTTTATCCACTATTTTTTTTTCATTTTCTTTCGATCGTTTGTCTTCTTTCTTTCTTTCTTTCTTTCTTTCTTTCTTTCTTTCTTTCTTTCATTCTTTCTGTTTCTTATTTTCGTTTCCTTGTTTTCCTATATTCTCCTTATTTCTCTTTCTTTCCTTCTTTTGTAGTCTGCTATTTTTCCCTCGTTTTTTCTTTTCTTTTTCTGCACCTCAATTCTTTTTTGCTTCTTCTTGCATGAATTATTCTGGCTAGTATTCTCTCCTTTATTTTTTTAATCGATGTATTCCCTTGCCATCACGGTATTACTCTCTTTATTTTATTTTTTTTTTTTGAAACAGTGGCAACATTAAAATTTTACTATGCTCTTTGCTTAGATGCAGCGCGAGGCCGCATGAATGGGGCACCCAATGAGACTCGAACTCACTCGTGAAAATTTACTAGTCTATTTTGCTAACCATTACATCACCCAAGCCACCTTAAAACGGTGACTACATTGGATTTTAAACGAAATTATTGATTAATTTTAACTTCTTAATTTGTTTAAATACGAAATAAAAATGAAACACAAAACACCAACCCACAAAGTGATTTCTTTATTGTTGATCTGCTTCTATAAAACTTTCCAGTCGATTCATCAAAAATGTCCTTAAAAATTCCATTGATATTTATATTCATTCAGTTAACAAAATTCGTTTGCTTCATGTAAATTGTTATAAATGAATTATAATTAATAATTTGGTTTAATTTTGTTTTATGGCATATCAACTATTGTCGGTTATTTAATGCCAAATCTTCTTTATATATACTAGATATATATGATTTGGTTTAGTGTGGTTTTATGGCATATCAACTATTGTCGGTTATTTATTGCCAAATCCTCTTTATACATATATATTAAATATATATTATTTGTAAGCACATTTTGTTGATAGCATTTTTAGACGTGCCTGAGCCCTTTTTGCACACAGTTAAAGAGTTTAAAGTATTGCTATTGTTGTATAGCCACTTAATAGCCATGACCATGATTAACTATACAAACACATAATACATATACATACTGACGCAATGAATAATGACGAGTTAAGACTTCTTTAAAAAAATTATACCTCACACTTTATTTGTAACGTTTGCGTATGAGAGGGAGTTGGAGACCGAACAGAACTGCAATACATTGACTCCCACTCTTATGGCCGTCAGCGTTGTGTCTTTCTCGTTCTCCAGGGCTGCTCAACTGGAGGTCCAGGGGCCCAGCTCTCTGCTGGATGATGGCTTTCTTAACTGCATCTTATCACCAACTGGTCTCCAAAGCTCCATCAGGGGTCCCGAGGGCCCCTTCGGCCGAGTGTGGCTTTCGCTACCACACCTTGTCTCCGACGTTTCTGATCCCCAACTCAATCAGGGGCCCCAACTGTCTGACTTCCTGTCTTGACCGAGTAATATAATAGTTCAATCGCCCACTCAATCGCCCACTCAATCTTTGGAATGGCATGTTTGATCGTCATCAAGCGGAAATAACTGTCATGCAGTTCAGAGGTCACTCTCTTCCGGTGCATCAGTCTATGAGAGTATCATGGGCTTTTACCTTGTCCCATTTCATCAGCCAAATCCGCCCACGCGATCTCTTTCGATTGCTGGCCATTGGAATGTGTCACTTCCTTCAGGTGCATCACTTTGGAATAGCATGTTTGGCCGGGTTGAAGGTCAAAATACAACACTATGTATCACTAACAATTCAAATAATCTTCGATTATTCATTTCCACTCATTTAAATGGTTCCAAATTTTCTAACATAAATATTTTTTAGAATAAATCATTTGTTTGTATTCACTTAAATAGTTTCTAGTATCGCCTTATAGCACTAACAATTCACTTTAAGGCCACAGTTAAAGAGTTTCAAATATTGCTATGTATCATTAACAATCCAATTAGACATCAGTCATTTTTTGACACCATGTTACATGTAAAAACATATCTATTTCAAACAATTCATTTTAACTCAAGTCATTTTTTTTCACTCAGTTGAAATGTTAAACTGTTCTATTTGACTTATTGATAGGACCCTATCAGGTGCTACTACTCCGAGCCAGAGGGGACTTGGAAACAATGGCAATAGGGAGGTACTATGCATTCCTCAAAGCTTCAGGAGTGGAGTTTCACCATCAGATTGTTTAATATCATATCCAGGAGACTCGTTGGCGTGGAGGGTCTTGCACTTCTGCGGAGATGTAGTCTGCGTGTTCTACAGTCCAAGGCAACTGGGCGCTCTAATTAATACTGTACGAGACGGGCAGAAGAACCTATCGGCTGGATTATATCAATGCACACAACAAAGATGAGGATACTTCAGTGAATGATTTTAGGTATATTGATCATATGACCATACAAAATTTCAGACAACTGTAAACCAGTGAAGCTCCCAGGCGAAAAGTTGGAATCGAAACGAAATAATGTCAATTTTGTATCAACTCTTGTTTCCGTCCTTTTTTCTCATTTCTTTTTCTAGCTTTACTTTTTCATTTGACTTTGTTTTTTTTTTTTTTTTTTTGTTTCTTTCTTTCTTTCACTTTCACTTTCACCTTGGCTTTCTTTTGTCCTTTCTTTTACTTTCTTTCTTTCAAGTTCTTTCTTTCTTTCTTTCTTTCACTTTCACTTTCACTTTCTTTCTTTCTTTTGTTCTTTCTTTCAATATTTTCTTTCAATTTCTTTCAATTTCTATTTATTTATTTCTTTCTTTCTTTCAACTTCTTTCTTTCTTTCAACTTCTTCCTTTCTTTCTTTTACTTTCACTTTCTTTCTTTCTTTCTTTCAACTTCTTTCTTTCTTTCTTTCTTTTACTTTCACTTTCTTTCTTTCTCTCTCTCTTTCTTTCTTTTTTTTCTTTCTTTCAACTTCTTTATTCATTTATTCAATTATTTATTTCAACTTCTTTTTTCATTTCTCTCAATTTCTTTATTTCTTTATTTTTTTGTTCGCCTCATTTTCTTTCACTTTCTTTCTTTCTTTCTTTTTTTCTTTTTTTTGTTCAGTCGGCTGGGGCTGTAGAATACACCAACTAGATATCTGCAGAGTGGTAAGACACCCCAAAATGTCTCCTGGACAAAACAAACTGATGGTGAGGTTCCAGTAATGCTAGAGCTTTGGGGAATGCGGAGAACCACTTCATTGTCTAATGGTGTAGTAACTGATAGGGTCGTAGCTATGGGTCAAATAGAACTAAATTGCGTACTTATAAATTGCTAAACTGAATTGTTTGAAATAGAAGTGTATTTGACATTGAAGCTGTATTTAGGCTTAACTGAATTGTTTGAATTAAACTGTTTGGCTAAATTGAATAGCTTGAAATAGAAATGTATTTTTACAATTAAACTGTGTGCTCATGTTTGAAATAGAACTGACTTTTTGTATAAAAATCGATTTGGCGTTAAATAGCCTACAAAGTTTGATATGCAATAAAACCCAAACTAACAACCAACTAACCAGAATTTCTTTCTCTCTTTCATTTTCTTTCACTTTCTAGCTTTCCTTTTATTTTTCTTTCTTTCATTTTCTTTATTTCTTTTAAGTTTTTCTTTCTTTCCTTAATTATTTCTTTATTTATTTAATTTTCTTTCACTTTCTTGCTTTACTTTTCTTTTTTATTTCTTTCTTTCTTTCTTTCTTTCTTTCAATTTCTTCCACTCTCTTCCTTTCTTTTTCTTTCTTATTTTCTTTCATTCTTTCAACCCAGATATCTATTTATATTACTCATGAATTTTCTTTCTTTCTTTCTATCTTTCTTTCTTTCTTTCTTTCTCCTTTTATTTATTTTAGCTTCTTTCTTTTTTTCTTTCTTCCTCTCTGTATTCTTATTCATTTTTTGCTCTCTATTAATACCTTTCTCTTTTTCGTTTTCAGTCTCCCTGCTTCTTCTTTTTTTCTTTATTCTTACTTTTACTCTTTTTCTCTCAAGTTTTCTTTCTTTATTTTTTTTTCTTATTTTCTTTCCTTTTATCAATTTTATTATTTTCTTTATATCTTCTGTTTTATTTCGTTCTTACTTTCTTTTCTTTTTTCTTTTGTCTTCTTTCTTTTTTTTCCTCTTTTGTCTCCTACTTTCCTTTTTCTATTTTTTATTTTCCTTATTTTCTTTGCATTCCCTCTTTTTTCTTCTTTTGTCCCATTTCTTTCTTTCTTTCTTTTTTTTTCTTTTTTCATTTTCCGTTTTCTTTCCATTAATTACTTTCTTTCTTTTTTCCTTCTTTTGTCTGTTTTTTTTAATTTTTTTTATATCGTTTCGTTTTCCCTTCTTTTCTTCCATTCTTTTTCCACCTTTCTTTTTCTTCGTTTTTTCTTCTTGATTTTTCCAACTATTGCCTTCTTTGCTTTTTGCTTCTTTTGCTTTCTTTCTTTCTTTCTTTTTTTTCAATATGTATTTATTTTTTTTCTGGAATTTTTTTTTCTATTCTTTCCTTTTTTTTTCTTTCTTTCTTTCATATGTCTTATTTCTTCTTCTCTTTTCAATTTGATTTCCTTCTTTCATGTTCTTTCCATCTTTCTTTCTCCCTTTCTTTCTTTCTTTCTTTCTTTCTTTCTTATTTTTTTTCTTTTTTTTCATATTTATTTATCTTTTTTTTTTTTCCGGAATTTTCTTTTTTTTGCCCTTCTATCGTTTCCTTTCTTTCTTTCTTTCTTTCTTTCTTATTTTTTCTTTTTTTCCATATTTACTTATCTATTTATTTTTCTTCCGAAATTTTTTTTTTTTTTGCTATTCTTTCCTTTTCTTTCTTTTTTCTTTGCTATTCTTTCTTTCTTTCTTTCTTTTCTTTTTCGATATTTATTTATCTATTTATTTTTCTTCTGGAAATTTCTCTTTTTTTGCTATTCTTTCCTTTTCTTTCTTTCTTTCTTTCTTATTTTTTCTTTTTTTCCATATTTACTTATCTATTTATTTTTTCCGTAATTTGATTTTTTTTGCTATTCTTTCTTTCTTTTTCTTTCTTTCTTTCTTTCTTTCTTTCTTTCTTATTTTTTTCTTTTTTTCCATATTTATTTATCTATTTATTTTTCTTCTGGAAATTTCTCTTTTTTTGCTATTCTTTCCTTTTCTTTCTTTTTTTGTTATTCTTTCTTTCTTTCTTTCTTTCTTTCTTTTTTCTTTTATTCCATATTTACTTATCTTCTTATTTTTCTTCCGGAATTTTCTTTTTTCCTATTCTTTCTTTCTTTCTTTCTTTCTTTCTTTCTTTCACTCCACAGCCTTGATCAATCAGTTATCTCTGTTCTTGTCAAAATGTCCAACAATTTATTCACCTTCATTCTTGGCCCCTGATGACTAATGCCCCCCCCCCACCAGAATCAATCTATCATCCCACCGGTCTTTCCTTACTTTGTACCTCTCTTAGCCAGTCAATCTGTCGACCCATTACGATAAAATAACTGTTATTTCCCATGAATGCTATTCAACATTGCAGAGTGGACACATCACCAATAAAACTAAACCCTTATCAATATAAAGAAGTAGCAGTTATCAGAAGCACACACACACACACACACACACACGCACACACACACACACACACACACACAAGAAATGGTTATCAAACTCGACTAGCAAACCTACACGAGTGAGTTCGAGTCTCATTGCGTGCCCCTTGTGCCACATCTAAGCAAAAAGCTTAGTAAATTACCACAGACACAAGAAATCAAACAAACAAACAAATAAACAAACAGAAACAAGTTATGTTCATCTATTCTCCAGCCTAGTTCATATTAATCTAAAGACAATGATGCTACAATTATATATATATATATATATATATATATTGTCACGCGATATCCCACTGGGAGGAGGGAGATAAAATTACTACTCCTCGTATTTGAATTGACAGTATCATGCCGTCAAAAAAGTGACCGTTAAGGAAGAATGTAGGTCACAGAGGGGATAAACAGATGTTGGTACTTGGTGACCTTACCCAGGTCGCCGGACACCAAGAGGAAGAAGAGAGAAGCCAAATGATTGGCCGGGACCTCAAAACGGAAGTGAGGACTCCCTCCCCTCAGCGGAAGTAAATAGTAAGAAAATTAGTTTTTGAGCAGGGTTCGTAGCGGGCAGACGAACCATAGCCATTTCACTCCGGGTGGAAGACAAAAGAATTACTGAGACACGAAGGACCCCAGGTTCTTCAAGCCAGTGTAAAAAAAATAGAACGAAGTCTAGTAGCCCGTGAAAGAGGAAAGATTCTCCAGTGGAACCCCGTCGAAAAATAAGATAAGTAACTTTGGGGCCATTTTCCTTTATACCCAAACTTTGTATACCACTCTCTCTCTCTCTCTCTCTCTCAATTTGAAGAAAGACAAAAGTCAAGAAAAGACATTTATATTCGTGGACTGTCCAATTATTATATGTTTTGACACCTTGAAAGTGTATATAACTGTAGTAAAGGAATTCATGTATTTTTATGTTACCATGTGGTCTATGTTGTCCTTTGCCGTTCTACTACGAATTTGTTGTTGTCACATTTTCTTTTCAGCTTCTATTCGCCTTATGTTATCTTGCTTAGAATTGTCCTATTAATTCCTTTAAAATATCACACGGGAAACCGGAGTTGCCGACTACTACAATATAATATCATTACGACTAAAACCTATAGGTCCATATTCTTCCATTGTCTCGGGGAAGGAAGTTTAGCGGCCTGGTGGGTGTGTGATAGTGTGAAATTTGGAACCCCTTGCCAGCGGCGGTCAGTCTGGCTCTAAATTGATCCCTCACGTAATATGCCAGGTCTTATATGCCTGAGAGAAAAACTCTGAACGAGGACTTATTCTATAGGGGATCAAATGCCAACCTGCCCCGTCTTCACACGTGCGAAAATAAAGTCCCGTTTTGGGATTTTAGTCAATTTCGCGTCAAAATATGTATATATATATATATATATATATGTGTGTGTGTGTGTGTGTGTGTGTGTGTGTGTATGTGTGTTTGTGTGTCTATACTACTGTATGGATGCACCACTTGGACGTTAATGAGCCGTATAGAGAAAAAGCTTGACAGAAATAGCCCGAAGAGGCAATGAGCAGTATCAAATAAAACCTAGAAGCAACATCCCAGAAAACAACAGCTCTGCGGCCACCTACCACCGATCTCAAAGACCATTCAAATTAGATGAACAAGACATGCGGGAAACTGCTGGAAGAGCAAGGGCGAACTCTTAAGTGACGTTCTCCAATGGACCCCTTTCATACGGACGCCCAAGTGTAGGACGACCAAATAGAACTTATCTGCAACAGCTCTGTATAGACACAGGATGTAGCCTGGGAGACCTACCGGAAGTGATGGATGATAGAGATGGATGGGGAGAGAGAAAAAGTTTGGGAAATCCGTGTGAGCAGCACGATATATATATGTATATGGAGAAATAGTAGATTGGGAAAATCCAACAAAATGTGATGGAAAAAATGGATAAACTACATTTGATGAAATAAAAATGAAATATTCATTTGAATCCGTTGTTAGTATTTACGTTTATCCACTTTTTCCATTTACTTTTCACGCACACACACACACACACACACACACACACATATATATATATATATATATATATATATAGAGAGAGAGAGAGAGAGAGAGAGAGATGCGCTCTTGATGTTATGGTTATCTTAGTTCGAAATGAACGTTGTGACGGGTGTTCAAAACCTGGACGAGGCTGTTTGCATTCCACATTGTGCAAAAACCTTACAAAGGTATGAATCCAACTATTTTGTATTTAGCTATGGATAAATAGTAGGGCAGACTGGGCTTTTCAACGATGGTTCTGGCAACTGATCTGGGAGAAGGAAAACTCTGCATTCAAATCTATTAAAATTGTCCTTGTGTCATATTTTACTCATGCGTAGGGGTTGACACAACGCCACACACACACACACACACACACACACACACACACATATATATATATATATATATATATTTACTAATCTAATATCTACCAGCATTCACGGTACCAGAAAAAAAACGCCAGGAACAAGAGATAAAAGTATCTCGAATCACCGCCCGGGGGAAAAAGAAAAAATTATAGGTCAAAAAGAAAGAAAAGACCAACCTCGTCCGACCCCTTGAAAAAAAATCAAGGGATACGCAGTCAGTTGGTCAAAAGAAAACTAAAACCTTCCGCGAATCCTGCAATGCTACAATTAATAAAGTGCTCAACACAAGTGGAGCCAATTATAAAATTAACTTAAATTGCGAGTCGAAAATCTTCTACTAAAGAAGATTTTCGACTCGCGATTTAAGTTAATTTTATATATATATATATATATATATATATATAGAGAGAGAGAGAGAGAGAGAGAGAGTGAGTAGAGTAGAGTGTCCGTGGCGTAATAGGTAACATGCTAGACTGTGATATCGTATTACCTGAGTTTGAATTCTAGTCGTGTATAGTACGTTCACTTTCAGACTAGACTTTTGGCAAAAGTATTCACAGCCTCATACCCCCACTTCCAGCTTTGGGTTGAATTGTACATCATCATCATCATCATCATGTCGTGCCGCCAGCACGGATATCCCTGACCCTCTCTCGCCACTCCTCTTTATTGTTCATCGCCTCTGGCAGGTCTTCAGGGCTACATCCCGTATCCTCACAGAACTGCTCTATGTTCGAGCTGGTCGTCTTGCTTTTGCTCGGCCATATGTGGGGGTCCATAGGAGTACATCACTTATGAGGTCGTCCCTGCTTCTCCAGCAGTGTCCTGAATGTCTGGTTTGTCTAATTTGGATAGCTTTCGTGATGGGAGGTAGGTGGCTGTATAGTTGGTGCTTTGTGGGGTGTTGCCTCCAAGACTTGTTCAATATTGCTCGCAGTATTCTTGTGTAATTGCCGTCTAGCTTTTTCTCCAGCCGTTTTATTAGCGTCCAAGTTGTGCATCCATATAGCAGTATATACACCTGATACGTCTTAGTGTGTACTTTTTCGGGCTGTACTCTACCTAAATTGTGTCGCCAAAACAACAGTCTCTTTCCGCCTTAAACTGATTTCTGAGTATCGACTCGACAAAAGTTGTGATATTTTTCAAATGAGGTCAGTGTTGTGTTCTCGTTTCATGCCTGTTTTTGCTATTGTTTGGAAGAAGAACATCATTTGGGTCTCGGTTGTTTTTTGGCCCCTACTCGATTAATGACTGAATTCCTGGTATCCTGTTGGGTTTCCTTCAGTCGGCGGGGTGGGGGTGGGGGTGAAAAATACATCGACTACATCTCTGCAGAGAGGTAAGATTCCCCCAAAGAGTGTCCGGGATATGACATTAATCAATCTGATGGTGAGATTCCAGTAATGCTGGAGCTTTGGGGAATGCGGAGTACCCCTACACTGCCATCGCTCCTTGCTCCACTCTGGCCTCGGAGTGGTAGTAACTGATAGGGTCCTATGTATGGGTCAATTAGAACTAAACTGTGTACTTATGCTAAGCTGAATTATTTGAAATAGAATTGTTTTGATATTTAAACTGTGTACTAATGCTGAACTGAATTGTTTGAAAAAGAACTGTTTTTGACATTGAAACTGTATTTACGCTAAACTGAATTGTTTGAAATAGAACTGTTTTAACATTTAACTGTGTTTGGACAAAAACTATACTTATACAAAACTGCATTGTTTGAATTAAACTGGATAACTTGAAATATCATATTTACCAACCTGTCCGCTCGGTCAATTTTTAAGCGGAGTTTTACAGGTTTGAATTCAGAGTTTTTCTTCTTCTAGACTAGTTGCCTCACCTAGGTTGAAGAACCCAGTCTGTCCTACTATTTACCCATAGCTGGAGAGAGAATAATTGGATTCATACCTTTTCCAAGGGTATTAGTGCAATGTGAAATGCAATCAGTCTTGAAATATGTTTTTGACAATTAAACGGTGTACTTACTTTTAAACTGTGTACTTATGCTAAACTGAATTGTTTAGAAAAGAATTTTTTTTTTCATTGGACCTGTGTATTTATGCTAAACCAAATTGTTTGTTATAGAACTGTTTATTTGTATAACCTATATTAGATAACCTATATATTTGTATAACCTATATTAGATAACCTATAAAGTTTGATATGCCATAAAACCCAAACAACCAGCCTGTTGGGTTGTCATCAGTCTTTCTTTCATTCTTTCTTTCTTGGATGACTGAGTGATCCCATTTATACCAGAAAGAGGTTTACAAATAGTATTTTAATTTCCTCTTTGTTCGCACATTTATTCACTATTTGTTCGAAAAACTACAAAGAAAATATTTTAAAAAACTATTAACTCATTTACTCTTTGGTCGGAGTTTTATTTACTGTTTATTAGTATTTTTTTTTTTTTACTGTGTGTTAGTCGTTTTATTTTCTCTTTGTTTATAGTTTTAATTACTATCAGCTGGAAGATTTATTTACTATTTCTAGTCTTGATTAATATCTATTAGTCGTTTTATTTACTATTTGTCAGAAGTGTTATATATTGACCCAGGACCGAGCCGTCAATCAAGAGATGCACCTGTGTAAATAAGTGGAAGAACAGCGGAAGCAGGTGGACGTAGAAAATAATATAACCAGGTGCCCGAGCGGTTTGAGTTAGTTGGAGACAGGATGCCGAAGTAAGAACCAGCTCCAGACGGAGGGCTTTGGGCTTTTAGTGACCCCCGGTTTAGTAACTCAAGCCAAAATGCAAAAGAAGTGCTGCTATGGTCGAGAGGAAGAACTTGGGTCAATATAGCAGTCCGTCCTTGTCTCCACTCATTTCTCATACACAACAAACATCACCTTTTCGAAAATAAAGTGTGAGAGATTTATATAAAGAAGTATTTTCGTTCGTTTGTTGAAGTTGTCATTATCAGTTGATTATATGTCCGTGTATATTTGTATACGCGTGCAGTTGTATGTGGCTATACAAAAAAGAAGGGAGTCCTCGGAACAGTGACCTATTAGAAACAAGAGAAAAACGGCTTTATTATTCGTCTTGATTTTACTTTTTCAAAAAACGTTTTTTCTAATAACTTTTTAATGAGCCATGGTATTGTTGAAAGCTTTTAAATACCATTCAGTTTTCTTCGAATACAAAAGCTGAGGAATTTTATAATTTCTATTGGGACAATATAAAATCAAAACGGATGTTATTAGGTATTAGTTATTACTAATCTCTGTTGCATTGAAAGTTTGTCAACAAAAATAAAATTGCATATATATATATATATATATATATATCATGTCGCGCTGCAAGCTCGGATCTCCCTGGGCCTCTTACGCCACTCGTCTCTGTCGTCCATCGCTCCTTGCAGGTCTTTCAGAGCTGTTGTATATAAGTTGTACCTGGTCATCCTACCTTTTCTCGACCACGTGAAGTCATGCATCACTTATGTTTTCGTCATTACTTCTCTAGCAGTGTCACGCATGTCTGGTTCGTCTCACTTGGATAGTTTTCGTGATGGGTGGTACTATTTACCCAACCCCTCCGCTCGGGCAGGATATGACACAAGGTCAATTTTTAAGCGGAGTTTAACAGGTTTGAATTCAGAGTTTTCCTTCTCCTAGACTAGTTGCCTCACCAAAGCTGAAGAACCTAGTCTGCCCTACTATTTACCCATAGCTGGAGGGAGAATAATTGGATTCATACCTTTCCCAAGGGTATTAGTGCTATGTTAAATGCAATCAGTCTCGTCCAGGATTTGAACTCGAGTCGCCGTGTTCATTTCCCTACGACGATAACGACTACACCACGGGCACCTCCACGTGATGGATGGTAGGTGGCCATACAGCTGCTGTTTTGTTGGGTGTTGCTTATAGAACTCGTTCAATACAGCTCGCAACATTCTTGTGTAATTGCCATCGAGTTTTTTCTCAATACGTTTAGTTAGCGTCCATGTGGTGCATCCATACAGCAGTATCAACACGACCGCTGCTTGGAAAAAAAACTGTGTTTTATTTTATCGGTCAGGTCTGACTTCCATATGAACAATAGCCTATCGTTAGCTGTCTATGCCTTTGCTTGTTGATGTCATTATTGGTTGATGAGACCCTGCTTCCGAGCTAGGTGAACTTGTCCACTAGTGTCAAAGGACCACCCTTTAGAGTGGAAATGTCGCCTCTTTGATTAAAGCATATGTATTCTGTCTTGTCTGCGTTGACATGGAGGCCTATATATATATATATATATATATATATATATATATAAGGGGGTGTATCTTTGAACTGTTAATTATTAACGTAGACAGGAATGTTCTGTCAATCTACAGAATCAAATATCTTGTTGACAAGCTACGCACACACACACGCACACACACACGCACACATACACACAAGCACACACATACTCACACGTACACGTAAATAAATAAATACAGATAAAAATACTTGAAACCATTTAATTGTGCGTAAACAAATGGACTCTGTCTCGTTAGAAATAATGTTATCTACTAACTATATATAGAGACAAGAATTGGCATTAAATAACCCACAAAGGTTGACATGCCGTAAATCAAATCACTCTGACAATCTATCTATCTGTTCGTCTCTGTCTAACTATCTGTCTGCTTGCTTATCTATCTATCTATCTATCTATCTATCTATCTATCTATCTATCTATCTCATTCTTTTCTTTTCTTTTCTTTTCTATCTATCTATCTATCTGTCTATCTATCTCAGTCTATTCATATCTATGTATCTATCTTAGTCTATTATTATCTATACACCAGTCTGCCTGTCTGTCTGCTTGACTATCTATCGATCTATCAATCTATCTATTTATCTATCTGTCAGTCTGTCTGTTTTTCTGTCTTTCTATCTATCAGTCGGTCTGTCTTACTATATATCTATCTATCTATCTGACTCACTCTTTTTCTATCTATCTATCTATCTATTTATCTATCTAATTCTTACTTAAATTGAACGTCTGCTAATATTATACCAACTGTTACAGTCATGTCTACCAACCATGACACAATATCTTTTCATCTACTCTTCTCAGAAAGAGACCGAGAGACAGAGAGAGAAATAGAGAGACAGAGAAAGAATGAAACTGAGAGAGAGAGACAGACAGAAACAGAGAAAGACATCTGGTGATGTTAGTCCACTCAATAAACTTATAACAGAACCCCCTACCCCATATAACTTGCGATAAAATAAAATGAAATGAAATAACATCATCAATATCGTTTTCACTTATAAAGCTTCCAGTTGATTTTGTCACGTGTAAGGCATTTTTCTCGGTGGTGGGGAGTGAGATCTTCGCGCCATCTGTCTATTTATTGAATTCCCAATTACATATAATAGTTTTGGTAACAGATGTGTTTCTCTCTGTGTGTGTGTGTGTGTGTGTGTGTGTGTGTGTGTGAATATATGTGTGTCTATCCACTATAACGATCAGAATGTAGACAGGAAACGAGCAATGTGAAAGTCGTCTAAGCGACTCCAATTATATAGAAAATATATTTATTAGTGGATTTTTAGATTCAATACCGGGTTGCACATGATCGCCAAATCTTTATCCACTCGACGAAGTCATGCGTGAAGGAAACTGGTCGCATTTGTTTGTAAACCCGAATTTTCTTTTGCCGTTCATAAATGCTAGAAATGTGAAAACGCTTCTTTTGTCCTCATTTCTGAAAATTAGATGGTTGAATAAGTACACGAAAACTGCTCATGAGAGTCCAGTTCGGTTTGGTTTCTTTATTTAATGGCATATCGACTTTCGTGGGTTACTTAATGCCAAAGCTATCCACATAAAATAGTAGTGCTACAATTTAACCCATAGCAGGGAAAGATAAGGGGGTTCATGCCTTTCTCCGATTGTATTAATCCGAAAGTGAACATAATGCCGCGCTTGGATTTCGAACTTGCTTACTACGATGTTGCAATCCAGAACATTAGCCACTCCACCACGGCAACTCGACCTCCACCGCGGCAACTCGACCCTCACCACAGAGTGTCTAGTATTGTAATGTCATTACAGTAGGTAATATACAAGGTTGAATAATATGTTTTGCGATATATTGGTACGTGTTAGTTTGCAGCGAGACCGAGGTGATTCAAGCCGAGTTTGGTATCTACTGTGGTTTGTAGTATCGTACAAGTAGTAAGTGCGCTGACATGTTGTGCATTGTTTCACTCCGTATATAATTTGAAAGCTGCATAGATGCACTTGTAACGTAGTCTAATTCAGGGTCTTATCCTTCACGATTTAGAATTGGTACATACCGCTGTGGAAGAAAGCAAAATATCTTTTCTGTAAAAGATAAAAGCGCAATAACCAGGAGGTTGAAGAAATTTCCATTAGATTACAAGAACCTCAATGATCAGCCAATATCCATCATGCCATGTCGATCATTGAGTCCACTGACTGTATAAAACTCCCTTCAAAAGGAATGTCCTGACCTTGACACTTAACAACATCAGATGGTGAGGATCCAGTTTTGAGGAATGAAGGTAATCCCGCATTCCCTAAAGCTCTAGCGTTGCTGGAGTCTCATCATCAGATTGTTTAGTGTCATATTCTGGACACTCGTTGGGGGGACGGGTCTTACCCCTCTGTAGAGATGCAGTCGGTGTATTCTATAGCCCCAATGGATTGGGCTATTATAAATTGAGTTTTTTGTTTTTATCTGAATATAAAGGAGTGCGTAAACCTTGTGTGATATATGCGTAATCAGAATAAAGAGACTTGTTCCTTTCTGGATTTTTTTATTTCTCGTCTTCAGTCTCCTAACGTGGGTTTAATTGGGAAGAGCTTATTGTGAATGTTGTTATTCTCGTATTTGTGCTATAAATCTACTAATTTCAGGTTTCAAGTCAGTATATGAAATCTTGAATTTGTCGGGGGCAAAGTCTAGGGTCGATTTGGCTTTTGAGCCAGCACTTTCATATCCTCCCACTCCAATGTAGCTTGGTATTCAACATATACGAATCTCTTTCGAATTGAATATAAAGTCTAATCTACTCCATAGTTTAAAGATTGAGGGGTCTTTAATTTTTTAAAAAAAATTAGCGATATTGAGACAGATATCGAGTTGGAGCATATTATAGAGTTTTTGTGGTTGGTTTCAAAAATGATATCCCGCGCCTTGTCTATTGTACCGACTTTAGCTGAAAAGATTGCGCTTTCCGTTGGAAGAGTTTTACTTATAGATTTTTTTAATGGCAGCGTTCGCTATTTTATCGATGTCCTACGAACCATCAGTGACTCCTTTTCATAATATGTTGAGTTTATGCTTAGAAAATTAGGGAATACTACACAACAATGTCGCGTGCTGTTTTGAACAAATCCTGTGAGCAGTACACTACAAAATAACATTTGTACGGCTATTTACTTCCCATCTCGCAAACTATTAAAGAAAAAATGAACAAGACACGCAGGGTACGGCTAGATTGTTACTTTCTTCAATTAACTCAGCTGTGTTGTTTAATAAACGAAAGCTTATTCATCATTTCTGTGCGGAAACTGACTCCACACTCAGAAGCTGTGGGTAAAATTGTATTACTGGTATTTTTCGTCAAGAATGGCTTTGGCATTAAATAACCCTTGAACGTTGATATACCATTAAATAAAGAAACTGTAAACAAAGAAGTTAAACAATACCACTAATCTTCTTTTACAAGGAGAGATTTAGCATCAAATAACCCTTGAACGTTGATATGCCTTTAAACAAAGATACAGTAAACAAAGAACAATGCCAATACTCTTCTTCTACAAGGAGGGCTTTGGCATTAAATACACCATGAAGGTTGATATGCCATTAAACCAAAAAAAAAAAAAAAAAACAATCAATCATTTTAATGTTTCGAAAAATTGAGGAAACACTTTGTATTTTGTTTTTTGTTGATTTTTTTTGTTTTTTGTTTTTTTCGTTTTTGTTTTTCTTTTTACTTATTGATCTTTTGTTTTTGTTTTTAGTTCTTGCTTTGCTTTGTTTGTTTGTTTGTTTGTTTTCGTTTGTTGTCAATCCTCAAAATATTTATGAATTGTTTCTACTAAATAAGCCAATAAGGTTGCTTAGTTATGTTGTTTTGATGGCATATCAACCTTCGTGGGACATTTAATTCCAAAGCATTCCTTGTAGAAGAACAGCAGAGATACAATTCACATTAAGTCAGCTGATCGTTGTTAGGCAGCCCGAAAGCTTCCTTTTCAATAGCTACTACACCGAGGTGTAGGGAACGGTGCTATTCATTTCCCTAGACTGCTCTACTTACCCTTGATTCATACCTTATAATGTTGAGTGTTAAGCAAGGATAAATCAAGCACCATTTTTTGAGTCTTTGATATGACCCGGACCATTGGTGAACGCTCTTATCATTGAACAGTTATTTTACATTTTGGCAATTACTAGCCCAAAATGTTATATATATATATATATATATAGGGAATCGTCGACACAATATATATATATATATATATATATATATATATATATATATATATATCCAATATATATATTGGGTCGACGATTCCCTTTCCTCGCGTGGCGTAATGGTCAATAGGTCGAGCTAACAACTCCTTACTAGTGAATTCGACTTGCGAGAAAGTGGACCATACTTCTAGCTTTGTGCGAAACTAAGCTTAAAGTGTTATTATTGACTGGAGAATATCCAGTAAATTTTGTGAACTGGTTGTTTTCGATGTGCGGACAGTCGATTCTTTTTTCATTGGTTGATTTTACCATAATTCTTTGTCACGTGATTGAATTTTACGCCCAATGAACATTAGCTATAACAACTTAGCAGCAAACTAGAAGTGATATACGCTGTCCAACAGGACAAAGCGACACGTGACTCAATAAAACATTCCCCGTCCCCAACTCAACATCATGTTAGACAATGCGAACTAAAGAGAACTTTTTACGGTTGTCTGGTTTTTTAAAACGACATCTCTTAAGCTGATAATATCGGACGACAGAGAATTAATTTTGCGAAACGTTTATTAAAATATCGATTTTTCAAGCTAATAGAATCTCACAATTTTTTTTAAGTAGTCCCAGAACAACAAACATTAGCACAAACAAGTTACTAAAAATAATTTGTTCGATCAGCAATCCAAATACAAACTGAAAACCTACCAATAGTGTGGGGAGTTTAAGCTTGAAAAGTCTTTGTTTTTCTGAGGACTATTAAGTTGATTAATGACGTCGAGTGTTTAACGTTTACGTTCCCTTGCAATCTATAGCATGTACTACAATTTTTTTAAAGTTTTGATTTTTCCGGCGACCATAAAAAATGTTGTCCGAAAAAAAGCATCAACAAAAAGGGTAAATTGATGGCAATGTGCAAACTGGGCATTTTGGATGTACAAATTAGAAAAATGTTTAATTAATTTTGACTGCCAAATTTCACCTTTTTTTTTTTCTTCTTTCTTTTCAACAATAAAATTCGACAGATTGGATTATATTTCATTTCTCTTTTATGCTTGTGATGTTCTTTTCCGCAGCAAGTCGTAAAATTCTTATTTGGTTTCAAAGTACAGTTTGTTTTACAACCTCTTTCGGAACTTTCCCACTATTCTCTGCTTTCTCAACATTTTTAAAAATCTGAATTTGTGAGTAACCAGTTTTTTTTTAGTCGGCGTATTCTACAGACCCCTCCTGTAATTTACTAAGCATTTTACTTAGATGTGGCACAAGGCCATATGAAAGGGGGACCCAATGAGACTCCTGTCAACTGGGCTGAGTATAATATGATATTTAATAAAGCCATAATAGGAAAATGGGGAGTGGGATTTTTTAAACATCTTTGACATTTCAAAAATTTCATTAAGTCTGGCGGAAGACAAGAAAAAATTGAGCAACGTATAAGATCGTTTCAGGTTGTATGTTTAATAGTATATCAACTTTGGTTGGTTGGTTGGTTGGTAGGTTGGCTTTTATGGCATATCAACCTTTATAGGTTATTTATTGCCAAATCCTGTAATATGTGTATTATCAGTATACAAAATTTGTTGGCAACGAGCCAGAAGTCATTTGATTGCACTCAGTTAAATGGTTTCAAGTATTGCTATCTAACATTAATAATTCTATTTGCCCACAGTTACATGGTTTCAAGTATTACAATCGCCCATAAATAATTCTATTCAGCACTATCCATTCATTTGCACACAGTTTGATGGTTCCAAGTATTGCAATGTAATATCAATAATTCTATTTTTGCGCACACATAAAAGGTTTCAAGCATCGTTAACACTCACAATTCAATTTAATATGTCATTTGTTTGCACACAGTTAACTTCTTGCCCAGTCATCTGGGGCTGTAAAATAAACCGACTGCATCTCTGCAGAGGGGTAAGACCATCCCAACGAGTGTCCTGTTATGAGTCTGAACAATCTGATGGTGAGGTTCCATTAATTCTGGAGTTTTGGGGAATATGGAGCACCCCTTCATTGCCATTGCTCCCAGGTCCACTCTGGCTCGGAGTGGTGGCACCTGATAGGGCCCTATCTATGGGTCAAATAGAACTAGACTGCGTACTTATGCTAAACTTAATTATTTGAAATAAAACTGTTTGACTAAACTGCATTGTTAAATGTTTTTGACAATTAAACTGTGTACTTACATTTAAACTGCATGCTTATGCTAAACTGAATTGTTTGAAATGGAACTGTTTTTGTATGTTAAACTAAATTGTTAAACTATTTTTGATTTTGAAACTCTACTTACGCTAAACTGAATATAGAACTGTTTTGACATTTAACTGTGTGTAAACAAAATCTGTACTAATACTAAAATGAATTGTTTGAATTAGAACTCTTTGACTAAACTGAATACCGTAAAATAGAAATGTGTTTGCTAATTAAACTGTGTACTCATGCTGAACTGAATTGTTTTGAACTCATTATTTGTATAAAAATGGATTTGGCATTAAATAACCTACAAGGGTTGATATGCCATGAAACCCAAACAACCAACCACTCAATAGTTGAATTCTTAAACAGTTCCATTCTATTTCATGGGACGTTAATAGGTACTACCACACCAGATCAGAGTAGGCCTGAGAGTAATGGCTGTGAAGAGGTGCTCCGCATTCCCCAATGCTCCAGCATCACTGGAACCTCACCATCAGATTGTTTAGTGTCATATCCAGAACACTCGTTGGTGGGGTGGGGGTTTTACCCTTCTGCAGAATTGCGGTCGGTGGATTCTACAGCCCCAGCCGACGGGGAAAACAGATAAATGATATCAAATATTACTATTTAACATTCTATTTATCATGTTTTCCAATGAAATTTGATAATAATAATTTGTTTGACAACATTTAAATGGGCTGTAGAATACACCGACTGCTTCTCTGCAGAGGGGTAAGACCACCCCCAACGAGTGTCCTGGTATATGACACTAAACATCTGATGGTGAGGTTCCAGCAATGCTGGAGCTTTGGGGAATACGGAGTACCCCTTCATTGCCATCGCTCCCAGGTCCACTCTGGCCCGGAGTGGTAGCACCTGATAAGGGTCCTACCTATGGGTTGAATAGAACAAAACCATGCTTCTTTCACTATACTGATTTTTGCATTTAAACTGCGTATTTACGCTAAACTGAATTGTTTAAAATAGAAGTGTTTTGATATTGGAACTGCGTACTTATGCTGAACTGAATTATCTGAAATAAAACTGTCAGACATTTAAATCTCTATTGCCCAGTCAGCTGGGGCTGTAGAATACACTGACCGCGCCTTTGCCGAGGGGTAAGACCCCCCACCAACAAGTGTCCTGGATATAACACTAAGCAATCTGATGGTGAGGTTCCAGCAGTGCTGGTGCTTTGGGGAATGCGGAGTACCCCTTCATTGCCATCGCTCCCAGGTCCACTCTGGCCCAGAGTGGTAGTATCTGATAGGACCCTATCTATGGGTTAAATAGAACTAACAGCATACTTATGCTAAAATTAATTGAGTAAACTGAATAGCTTGAAATAGAAACGTTTTTGACAATAAAACCGTACTTACACTTAAACTTATGCATAACTGAATTATTTGAAATAGAACTGTTTTTCGACATTAAAACTGTATTTACACTTAACTGAATTATTACATATAACTGCTTGAATAGTTTGAAATGGAAATGTTTTTGATAATTAAATTGTGTACTTATGCTAAACTGAACTGTTTTCAATTGAACAGATTATTTACATAAAAATGGATTTGGCGTTAAATAACCTGCGAAGGTTGATATGCCATAAAACCAAACAAACCAAACCAAACAAACATTTAAATAATTTCAAGTATTGCCACCTAATGCCAATACTTCTATTAAATATTAATCAATTGTTTTCCCACATTTAAATGGTTTCAACATTCTTATCTAACACTAATAATTATATTTAGTATTAATCACATATTTACCCACTGTTAAATGGTTACAAGTATTCCTACCTAATATTAATAATTCTATTCAATATTAATCCTTTGTTTGCACACAGTTAAATGGTTTCAAGTCTTGTAATATTTGGATGGAAAGGTACATTTGTTCTGTTTTCTAAAACGTGTAAAAAATTTTGCCCATATTGAGTAAATCTACTGTTTTGTGTCTGTTTTCTTTTGTTGTTTATTTTTTAATTATAAGTAATCTTGTGTTATAACGGAATCGTTTATTATTGTACTAAAATATTCCTAATTTGGTTTCCGCACCCGGTTCATACATATTATCCGGCCCAGTCAGCATGGGCTGCAGAAAACACCGATTGCTTCTCTGAATTAAATAACCTTGATATGCCATAAAACCCAACCATGCCAAATCCTATATACTTAATATATATGTAAAAAAGGATTTGGCATTAAATAACCTACAATGGTTGATATGCCATAAAACCAAACCAAACTAAATCCTATATACTTAATATATATGTACAAAGAGGATTTGGCATTAAATAACCTACAACGGTTGATATGCCATAAAACCTAACCAAAACAAATCATATATATATATATATATATATATATATGATTTGGCAAATGATAGCCTTCAGGGGTTGATATGCCATAAAACCAAACCAAACAAAGCCAAACCCAAGCAAATCCTATCTTATGAATATATATGTATGAAAATGATTTGGTATTTAATATTCTACAATGGTTGATATACCATAAAACCAAACCAAACCAAACCAAATCAAACGCCCATATGATCTTTATCATCAAGTCACTCTGACTGCACGGATTTCCTTGATTCTCTCTCTCCCTCTGTCCCTATCTTCCATCGCTCTCGACAAGTCTTATAAACTACATCCAGTGTCTGCACAGAGCTGATGTAAGAAAGTTCTTGCTGGTCAACCAATAGGGGCACGTTTATGTGTAGGGGTCCAGAGAAAATCGTCGGGAAAAGTTATTTATGAAGACAAGTTTTGGGAATAGTTTTAAAAGAAGCGACGAAAATGATCCGATATATATATATATGTGTGTGTGTGTGTGTAAGTATCTATGCATGTATGTGTATACATGTACGTATATCAGAGAAGGCTGATATGCCATTAAATAACAAATTAGTGCGTGTGTATTGTATGCGTGTACGTTTGCGTGTATGTATATATGTGTGTATGCATACAAGTATGTATATGTAAGTATGCTTTGTATGTGTATATATTCATGTATGTTCGTGTATGTGGTAATTTACAAAGCGTTTTGCTCAGAAGTGGCTCAAGGCCATATAAATGCGGCATCCAATGAGACTCGAACTCACTTGTGAAGGTTTACTAGCCTAACTTGATAACCATTACATCACCTGAGGTTTGCATGCATGTATGTACGCATTTACATATGTATGTATGTATGTACTCAGCAGTCGTGTTCACCGTTGGCCTCCTCTAACTACCAGAAGGGAATACGTTGATGTGATGAGACAAGAAAATATTGCAATTTTATCCCTTTTACGATGTCACATTCTTGATACAAATGTATCTCCATTGTTTGGTAATGCCGGGCTGGTGAGCGCTCTCTGTTAAATCCGAAGGGTGGGTGTCCGCTTGGTAAGATTTTATGACAAAGCCTTAGGGAGAGGCTTAAGTTGGACGGTAGCAACTCGTCAGGGCACACATTCTGGCCACAGCTAGCATCAGTTTAATCACCACAACCTCACACCCACTGACTCTAGCAGTATTTATGCCCTTTATTTTATCTTCTTCTTTTTCTTCTTCTTCTTCTTCTTCTTCTTCTTCTTCTTCTTCTTCTTCTTCTTCTTCTTTATTCCACCTATCTTCCTCCATTCTTCCCTCTCGTCATTCATTATCATTTCTTCTTCTTCTTCTGTTCCTCAATTTTTACCCCGCTTCTTCTTTTCTTCTTCTTCTTCTTCTTCTTCTTCTTCTTCTTCTTCTTCTTTACCACTCTTCTTCTTCTGTTGTTCTACTTTGACGCTTCTTCTTTTCTTCTTTTTCTTCTTCTCTGATAATTATCTTTTGTGTTCTTATTCTTCTGTTCCTTTTACTACTCCCTCTTTTCTTCTTTTTTCCCCCTAGATTTTAAATGTCTTTTGTAAATCATTTTCTTTCAAATATTTTCCTTTAATTTCTTCTTCTTCTTCTTCTTCTTCTTCTTCTTCTTCTTCTTCTTCTTCTTCTTCTTCTTCTTCCAGTTTTTTTTTAATTTTTGGCTCATTCACTTTTTCCTTTCTATCACCCTTTTGTCTTTTTCCGTATACTCTTTCTTTCTTTCTTTCTTTCTTTCTTTTCATTATTCTTTTCTTTCTCCTCTTTCTTTTCTTCCATATATCTTCATTTTTCTTTTCTTCTTTGCTTCCTCTTTTCCTTCTATCTCTTTTTATCTTTTTTTCTTTTTTCTCTTTTTCCTTATATCTCCTTTTTTTCTTTTTTCTGTTGTTCTTTTCTTTCTACCTCTTCTCTTTCCTCCCCCCTCTCTCTCTCTCTTCATTTTTTGCTCCAATTTTTTTCTTTTGTTCCTTTTTTCTTCCTATCTCTTCTTTTTGCGTTTTTCTCTTTTTTCTTCTTTCTTTTATTTTTTCTTTTGTTTCTCTTTTTCTTCTAGCTCTTCTTTTTCATTTCTTTTTCCTCTTTATTCTTCTTTTTTATCTTTATTTTTCCTCATATTTTCTCCTTTTTTCTTTCTTATCTTCTTCCTCTTTTCATTTCAGTTCTTCTATTTCCTTTCTTTCTTCTCATTCTCTTTTCCTTTCCCTTTCTTTCTCCTCCTTCTCTTTATTCTTTTTCTTTCTTCTCTTTCTCTTTTCATTTATTTTTCTTTCTTCTCTTTTTCTTTCTTTTTTTTATCTTTTTCTTCTCATTCCATACCTTTTCTTTTTTTCTTTCTCGTCCTCTTTTCTTTCCTGTGCTTGCTTTTCCTCTCTCTCTCTCCCTCTCTCTCTCTCTCTCTCTCTCTCTCTATCAATCTATCTCTCCATCTATCTATTTTCCTCTCTTCTCCTCCCCTCTCTTGCAACTACAGCTTAATCATTTCTGTCGCTCCTAATATCCTTTGACGTTGACCAGTCGTCCGTACAGCAAATCAGGATTTACCTTACAATTTTTTGTGCCCCAACGAAACCTATTTTCAGACCGTCAAAAATAGCAATACACCAAAATGTGACAGAGAAGAACCCAACAGACCAAAACCCCAAAGGTTTTCTTTTTTCTTTTCTTTTCTATCCATTCTTTAGTTTTCAGCCATTCTTCACCCTTCAACGGAACAATCCAATTTCTTTTTGCTTACACACTGACATTATGTCAGCCAAAAAGAAACCTATTTGTCAATGTCAACCCAACAGCATAACAACGTTAAACCCCCACCTCCTTTCAGTGATATATGTCCAGAAAGTTTCCAGCCAATCTGAATATCGAAAGAACAGGTTTCAGGACTTTGATGTATCTTGGGACCCAATAATATGGGGTTCTTAGAGTACCTGCATGAACATGCTGTCTCCCTAGGGGTTGTTGGATAGCCTGCCCGTTCCCGCAGGATGAACTTTTCCTTCTCCCTTAGATAAATCGATTGATTGATTTTAACGGTATGTCAACCCATCTAGGTTATTCAAAGTCAAGAGAATAGTTAATTGCGTCCATTGTATATTTACGTGGTATATTCAATAAATTTCCAGACTATTTTCGTCAGGGCATTTAAAATTGTAGTAGACACTTGAAAATTCAGTATCTTATTGCTATACATCTAATCAGATGACTGACCAATTTTTATGATTTCAGGTTCAAAGGAACAGCTACAGCAGCAATTGGAATACATCCTACTAAAGCCTGATTATCACAGCTGGTGAATTTCAAAAATGCAATCTGACACTAGGGAAGAACGATAGGCAATAAAATTGTGTTTTAAACTTGCAATAAATGCCACAGAAACGTATGGAATGCTTCAGACTACTTTTCAACCATCTTGCATGAATCGAGCATCAGTTTTTGAGTGGCATATGAAATTCAAGGAAGGCAGGCAGTCTGTGGGGGGTGATGAGAGGTATGGGAGGAGTAAGGAAGTCAATAGACCAGAGTTGATTGGCCAAAGGGTTAGGGTTAGGGTTACTATGTTGAGGTTTTAAGGGAGTTCGGGAAAAGATTCCGTTGAAAGAAGCCAACACACTTCAAATCGGGTCAGTGACATTTCCACCAGGACAATGCACCAGTCCACAACTCCATCCTTGTCACAGATTATTTGACCAAGATGAGCATCAAGACAGTTCGTCACCCTCCCTATAGTCCAGACGTTGGTCCCTGTGACTTTTGGTTATTCCCTAAGCTCAGAGGCTGTCGTTATGAGAAAATTGCGGTGATGAAAGAGGCTGTGACGAAGGTCATTAACACGCTGACACAAGAGGACTTCCATAAGGCTTTCAAGAAGTTGTTGGAACGGTAGAACAAGTGCATTGCAGCCGGAGGAGATTACTTCGAAGGGACTAGAGTTTCATGTGTGTAATATCAATAAAAGTGCCCATTCAAAAAAAGTCTGTAAACTTATTTAATGATCCTCGTATATTGACATTTTGGTTGGTGTAATTATTTCTTTAGAGTTTTTTTGTGTACAGTTATATAACTATGGTTATACCTTAATTTATGCCCGTAATTCAGTCCAGGAGAGCCGACTTAAGTCGAAAAACGACTTAAGTCGAATCTACTTGTCTCTTAATTTACTTGTCACTCGACAAAACCACGAATAACCAGTCCCAGTTCTGTATTTTATTCATAAATGCATTCTTAATAATTTATAGTTTATAAGAATATATTTTAAGCTTACAAACCAATAAATTTTAGTTTTTAATATAGTTCAGAAAAAAATCATCTAAACGTACGATTACATGTAGGCACATACTTGTAAAAGTTGATGTTTATAATTTGGCGATCTTTACAGTCCATTATGGATTCTTTTTCTGTGAATGTGGTTTGCTCTGAGACATTATGAAATAAAATGACTTTGTTAAGTTAAAAAACAAATACAGTCATCAAAATTATTCTGCAATCGTAGAAAATAAAACTAATTCATGCTAAATTTGCCAATTCAGTTTGTTTATCTACATTTATTGTAGAGTAACATGATTTTATGCGCTTATAATGTTTTTCTAGTGATATTACGACTTTGTGGCAGACTGACGAATATATATATATATATATATATATATATATATATATATATATATTTAATTCAAGGAATTAAGACTGCGACCCCTGGGTTTCATAGAGTTTTATTTTTCGAAACAAAAATCATCAGATATATCTATCTATTATTATTATATAATAACTCTATCCTAGATATTGAGCACTCTCCATATTATATTGCATTTGATTCGACACAAACCCACAAAGTGATTTAGGGACAACCAACACTGTTATAATATAATATAATATGACATAATATATATATATATATATATATATATATATATATATACGCTGACTGGATGTTATAATATATATATATAGACGCTGACTAGATATCATTATATATTTATATTTATATATATATGTATGTATGTATGTATGTATGTATTATGTTATCCAGTCAGCATCCAAAGACAGTGGGTGTATGTCATTCTTTTAGAGAGTATATGAGGAATATCATATAAATCTATGTGAGTGCTCAATGTATGGCTATTGTTACATCACTTATTCCTTTGCAGGTATATCACAAAATTCACATTCAGAGCGTATATAGTGTAATTCGATGGAAACTCAAACATGATTAAGTTGTCATTATAAATTTATTTCGGCGGACAAAATTACTATACTCTCCTGACTTGTACTCAAATTAGGATGGGTTGACCTACAGAGAAGCCCTACTCCAGTTTCTTAATGTTTCTAATACCTACTGTTTTGACCCCCTCTGCCCTCGCCTGAGAATTTTTTTTTTCCACATATGAACTGTAATTCCACATTTGCTGTTCTGCAACTTCAAGTATAGCATGTAAAAATTCATCTGATGAGACGGAGATTATAGTAATATTCTCTGCCAAAATTAATTTATTATGACAACTTAACCAGGTTTGAGTTTCCATCTAATTACACTATATATACATATATATATATATATATATATATATATATATATATATATATATATATATATATATATATAATGTAATTATAAGAAAACTCAAACCTGGTTAAATTGTCTTTATAAATTCATTTCGCCGACGAATATCATTATACCCTTCGTCTCCTCAGATGACAATTCCTCATATACTCTATTCGCGAATAATCCACAATCATTGTCATCAAACGCTGACTGGATTTTACTGATATATATATATATATATATATATATATATATATATATATATATATATATATATTGACAAACGGCATATAATCAAGAACGACTTAACTAGATACGACGTAACCCGAAATATATCTGCATTCTTGTCTAATTCAAATAATTTACAAACGGACCTTTTTGACCCATACAGGGGACCATAACGGGTACTTCCACCCTGGGTAAGAATCAAAGTGGGCTTAATAGCAATAAAGAAGTGCTCCACACTCTCCAGAACTCACGCGTCATCACCCGATACAGTTAAGGGCCATATACGAACATGATTGATTGATTGATTTTAATGGGATGTCAACTTGTCTGGGGTTATTTTATGCCTTTAGGTTTGGGAATTGCGCTCATTGTACATTTATATTTACATTTTGGGGAAATTTCTCCAGAGTTTTTCTACAAGGTTATATAATATTTAATATTCCAATCCAATACAAAAAATCAGTTTGACCCATCGATGGGACCTCAACAGATATTTTTACTACGAATTAGAGTGAACCTGGGACTAATTACAATGAAGGTGTACACAGCTCAGAGCGGACCTGAGGATTATTACAAAAATGTGTAGACGGCTTAGAGTGGACCTTGGAGTAATTACAATAAAGGTTTACACAGCTCAGAGGGAACCTGGGAGTAATTACATAGAAGATAAACACGAGTTTACCCAGGGCTTCAGAACTAGAAACGCACCATTAGATTCAGGTTGTCATAACAAGGTTTTGTAACGATATAATTTTCTATCGTCTCAGGAAGAAGAAAACCCGATGTGCCATTCAAGGAAATATTTATTCACGTAATATTCACGCGTTAACATCGAGCTCAGAGGAGATAAATATCCAAAAGGAGCCCCAGTACGTAAGCTACTCATATATACACTGACAAGTCTAAAATAAAAACCCATGTAGGTAAGCGGAAAAAAAAAATCTTCAACGAGTCCCAGTGCGTAAGCTTCTCTTGTATGCACTAGATGAGTCCAAAATAAAAATCCATGTAGGTAAGCGGAAGAAAAGATCTTGAACGAGTCCCAGTGCGTAAGGTTCTCGATTGCCGATAGGGACTAACTGAGAGAGAGAGAGAGAGAGAATCTGTGCTCTCGGCATGCCTTGATGATGATGATGATGTCTGTCCCTTGTCTATCAAGTGACCTAGGCATGCATTTTTTGTCCCTTTTAAAATATTTTTATCGGGTAACATTGCTAAAATTGGGGTCCTTTAATCTTCGTTGTATATGATAAAAACTCCTTTTTTGGCTAAAAGTTAAGGGTTCTTCATTGCACGATGTCGGTCATTATTCAACTATGTACGATATAGTTAAAATTGCAATATTGAGTTTCGAAATTCTTTCTAAATATGAATGTTCCTTGTCTATCAACAACCTCGGCACACATTTTTTTGGTCGTTTTATTTAACCCACATTCATAAAATTCAGCTGCTCGGTCCCATTATCTAATAAATAGTGCTGTTAATAAAAAAAAAAGGAGTCGTCTTTTTCTTTCGTTTTTTTTTTTTTTGTTTTTTTTCAAGCAATGAAATGTTGATTTATCATTGTTAGAAATCAATTTTCCTTAGCATCGATTATCTCATTGATTCTTCTCTTCGACTCATTACAGATCCTTTATTTTTCTGATGGCAAACATTCCAGATTTCGCTTTAATGTTGATTTACGTTGAGCAATGCAAATTTGAAGAGATTTAAGCGCCGAGCCGATACCAATAAAGAAAATGATTGTCAAAATGGCGACCGGACATTTTTGAAATGCAAAGCAGACAACTTTTACCCGCGAAAATGAAGTCAATATCAAATAGTTTACGGTCAACGTGAAGTTTTCTTAGGAGCATGGTAAAAGAATATGTAGCTTTAAATTCCGATAATAAATGAAACACTAAAATTCAATACTTCTATGTTTTCCACATCTATATATCTATCTATCTATCTCACTTATTCAGGATCTATTTATCTATCTATCTATCCATCTGTCTATCTATCTATCTATCTGTGTTCATGTCGATCTATCTATCCTAACTTAGTCAACTGAGGCTGTAGAATACGTCGACTGCATCACTGAAGAGGGGTAAGCCCCTACCCCATGAGTGTTCTGGATTATACATTAAGCTATCGGATTGTGAAGCTACAGCTCCGGGGCTTTCGGGAATATGGAGCGGGAATATGGAGTACATCTTCAGAACCATTACTCCTAGGTCCACTCGGACCCGGAGTGGTAGTATTTGTTAGAGACCGATCTATAGGTCAAATAGAAATATTTGGTTATTTACTATACTTGGAAACATTTAACTGTGGGCAAATAAATGAATAATGGGGAATAAAATTATAAGTGTTAGATAGCAATACTTGAAACCCTTTAACTGCGTGTAAACAAATGAACTCTGACTCGTTTAAAAATAATGTTACCTAAAAATTATTTGTTCACACACACACACACACACATGTAGCCGATAAGGGTATATGAATAGGGGTGTCCTCGTGGTGTAATGGTTAAAGCGATGGACTGCGAAATTTTAGTAAGCTAGTTCGTACTCCAGTCGCGCTATTACGTTCACTTTCGGGCAAATACCATTGGGAAAGGTATGAACCCCCTTATCTCCCTCCAGCTATGGGTAAATAGTTGGGCAGACTAGGTTCAACAGCCTTGGTGAGGCAACTAGTCAAGGATAAGGAAAAACTCTGAATTCAAACCTGTTAAACTACGCTTAAAAAATTGACCTTGTGTCATATCCTGCCCGAGCGGAGGGGTTGGTAAATATGTTAGGGGTATATGAATATATACCTTTAAATTCCTTCACTTACGCTGAAATGATGATAGCTTAGGCATTAGAAGTCCGACTGACGAAAAATCAGGCAGGTTTCGTTTCCAGCTTGGAGCATCTCCCGTGTCTAGTCATACTGAAGAGTTGTGATACAACTAAACAGTCTGTCTGTGGATGATTTGTGTGTATAAATAGCCTACAAGGTTTGATATGCCATAAAACGCAATCAACTATCTATTTATCAACCTACGTCAATGTTTTAATATCTACCTCAAACTATTTATGACTTTTGATCTCTACCGAACAATCGATTTATTATTTGCGTATCTGGATGGTGCATTTCTATCCTGTTCATTTGGATCGTTTATTTTATGGCTGAATATTCTAGTTTTATAAAATAAATCTTGAACAAACAAAATCTAACTATTTAAATTAATGGTATAAATTTTTCAATGCCAATATAATAAATTTCCTTACGTTCAGTTAGCATATATATTGCAATCCTATTTTTTTCAAGGCATTGATACAATTTCTTTGTTTGATGGCATATCAACCTTCATGGTTAATTTAAAGCCAAAGTCATGCTTATAGAAGAACCGTAGTGGCACTGTTTAGTTCGCAGCTGATGGAATGGGAGGTTTAGGTCGTTTCTATAAGAAATAGTTTGCAAATGAACACAATAGATCGAATTGAGTTCGATCTCACTTACTATGTCGCAGTCTGAGACGTTAGCTATGACGCCATAGAGATTCCCATCTCGCCTAGCCCAGGATTTTATAAAGTCATCATATTTGGTACCTTCAAGAAGTTTCCAGACTTTTTTCGTCGGGGCATTTAAAATTGTCGTAGACTCTTGAAAATTCACTGTAGCTGTGTGGTCTGTAACCTTAATCTATCGGCAAGTTAGACGGGTTTCGATCCCGGCTTCGAGCGTCCTGCGGATCTAGCCACACTGAAGCGTTCTGATAGAACGAAACAGTCTGTCTGTGGATGACAATATATATATATATATATATATATATCCACCAACTGAGTCAGAAAAATCTACCAAGATTTCTTCTGGTTGGATCATTAGGATGAGTCTGACTCACAATCAACCCAATGATCTGGTGAGATGAATCCTAGGCAGATTTTTTTAACCGGGACATTGGCCCAGCGGTTAGAGTGTTCGCCAGTGGCCCGGGAGACCTGGGTTCAATCCCAGGTCGAGTCATACCAAAGACTTTAAAAATGGAACTTGATACCACCTTGCTTAACACTCAGCATTATAAGGTACGGTTCAAGGGTAAAGTGGAGCAATCCTGGGAATGGAGTAGCGCCCTCCCCTACACCTTGGTGTAGTAGCTATCGAAAAGGGAGCCTTCGGGTCACCCTCGACTATGGTCGCTAACTTTACTTACTTACTTTTTACTTATTGCTATACATCTTATCAGATGACTGACCAATTTTTATGATTTCAGGTTCAAAGGAACAGCTACAGCAGCAATTGGAATACACGCTACTAAAGCCTGATTGTCACAGCTGGTCAATTTCAAAAATGCAATCTGACACTTTAGAAGAACGATATGCAATAAAATTCTATTTAAAACTTGCCACAGAAACGTATGGAATGCTTCAGACTGCTTTTCGACCATCTTGCATGAATCGAGCATCAGCTTTTGAGTGACATAAGAGATTCAAGGAAGGCAGGGAGTCTGTGAGAGATGATGAGAGATGTGGAAGGATTAAGGAAGTCAATACACCAGAGTTGTGTGGCCAAAGGATTAGCGTTAGAGTTACTATGTTGAGATTTTAAGGGAGTTCGGGGGGAGATTCCATCACAAGAGGCCAACACACTTCAAATCGGGTCAGTGGCATTTCCAGCAGGACAATGCACCAGTCCACAACTCCATCCTTGTCACAGACTATTTGACCAAGAAGGGCATCAAGATAGTTCGTCACCCTCTCAGATGTTAGTCCATGTGACTTTTGTCACCCTCCCAGATGTTAGTCCATGTGACTTTTGCTTATTCCCTAAGCCCAGAGTCTGTCGTTATGAGACAACTGAGGAGATGAAAGAGGCTGTGACGAAGGTCATTGACACGCTCACACAAGAGGACATCCATGGGGCCTTCCAGAAGTTGTTGAAACGGTAGAACAAGTGCATTGAAGCCGTAGGAGATTACTTTGAAGGGGACTAGAGTTTCATGTGTGTACTATCAATAAAAGTGCCCATACGAAAAAAGTCTGGAACCTTATCTTATGCACCTCGTATCTTGAAAATGGTTCTGATGGGAACCGAAAGTATTCGGTATAACACAAATAACTCCTTTGGAGAAATTATCAACAAATTTCAGGATTGTAAAAAAATGAAATAAAATAACATAAAGACTCTTGAAAGAAAATATTTAAAAAAAAACTCCAAGATAACAAGGATTCGATTTTATTTAATCAAAGCTGGTTAAATGAAAATATGCTGCCTAATTACACCTTTTTCATATATATATATATATATAGTAGATATCATACAATAACTGATGTTTATACAACAGCATTGTTTCTAACAAAGCCTTCATCAGATAATGACTCTGGGTTCAGGCATGGTTTCGGGGCCGAAGCATCATTACCACTAGCACAGAGCGCCCCAGCAGTATCTCACGACACCACCAGACTTTGTCAGATTGTTGTCGCTCTATGGGATTGCCAGAGATGCTGAATGTTCGTGCTGGTCGTCCTGCTTTTGCCCGGCCATATGTGGGGGTCCATAGGAGTACATCACTTATGAGCTCGTTGGGGGTCCATAGGAGTACATCACTTATGAGCTTTTTTTTACGTACACATGGGAAGCAGCATGATGGACGTAAAGGTATTTGAATAAACCCATTGACGGCCAAACTCACTACCTAAACAGGTCCTGGACGTGAGTTTTGAAACTTAACGTTCAGGATCGTTCGATCGGGGAACTACTGCTGCTCATCTATAAGAGTGGCTTCTATGGAAGAGAATAAAAACAGCCATCGAAAGATAACTATATATATATATAATATTTGATACTTAGAAATACTGAAAAAAAAAAGATTTTCAATCAAATAAGTAAGTAAAAAGTAAAAGTTAGCGACCATAGTCGAGGGTGACCCGAAGGCTCCCTTTTCGATAGCTACTACACCAAGGTTTAGGGGAGGGCGCTACTCCTTTCTCTGGATTGCTCCACTTTACCCTTGAACCGTACCTTATAATGCTGAGTGTTAAGCAAGGAGGTATCAAGTTCCATTTTTAAAGTCTTTGGTATGACTCGACCTGGGATTGAACCCAGGTCTCCCGGGCCATTGGCGAACACTCTAACCGCTAGGCCAATGTCCGGTTCTTCTTCTCTTTGGCATTGAAAAATTTATACCAATAATTTAAATAGTTAGATTTTGTTTGTTCAAGATTTATTTCATAAAACTAGAATATTCAGCCATAAAATAAAAAAGAGTATTTAGTGTCTCATTGGCAATTAGTTTATAAACTATTAAATAAAAACCAAGTTGAACAGACTTTAAAGATACTAATTCCATAATTTTTGCCGAAAGTAGTTCATTAAATATTAATAACAAACAGTATTAACAATATTCAGTTATTATCTTCAACACAATAAAATCAATTTTCCATCAACAATTATTAAACAAATAAAAGGCTGTGTAAACTTCAGAAAAATGTTCCGAAATATGAATAACGTTGGGGACTTTTGCATCAGTTTTAAGAGAAAATAAGACACTGATTAAGGGAGATAAATCCAAAAAGACGTTTAACTATGTAAATTGATAGCCTAGACACTGATAGGTAAACCTAGATACATATCTATCGACTAATAAATGAAAAAATAGATCTAAAAAAAAACGTAATACCCTAATGAATTGAGACAGAACTCAGAAATATTTGTGATAGATAAGAAGAGACAAGGACAGATATGAGTCGAGGCAGAAGAATACAAATAGAGACATAATCAATCGATTGGCAGGCATAGGTCAATAATCTTAGATAGATAGTGTTATGGGGACATATCCTACCATTCCCCAAAGATAGACTCGTCCAACCTATTCTCCGAGCTTAGCTCGCTTGGGGGAGACAACTTCTTGTTCCTTACAAGACAAACGGACTGCAAGCCGAGCACGGCTAGTACTTCCTTTGTATGACTTCCTTTTTCTTCTAATACAATAACGTTTACCTATCACCCGTTGTTTGAGTTGTTCTTCTACCTGTCTGATCTGAAGACCACAACAGATAGATAGATAGATATGGAATGAGAGAAAAGAGTGAGATAGATAGATAGATAGATAGATAGATATGAACAGACCAAGAAAAATAGATAAACAAACCAAGATAGATTGAGAGAGAGAGAGAGAGAGAGATAGGGACAGAGTAAGATAGATATTTATAAACTGGCAGAGGTGGATGGATTAATAGATGGGAACATACTAAGATATATAAAGAGAGAGGAGAGAGGAGAAAGAGAGAGAGAGAGAGAGAGAGAGAGAGAGAGAGAGATGATGAAAAGATTGAGATATTGAATTTTATCGTTTAAATCATGCTCAGAATTTCAATAAGTAGACCAAAGACTGAAATATTCATACAAAGAAGAGCATGTACTTCCTTTTGTTCTTTTGAGATGCTAAAATCGATAAAGCACTTCTAAGCAAAGTCTCGTCTCGTCTAGAAATAATTGCAAATTTATGAAAAGTCTCATGGCAAACATCGTCGGGGAAAAGAACATTCTTCACTTGGAGAGAATTTTGATGAGAGTTCTCCCGTAACAACGTCGATGAAAAATCGAAAATGGTTGATGATTACCAATTTGAAAATAAACTGAAAAGTTACATATCAGAAAAAAAAACTTGTACTGGGTTATCTACCCTTGACGAAATTTCCGAAGGATTAGTAGGGGGCGATATAACAAAAAATAAAAACGTGAAAAGAAAATTCTTTTTTTTTTCTTTGCAAGTGGTATGAAGATATCAGTTTATTCCCTCCATAGACGCTTACTTCAGAAGACCGAAAGTTTTCCGACCGGACACCAGTGCACCAGGTGTCCGTCTCTGTTACTGTAAACAATTGGTCAATCGGGAGAACTCTCGTGGTAGATGCAGAAAAGGATCACACACTTGGGTCAGTCAGTTGGGTACCGGTAGAGTGATAAGTGACGGCCAAAAATTCATAGCAAGCGAAATCATCCCCGCCATTCGGGTTGGGCTATGATTTGTTATTGAATAGATCTTTGCCTGATCGACAAGAGAATACCATTTCTTGTCTTTCTGTTATGAGACTAGTCCATATGGAAGCCGTAACCTCGGCAATAAAAAGAGAGAGATTTTTCTGTGGCCACTCGTTTGACTTTTCCTTTCTTGATAAGAACAATCTCCTCTTGTCGTCCTCTCTTTGTCTCTTCGTTTCCGCCAATTTGGCTTCGAGATGTCTGCAAAACTTCAATATATATATATAGTGTTGCAGAGGTATTGGGTATTTATAAAAACTGTTAGCAACTATAGTCGAGGGTGACCCAAAGGCTCCCTTTTCGATAGCTACTTCTACACCGAGGTATAGAGAAGGGCACTATTCCTTTCCCTGGATTTCTCCATTTTACCCTTGATCCTTACCTTATAATGTTAAGTGTTAAGCAAGGTTGCATCAATTACCATTTTTTGAGTCTTTGGTATGACTCGACCCGATATTGAACCCTGGTCTCCCGAGCCATTGGTGAACACTCAAACCATTATGCTAGATATATATATATATTAGAGGGTTCACCAATGGCTCGGGAGACCAGGGTTCAATCCCAGGTCGAGTCATAGCAAAGACTCAAAAAATGGTATTTGATGCCGCCTTGGTTAACATTCAGCATTATTAGGTACAGATATATATATATATATATATATATATATATACATTGGTCTCGTGGGTAGAGTGTTCACCAATGGTCTGGGAGACCGGGGTTCAATCCTAGGTCGAGTCATACCGAACACTTTTTAAAAAATGATACTTGATACCTCTTTGCTTAACACTCAGTATTATAAAGTATGTATCAAGGGTAAAGTGGAGCAATCCAGAGAAAGAAGTAGCGCCCTCCCCTACGCTATTGAAAATGGAGCCTTCGGGTCACCCTCGACTACAGTCACCAACTTTATTTTATACATATACAGATAGATATATATACCCGATCCCTCTGCAACACTCCGCACGAGTAGGATGGTAAATGATTTCAAGAGTAGTTTTGGCAGCTTTTCATTCTCAAAATTGGTTGTCAGACGAAGGTTATACAGGGTGGAACGATAAAATTGTCGCCCTAGAAAAGACGACATGATTCCATTTCCGTTTAATGAAAACCGGTTTTCTTTTTGGGGGGGCAGTTGTGTACAAATCCCAAGAATGTTCAACGAGCGAGATCGGAGATGCGCCGCTGTACAACTCATGCTCTCTACCGATCCAAGTTATGACAACAGGACCATTGCAAGCACCCTCAAAATGCATACCTGGATTGCCATGAATAACAGGGACGTGCCCAGTGTGACGAAAAAAAAAGTTTCCGGCAACGGTTATGGTCTTTGGTGTGGTTTCGAGTGAGGGCCACATCATGCCACCTCACATCTTCGAAGTCGGCTTGAAAGTCAACACCAAAGTGTACCTGGATGTACTGAAGAGTGTGGTGATCCCCTGGTGCAATCAAGTGGCTGATGGCAGACCCTGGGTGTGGCAGCAGGACTCGGCGCCGGCCCACATGTTCAAAGAGACCCAGGCTTGGCTTCAGAAGGAGTGTTACAACTTTGTACCCTTCCCTGACTGGCCCCCTCCTCCCCCAACCTGAACCCACTGGACTACTTTGTTTGGTCATAAGTCGAGAACATCACCAACATGACCCCCCACAACACCAAAGACAGCCTGATCACCGCCATCCGCCGAATATTCGCCGAGCTCCCGCCGACGCTGGTGGAAAAGGCATGCTCCCAGTTCCGGATCCGTATCAAGGCGGTAAATAAGGTTGAAGGTGGCTACATTGCATAGATGTCAGCTCTACTACATAATCAAGTTAACTGAATAGATTTTTTCCATAAAAGTTTTAAAATAAAGCTGTAGTGTTGTTTTCTTTTGGACGACAATTTTATCGTTTCACCCTGAAGAGCCCAGTCTGCCTTACTATTTACCCTTAGCCAGAGAGAGAAAGGTTTCATTCATATACGTGTTTCCCAAGGGTATAGTACTATATCAAATGCAAACATATATACATATATATCATAAACTTTTGAAATTTGATGAATCGACACACGGCTAACGAAGGCATGGACAGCTATCGATAGGATTTCGAGCATATGGAAATCAAACCTGACCGATAAGATGAAACGCAGTTTCTTTCAGGCTGCGATCGTGTCGATACTGCTATATGGATGCACTACTTGGACGCTGACTAAACGGTTGGAGAAGAAGCTAGACGGCAATTATACAAGAATGTTGAGAGCAATATTGAACAAGTCCTGGCAGCAACACCCAACAAGGCGCAGACTATACGGTCACCTACTACCTATCACGAAAACTATCCAAGCTAGACGAACCAGACATGCCGGACTCTGCTGGAGAAGCAAGGACGAGATCGTAAGTGATGTACTCCTGTGGACCCCGCATATGGCCAATCAAAAGCAGGACGGCCAGCTCGAACATACATACAGCAGCTATGTGATGATACGGGATGTAACCCTGAAGACCTGCCAGAGGCGATGAATGATAGGGAGACGTGGAGTGAGAGGGTCAGGGATATCCGTGCTAGCTGCACGACATGATGATGATGATGATGATTTTCTACAAGCAATTTTTTTCGAAAATATTTGTTCTTTCCATTGTTCAATAGAATAGTATTGTAAATCGGATTTCGTTTTATATTCTGCGTTTTCCATGTACCATCTAAGATTTATGATTTGTCAGAAAGCACAGCCAGGGAAGAAAATCAAAACTAGCTGCAAGTTATTCTTAGAAGAAAACTGCGTATAATGGAATTTACAGACATGAATAGATAGCTGAACTAAAAGTCAGAATTGATATCGAAGTGACGTCATGGATATAAATATATATCACACAACCTGCCTTCAGATTAGATTATAATTTATTTTATCTAACATTCCTTAAATTTTGATTGGTACGATCTGATTCGTGTTTTATTTATTTATTCGCAAAAAATATGCACGCAATCTCTCATTCATCATTCTACACCCTAAAGTTACAATTTTTAATTGTTATTGACTTTTAATGTTTTAGGTATTTATATCCGGTTGCCCAGAATGTAAAAAAATGAAAGCGAATACAGAATGCGTTATAATTCCCAAGTTGACGTAGGTCGCCTAATGGCTGAGCAATATGATACTAAGTCTAACGTAAAGTTGGGCGAGTTTCGATCCTTGCTTGAAACGTCCTGTGTGTCTAGCCAAACTGAAGAGTTGTAATTCAGCGATACAGTCTTTCTGTGGATGACATAAATATATATATTGTTGAGTATCACCTACTTTTTCAGCATAATAAGCTAGGCCATCAACCATATATGGTAGTAGCTCTAATACCAAGGGGTTCCAGTCCAGATCAGTCTGAGATCAGTCTACGAGTCAGACCAGAAGAGCCGTTCCTATTGTTGAAGTATATCCTTACTCTATCACTAATACTATGTTCTTACTTCTAACCGTCTCCCTCTTGCAAATGCTTTTCCTGTAAATATAACTATTTCCTCACATATCGTGGTTTGTCTGATTATTACTACTTGTGTTCACTAACCAGAACACAACATATATGATTGCATTTCTATGTTATATGGAATTTGTCAGCTTCCACTTGGTCTGATGATCGCATAGACGAGAAACTGACATCACCAAGCGCCTTACACTTACTGTCGATGCTATTCTAAATTAGATCTATATAGGCTCTATCACTGATACCGAGCACTATATTTAGAGATATAGCAAACTACATAATATATATATATATATATATATACATAGAGAGAGAGAGAGAGAGAGAGAGAGAGAGAGAGAGAGAGAGAGAAATAGGCAATGAGAAAGACTGAGAGGAAAAACGAGAAAAAGAAAGATATCTGCCTGTGATGGGATTGCTACAAATAAAGTCATTTTGAATATTTTGCCGCAGAAATTTGCTTGTAAAATCCTAACAGTTATGTAGAAGCTTTTCAGAATTTTTTTCCTTTTTTTTTACCTTACTATTAATTGCAAAATCTTTTCTCTTTCTGCTCTTTTAACAGCGATTTGTAAAAAAAGAAAAAAAAAAAACACTTCTCTGAAGCGGAAAATCTCTTCCTCATGCTTCTTACTGCTCTCCTGGTCAAATCACATCCGATTCTCATGATGCCCAAGGCTTCCTGTCCCTACACCCAACCGCTTTACGCTTCCCACTCTTACCCCCGACGCTGATCGCTAAGTTTAACCATCGATGACTGCCTACAATGTGACTGATTACTGCTCGAATGTTTTAAATTGCTTTCACGTAGTTGTCCGACGCAGTGTGGGCAAGACATACCCCCAGGCTATGGGACGAACTGCCGCCAGCGTCAGGGCACACAGTCTCTGCTTTGCCAAGTGATTTTAACCCTAAGGCTATTTCGCAATCACCACACAAATATTAATGTTTTTGATAATGACATTTTTTCTCCTTTTTCCGAAAAAAAAGTCTTAGCAATTTGTTTTTCAGTCGACTGTAAAAATAGCAACTGTGTATTTTGATTGTATCTGTCTGGCTTTATATATATGTATATATTTAATTTGCTATATTTCGAAATAAAGAGTACCCAATATCGATGATATAGTATACATATATATCTACATTAGGATTGCTTAGACACAGATGTTTTGGTTTGGTTTGGTTTGGTTGTATGTTATATCAACCATTGTAGGTTATTTAATGCCAAATCCTCTTTATACATATATATTAAATATATATGATTTGGTTTGGCTGGGCTTTATGGCATATCAACCATTGTAGGTTATTTAATGCCAAATCCTCTTTACACATATAAATATCAAATACATATATGATTTGTGAACACATTTCGTTGATAACATTCTTAAACGAGTCTAAGCTCTCTTTTGCAGGCAGTTAAATGGTTTCAAGTATTGCTAAATAACAGTCACAATTTAACATCAACCATTCGTTTACACTCACAGATTTTTCTATTTGACCCATCGGTAGGACTCTATCAGGTGCTAATACTCTGGGTCAGAGTGGACCTAAGAGCAATGGCAATGAAAGGATACTCTACATTCCCTGAAACTGCTAGGCTAGAGCCTCGCAATCAGATAGATTAATGTCATATCTAGGATACTTGTTGAGGAGGGATTGTACTCCTCTAAAGAGATGCAGTCGGTAAATTCTACAGCAGCAGCTGGCTGGGTCACGAAGACAAAGAATCAACGGTGATTATCAATCACTGTTGACTCTTTGTCTTCGTGGCCGAGAATACACCAACTGCGTCTCTGCAGATAGATAGATAGATAGATAGATTGGAACAGACTGGGATAGATAGAGTGGACCTGGGAGCGATGGCAATAAAGGGGTACTCCACATTCCCCAAAGCTCCAGCATTACTAAAGCCTCGCTATCAGCTTGTTCAGTGTCTCATCGGGACATTCGTTGAGGGAGTCTTAGACCTCAGCAGAGATCAAGTCAGTGTATTTTACAGCCCCTGCCGACTGTGCCATAGATCTGTTGAGGAATTTTTAAAATTTGGAGTTATATACAAGATCACTTTGAAGCATAGAGCGCTCTTTTAAATGCCATATGGCTGGTATGTATGTATGTATACTTGATATTTTAATCTCTAACTAGCCCAGTTGGCCGGGGTTGAAGAATAAACCGACTGCGTCTATGCAAATTGATAATACCCAACCAAACCAACGAGAGTCCAAGACATGACACAAAACCATATGATGGTGAAGCTCAAGTGCTGGAGCCCTGAATAAAGTGGAGCACCCTTTCATTGCCATTACTCCCAGGTTCACTCTGACCCTCAGTTGAATAACTTGTTAGGGCCCCCACCTATGAGTTATAGAGTATCAATGCTGTTCTTCTACAAGGATGGCTCTGGCACTGGATAACCTAGGAAGGTTGAAATGCCATTGAACAAAAAATTTTATTTTCATATATTTCTGAGATGAAGCTTGATAATCTTTATAATTTAGAATATTCAGATTATCTTCGTTATCTTTATTGTCCTATTCACAACGTTTCGGCCGATATGATCTTCGGCTTTCTTCAGGTGTTTCTTGTCAAACTAGGTTCTCCTGTTCTGCGAGAAACAGCGGAAGAAATCAGAAGGATGCATCCGCCGAAACGTTGTGAATATACCATTAAAGAAGAAAACAAATGTCTGATTACTCTAAAGGATAAAAATTACTTAAATCTCTTTCTAGGGCGAGACCAGTCGACTAAAGCTACAAAGTAGACGACTGCATCTCTGCAGAGGGTTAAACCCCCCTCCAAAGGGTGCCCTGGATATGATATAAAACAATCTTATGGCGAGGCTCCAGTCTCGGAGATTTGGGGAGTGTGGAGTACTCCTTCATTGCTATTGATCCTCGGATTAATCTGACCTGGAGAGTTAGCACCTGATAGGTTCCTATCCTTGGGTCAAATAGAACAAACTATGTGCCAACAAATGACTAATGTTAAATTGTGACGGTTACAAACAATACTTGAAACCATTTAACTGTGTGCAAAAAGAAAAAGAAAAGAACTGAGGGTCGTTTAAAAAGTAATCTACAAAATGTGTTTACAAATTATATATATTAAATATTTATATATGTATAAACGTGATTTGGCGTTAACTAACCTACAATGGTTTATATACCATAAAACCAAACTGAACCAATATTTCTAGGCCCTGATTTTTTGATCGACTTCAGGACAAAAAGATTACCTGGAAGAAAGTTTGAAGAATTTTAAACTGCGCCGTAAACATTAGCTGTTTATTTTAAGAAAGTAATTTGTAAAGATGAATAACTTCACCTTCAATCTTGTGGCGATGAGCCAAATAAACACATATAAAATATGTTTGTGTGGATGTTGAAAAGTGTATGACTGTGCATGTGAGAGCGAATGGGAGAGAGAAAGAGAAAGGGTGAGAGAGAGAAAAAAAAAACAGACGTTGAGAGAGAACATTGATGATCGTGCAAAGGGAGATAAAAATACATAAAGAAGTATATACATATATATATATATATATATATATATTACGCAATTAGAAGAAACCTCAAACCTGGTTAAATTGTCAATATAAATTTATTTATTTCGGCGAAGAATGTCATTATACTTTTCGTCTCATCAGATGACTTTACACGTTTAATTTGAGGTTGAAAAGCGGCAAATATGGTTTGGTTTGGTTTAGTTTCTTTGTTTAATGGCATATCAACCTTTATAGGTTATTTTTAATGCCAAACCCATTCTTCAAGAAGAATAGTAGTTGTACTATTCAACCCATAGCTGGAAGAATAAGGGGGTTCATACCTTTCCTAAGTGTATTTGCCCGAAAGTGAACGTAATAGCGCGACTGGAGTACGAACTCGCGTACTACGATTCCACAGTCCATCACTTTAACCATGACACCACGAGGACACCACGAGCAAATATGGATTACAGTCTATACATATATATGCATGGAAAAAATTATATATATTTTAATTCTCAGGCGAAAGTAAAGGGGGTTAAAACAATAAAGTATTAGAAAAATTAAGAAACCAGGAAAAGGGTGTTCCTGTAAATTAACCCATCTTAATTTGAACATATAGTAGATTTTTCGTAGCAGGTGGATTTTTTAAAATAATGTAAGCTTGTAAACATAACTATTATCTTCATATATTTTTTACTCCTTTTACATGCTTTAAATCCCTCGGGTAATTGGGCCATCATCCTCCTCGAAAAAAAATTTCGGTACCCAACGGGTACCTTTAATTAACCCAAAAATGGTCAAAGTGTATTAACTACTCCAGAAATTTAAAAAAAATAATAATTGCGATTTAATATCTAAAGTTTCAAGAATCTCCTTCCTTACATACCCACTCCTGTCATATAATATTAATGATTACGGAAATAAAAGTTATTATTTTCAGTAAAAAAAAATCATCCAAAATCAATATCCTTGTTTTTATCTAGAGTATGAGCCTAGGTGGCCTCCAATTAGGATAATTTAAATTTACTTTAATGTCTACATTTAAAAACAAGTTCATTACGTTCAATAAGTAGAAGTTTGTGATCCTTAAAATTAATTATACTAATTTTTTCATCGATACACAAGTTATATCTGCCGTTGAAGTTATTCGCGGTCGAAGACTGCTTGACTATTTTCTACTTTATTTGAGTTGTCAGTCCCTGGTCTTTAAAGTTCCAAAAATATTTAGATAGAACGGTTTGGTTTTAAAGTCGCGGATTGGAGAAAGAATGTCGTGGTTATTAAGTCCTTGTTTCCAATTCCGAGCGGAGATACCTATATATACCCTCTCCCCATCATTTTTATGTTCCATGGGAGAATTAGGATGGGTTAATTTACAGGAACACGCTTTTCATGGTCTCTTAATTTTTCTAATACTTTATTGTTTTAAACTCCCTTTACTTTCGTCAGGGAATTTCAATCCATTTAGGGTTTTATCCATGCATACATTTACTGTTATCCATATTTGCTGTTTTTTTAACCTCAAATTAAACCTGTGAAGTTATCTGATGAGATAAAAGTTATAATGATATTCTTCGCCGAAATAAAGTTATAATGACAATTTAACAAGGTTAAAGTTTTATTCTAATTGCATTGTATACGCGCTGTATGTGAATTTTATTATATAAATCTGAATAAGGAATATATAACAATTGACATACATCGAGCACTCTCATAGATTTATATGAAATACCTCTTATATTCTATACGCGAATAATCAACACCCATTGTCTTCGGACGCTGACTGAATATTACTGATATATATATATATATATATATATATGTGTGTGTGTGCGCGCGCGCGTGTGTGTGTGTATGTATATACATATATGTATATATAAACATATATATATATATATACATATATATATATATATATATATGTGTGTGTGTATAATGAAGAGGCTGTGAAACAATAAAGAAAACTGCCAAGACAGACTAAGATAGACGTTTACATTAACTTAAACACAAACTTGAAATAAGATGAATTGTTTGGAAGATAGGAATGAAGGAAGAAAACAAAGAAAGAAGGACGGAAGCTGCCGAGAAACGATATCACTGACGTTTATATAAACTGATTTTTAACCTTAGATTGTTAGATATGCGATGATATATTCGTTAAATAGCATATCAACCTTCTTGGGTTATCTAATGCCAAAGCCATCCTTTTAGAAGAATCACAGTGATACTATTTCACTCGTAGCTGGGGGGGGATAAGAGGGTTCATACTTTTCCCAAGGATATTAGTCCGTGAGTGAATGAAATACCGCTATTTGAATTCGAACTTGCTTACTTCAATACTTTAGCATTATACCATGGGGGTTCCAGATAGATAGATAGATAGATATGAATGGACCGAGATAGATAGATAGATAGATAGATAGATAGATAGATATAAATAGACGGAGATAGATAGATAGATAGATAGATAGATAGATAGATATGAATAGACGAAGATAGATAGATAGATAGATAGATAGATAGATAGATAGATAGATAGATATGAATAGACGAAGATAGATAAATAGATAGATAGATAGGGAGAAAAGAGAGAAAGAGACTCATAAACAAGATAGATAGATAGATAGATAGATAGATAGATAGATATAAATAGACGGAGATAGATAGATAGATAGATAGATAGATATGAATAGACGAAGATAGATAGATAGATAGATAGATAGATAGATAGATAGATAGATATGAATAGACGAAGATAGATAGATAGATAGATAGATAGATAGATATGAATGGACCGAGATAGATAGATAGATAGATAGATAGATAGATAGATAGATAGATATGAATAGACGAAGATAGATAGATAGATAGATAGATAGATAGATAGATAGATAGATAGATAGATAGATATGAATGGACCGAGATAGATAGATAGATAGATAGATAGGGATAAAAGAGAGAAAGAGACTCATAAACAAGATAGATAGATAGATAGATAGATAGATAGATAGATAGATAGGAGGAAGAAATATGTATAGAAGTGAAAAATCTCCCGTGAAAGACTTAGATAGACGTTTATAGAAAGAAAGAAAGAAAGAAAGAAAGAAGGGGATGATTTGAAAGAAAGAAAGAAAGAAAGAAAGAAAGAAAGCTCCACTGTGTTCTAAAGGTATAAAGAAAAGTATACATTTATATATAAGATCTATGTTATCTATTAATGTATGAATTTCTCTCTTGCCAAAATGTATGTCCTACCGTTAAAAATATTTCTGATTATCTCCCAACTCCAATATTAAAAGAGAGAAAAAACATCAGTTGCAAAAATAACTCTTTGAATAAAAATGACATTCATGACTGATAAAATTAAGATCAAAATCAACTCTAAAAACGAAAAAACAAAATTATATATATATATATAGCTTGAAAATAATATATATATATATATATATATATATATATATATATATATATATAACCTGAAAAAAAAAAATATTCTTTTCATTTTTTTTTCTTTTTTTGTAAGAAACCCAATAAAGGATTTACTTTTATGCCTGGTATATCTCTAATTTCCTCTACCGAATGGATAGCTCCGTGGCAAATCCTTTGAGCTACGACTCAAAAACTCCGCAGGTCAATTCTTGATATATATTTACTATCATACACAATGTGTGACACACGGTCAGTGTTTAAACTGGTTGCATTAACCCAGTCTAAAGAGCTCAGTTGATCTTACTATTTACCTATAATCGACGGGAGAAGAGAGGTTCATGCCTTTTCTATGGTTTATTGAAACTCTGGCCGCCGATTCCATTTCCAACGACGAGAATCATTACGTCAATCAAAAAGAAAACGACTATGAGGGTAGAGTATCAAGCAGAGATTGCGCTAGGTGAGCGTCTGATAACTACCAACTAATGTAGATTTACTATGATTATGTCTTGCGACAAAAAGCCATTTTCCCAAACATCTTCTGGGGGAATGGCATAAGGTGAGAGTTATGCCAAAGTTACCTAATAACAAACGACACTGTGAAAACAGATGCGTTTACATTTTTAAACTCGGTACAGGAATTTGAGACCAGAGAAGAGGAATCTACTGAGCTATAAGGAAACTAATGACTATAAAACTAAAAAAAACGTGCAAATAAATGAATTAGTGAATTAATAAATAAATAAATAATGATATTCGGCTGACCACAGCGAAAACAAAGATAAATACTTAGACCTTGCTTGAGAACTGAAAAAACTGTGGAACACGAAAGTGACGAAAATACCAATTGTAAAAGGAGGTGCCCG
>OY757914.1:18000632-18068132 GCA_963585895.1 Sepioteuthis lessoniana
TCTTACTTATTCGTCTTCTTTGAATGGTTAGCGAGATGGGAGGCAAGTGACCATACAGCTGTTTTTTGTGTGGTGCTGCTCCCAGGATTTTTTCAACAGCACGTAACATATTTATGTAGTTTCCATCAAGCTTTTTTCCCCAAGTGCTTCGCTAAAGTCCAGGTAGTGCAATTATACAATAGTGCTGACAGGGATACGGCTCGGAAGAATTCCCATTTTATTTCGTCAGAAAGATCAGAATTCCATATGGTCGATAACTTGTCAAGAGCAGTCCATAACTTTCCTATGCATATACGGACATCATTTTTTGTAGATGAGATTTTGCTACCGAGGTATGTTAACTGGTCTACTATGTTCAGAGGCTTACCATTCAATGTGGAGATAGTTCCATCTTCTTTAAAAAACGCGATCGTACAATGATCTCTTGGGTTTAGACTAAGATTAATTTTTTTTAATGGCAATATAGATTCTAAATGATATTTAATTTTACAATAAAAATTATAATATTTGTCTTTTTGTTTTGTTATTGTTTTTACTTGGTCTGCTCTTCTCACAGGCAAGAAACAGACAGTCACCAAGCGCCGTTGTTTCTATCCTAACTCAGACACACACACACACACACACATATATATATATATATATATATATATATATATATATAGGGAGGGGGTTGGGCGGGTTTCGATGCCAGCTTTAAGCGTCCTACGTGTCTAGCCACACTGAAAAGTTGTGATACAACGGAACAGTGTCTATGGATGACAATATATACGGTCTCCCAAGGAGGTTGAGCACTCAGGTGAAGGAATTTACGGCTGCCACTCACATAATGCAAAGCCCTTCGAATGAATTGAGCACTCTGGTATCCGGTAAGGCAAAAATGTAAATAAACGAAAGAGACTACATAATACCTTATAATGCCGGAGCTCACATGGTTCGTTTGTTGGCTGAGCGGTATGATACTCAATCTTACATAAAGTTGGTCGGGGTTCGATTCCAATCTTCAAGCGTCCTACGTGTCTAGCCACGAGGAAGAGTTGTGATACAACGAAACTGTCTGTCTCTGGATGACAATACATATACTCTATCACTGAACATTGTCCATTTGTAAATAGAGCAAATTATATACATTGTGTGTGTGTGCTCAGGATATTCATAAATTCTTGTTGCAATTTTAAACCTTAAGGACTATAAATACAAATATATATAAACACAGGAGTTGGACAAAAAAAAACCACCTAGAATCTTAGTATCATAATTTTGAAACTCCTATAAAACCATCAAAAGTTTGTTATCTTTATAATTTTTTTTATTTATTATTCATTTTTCTCGTCTTGTTTTACTAAAATTATTGGGGGGGGCTCAGATATTATCAGAAGAAATTATTCAAAATTCATTAAAATGGCAGATTTATCAGACTTTAAAAATGGTTAGATTGTTGCTGTTCGTGTGGCAGGTGCTAATGTAACAAAAACTGCGGAACTATTTGGTGTATCAAGGAGTAAGGCCTCGAAAGTAATGACAGCATTTAAAAAAGGAGAAAAAAATCTCCTCACAGAAGCAAAATTCTGGAAGAAAGCGAAAGCTGTCTGATTGGGGCCGTTGGACTGTTACGTGGATTGTTAGGAAGGATCAAAAGTATACAGCTCCGAAGATTACAGCGGAGCATAATGACAATCCTGAGAACCCGGTTTCCTCAAAAACCCAAAGAAGGGAGCAGTACAAAGCTGGATTTCACTGGAGGGCTGCAATCAGAAAACCATATAAAAATAAATTTGTTTGAAATTTCCAAGTGTTTCCATTATTATGAGCCAACCCCTATATATATATATATATGTATAACCCGAAGAGAAAATTCAAGGGGCAGGAGTATCCAATTTGAGTGTTCAATGTCAACGGCTATTGATGTATAATTAATTTTGGATTAAAACTACATCAAAACTCAACGTGCAGGGCTAAAGATATTTTTATATAAAAGCAAAAAGAAAAAAATTCACTTCCTAGGTTTCATTATAAATTTTATTTCTGGTTCTTGCTTGTCACAGTGTTTCTTTGACGAGACGTGACCGTAAAAAAGCCCTTTTAGAATACACACACACACACACACACACACACACTCACACACACACACACACACACACACACACACACACATATATATATATATATATATATATATATATATATATTATGTGGATATACGAGTGGTATTCAATAAGCAAGGTGAATTTTGGTTTGGTAGTAAGTAGTAGTGTTTACTGTAGGACCTTTTTAAGGAAATCGGTAATGATACGTCTTTTTATATCCTAGAAGATTGTCAGCATGGCCTTATTCACTGACTGCTATGCCTGCTACTTTTTCTTTACCGGAGAGTCAGAATGCTTCCACTCCATAGACTGTTTTTTTTTAATTCAGGCTCGTAGTATCAAATCAATATTTAGCTCATGTGTAAAAAACATTTTTGATAAAAACCTGTTTCTCCGTACACATCACACATTCTCTTTAAATTCACGTGGTTTGCACTTTTTAGCCACTAAAAATTTGATAACAGATATCTGTTCAAGCCTGGAGAACTATAATCTGACAGTGGTGTCCTCGAGGTGTAATGTTTAAAGCAATGGGCTGCGGAATCGTACTGAGTTCCAACTCCCGTTCTTTATTACGTTCACTTTATGACAAATACACCCCTATCGTCCTAGCTATTGGTTAAAAAAGTCCTACAACTGTTCTTCTTGAAAAATGGTTTTCCCATTAAATAACCTAAGAAAGTTGATATGACATTAAACAAAGAAACCAAACCTTTGAATCTGATTTGACGCAATTTTGAAAACAAATATTTTTGCAAGTTTTATAAAGTTTCCACTATATACCAGGAGAATGTCCTCGTGGTGTAATGGTTAAAGCGATGGACTGCGGAATCGTAGTAAACGAGTTCGTACTCCAGTCGCGTTATTACGTTCACTTTCGGGCAAATACCCTTGGGAAAGGTATGAACCCCACTTATCCTCCCAGCAATGGGTTAAGTAATACCACGATTCCTCTTCAAGGAGAATAGCTTTGGCATTAGATAACCTACAAAGGTTGATATGCCAAGAAACCAAACCAAACTATATACCAATTTCAAATGTAAAAAAAATTCTGAAAAGATTGATTTATTCAAAAAAATGTTCCTTATTTATTGAATGACCGATATGCAACTCTCGCAGCATTAAAAATGACATTTTGATTTTTAATCTTATTATTTTTTTTTCGAATTAAAGAGTAGAGTCAGTAATTATTATAGCTGTAAAATAGTTTGCGAAATTCTTAATCTCTTTGATTAAAAACAAAAGCTATACGTGAGCAGAGATCATAAAGATATTTACTTGTCTTCAGTTAATATAGCGTGTTAGGAATTAGTGGATTACTACAACTGAAATTCAATATTTTAATACGTGTTAATCCCAGCAATGTGGTAAGTATTTGGGGTCACGCAAATTTCTTTTTTTTAAATATTTTGTTTTAAAAAAATAGAAAAAAATTTGCTATTATTCTACTAGTGCATCCGTTCAAATTCATTAGGAAAATTTTTTTTAGAAATTATTTTATGTAGACCCTTAAACTTACCGCGTTTTTTTTTTTTGTTTTGTTTTGTTTTTTTCAAAAAAGATTATTTTACAATTCAGAAGAGGTTTCACTTTCACATTCTGATTCAATGTAGAACGATCACCCATTTCTGGAACAGGTGTTGTTTAATAATAGATTGGTTTTGGTTTGGTTTTATGGCATATCAACCTTTGTAGGTCATTTAACGCCAATTCCATCTCTACGTAAATAATCAGTTCTATTTAAAAGAATTCAGTTTAGCATGAGTACACAGTTTGTCAAAAACATTGCTATTTCAAACAATTCAGTTTATTCAAGCAGTTATATACAGCAATTCGGTCCAGTGTAAGTACAGCTTCAATGCCCAAAACAGTGTTTTATAATGGAGTCGTTCATTATTATACTAGAATATTCCTAATTTTGCTGTTCATATTACCTTGTATAATCCTTACCTATTATTATCTAAGCAGAAATCTCTTTAACAAAATTTGCTTGCCTTTAAGGGCATAGTCCAGCACTTAGTATTGGACTATGCCCTTGAAGGCAAGCAAATTCGAACTCCAGTCGTTCTATAACATTCTAATACTCTGGGGAAAGGTATAAATCCCTCTATCAGCTAAATAGTATCTGCTACTCTTCTTCAATGATGTCTTTGGCATTAAATAACCCACGAATGTTGATATTCAAAGAAGCGAAGATATTATCGTTTACTTTCTACTTGGTATCGAAGACCTTTAAAACTTCACTTTTTTTATTAATCCAGTCACTGTAGATGACTTGGGCATAATGAAAAAAAACAAAAGTGCAAAATCCCACAGACTGGAGGATTTTGCACTTTATATATATATATATATATATATATATATATATATATATAGATCAAGTACCGTTGACTGAGTCAAAGCTATCCAGACTTAGATCTCTCTCTCTCTATATATATATATATATAGACAGAGAGAGAGAGAGAGAGAGAGAGAGAGAGAGAGAGAGGCTTATTCTGTCAGGAAAAAAATATATATATAAAGAGAGAGAGAGAGAGAGAGAGAGACGTAAGCTAGGATAGCTTAGACTCATAGTCAACGGTGCTTTACGACTGTCAGTATCTCATCTGATGGTCACAATGGCGAAAAACTGGTGAGAACATACAACACAAAAAACTGAGCTCGGTCGAGTATTTGGGTAGGAGTTCCTGTGGCGTACTGGTTAACGTGCTGTACTGCAACATCGTTGTACGCGAGTTCGAATTCCTGTCACGTTAATAAATTCACTTTTGGGCTAATACCCTTCGGAAAGGTATGAAGTTCGTATCTACCTAAATCAATTAGATAGTACCACCAAGGTTCTTCGAAAAGGATGACTTTGGTTTTAGTTTATCCGTGAAGGTTGATATACCATTAAATAAACAAACCAGACAAAAAAGTCTCCAGAGTAAACAACTTTATTCGAGACTATATATATAGAGAGAGAGGGGTTTATTCTGTCAGGAAAAAATAATTCAATTTCCAACATGAAATTTCCTTCCAAATAAGTAGAGGATTTTATGAATAGGATAATGAAAAAGAAAAAGTTCTACTCGACGAAAAAGAAAAGAGTTCACTCGACGGAGTAAATGAGTTCTCTCGAAAATGTAAATAATTTCACGTGATAGATAGATAGATAGTAAAAAAAAACACTCGAGAAAGTTTTAAACTTCTCACGCGTGAGTTTAAAAAGTGACTCGAAAACTTTTTTGAAAAATCAAAATGCCAACAAAACCTTCACTCGAAAACAGCCTGAGTAGGGAAGTATTCACTCGAGAGAGGCAAACAAGAGCAAAGGTAATACATTCAGTAGCTAGAAATTACAACACCACATTGGTTATACAAAATGTCATGTATATGTTTATATATGAGAAAAGGACGCATCACATGGTGCAATGATGAGAACATTGTTAACGAGTTCGATTCTCACTGGGTGTTCGTACTTCAGACTTTGTGCCACAACTAAGCTGGGGTTGGTAAATCTTTTTTTTTTTTTTTTTTCTGCTAGACATTGTTTCGTAAAAAGTTCCACTCGGGAGATAAAACGGATTCAGGACAGAGTAAAAGATATTACTCGAAAGAGTTGAGGATACTTATTGAAAGAGTTAAAAGCACAACTCAAGAATGGGAGGGAGTATTAAAGGTTTAACTCGGGTGAGTAAATGAGTCCACTCGAGAGCGCAACTGACTCAGCTCGAGAGTGGAGAAAAGAGTTCTATCTGGAGATAATAAAATTTCGCTCGAGAGCGCAAAACGTTGATTGGTTGGTTGGTTGGTTGGTTGATATGCATCAAACCAACCAACCAATGCAGAATTATCTGGTTTGCATATGTTATTTGTAAACAAAGAGTTTGTAGGAAATGATTTTTAAACGAGTCAGAGCTCATTTGTTTGCACACAGTTAAATAGTTTCAAATATTGTTATGTAAAATTAATAATTCAATTTAACAGTTATTTGTTTGCACACAGTTAAATGGTTTCAAGGATAAAAAAATTTATTGAATATTTCTATTTGATCCATAGATGGGACCTTAAGAAGTTCTACTACTCCAGTTCAGAGTGAACCTGGGACAAATGGCAATGAAGGGGTACTCCACATTCCCTGAAGTTCTAGGATTAGAGCCACACCATCCGATATCATATCGAGTGTCATATCCAGGAGACTATTTTAAAAGAAAAAATGGCGTCTAATTCATTTTATTGTCTGTAAATACTTATTGAATGCAGCTTCAACTTTGATACTTTTTTTTACACACTATATATTTGTAGTTCCCCATGCTAAAACGGGATCATTTTAAAAAAATTACATTTGTTATTTTTCTTTTCTGACAAACCAGATAATTCTGGATATGTGTCAACGCAGGGATAAACTTATGGAAATACGCATGCGCAGATTTTCTTTTTAAACACTCCTTCATCTAACCAGCGAACCACGTATAATCTCTGCAAATCATGGCGGCTTCGTGTCAACGCGAGAGTTGCCGAACAATTTAATGAATTCCTAACAAACGTCGCAGCTTATCGAAGCAGTTAGCGTGAAAGCTAAAAGACGTTACTTCCGTCAGAGAGCCAACGACCCCTGGCGGGATATAATGAACATAAAATATTTCCCCTTCCTTTGCTACTGCCCGCCTTCAAGGAGCTTCATGTACGTGAACCTCATAATTTTTTTTTCATTTTCGCTTCTTTTCTTTTCTTTTTCTTTTCTTTTCTTTTTCCTTTCTTTTCTTTTCTTTTCTTTTCATTTTTAACATTTTCTTTTTTTATGTCTCAGGTTTTGCACTCTATTTCTTCTCCGATTATTAATTTTATTTTGCACTTCTTCTTCTTCTTCTTCTTCTTCTTCTTCTTCTTCTTCTTCTTCTTCTTCTTCTTCTCTCTCGTCCACTCTCTCTCACGCAAGCGTACAAACACCTATATATATATATTTTTTTTTCTTAGAGATGCGAGGCCGGTGGCTGTACAGCAGTTTGGTGAGATCTCTCGAACCATCCAAATAAAACGAACAAGACATGCGGGACATTGCTGGAAAAGTTAGAACGAACTCATAAGCGAGGTTCAAGTGTTAGCAGACCAACAAGAACTTATCTACAAAAGCTCTGTACGGACATAGGGTGCAGTTTAGAAGACCTGCCAGAAGTGATAGATGATATAGACGAATGGCGAGAGAGAGCTTGGGAGATCCGTTCTAGCAGCACGACATGATATATATACATATATATAAATATATATCAGTGGCGACTCTAGCCTATTTTTGCTACTCGAGCCCCCCCCCCCCCGCACTCTGTCAACTTAAGTTCCCAACCCGTGGTCCGTGGACCCAAAGTAAGTCATCATAGTTGCTATTGTGTGATTCTCCATTGTATAGCACAGATTGACAAACGTACCTTGCATGGTGGTTTTTTTTGTAAACTATCAAGATACTATATAATTTATAGTCTTGTTAATACAGTAGATAAGATAATTTTTTTCCTTTCAAAAGTATAGAAGAAAAGAGAAGATGTTCATTACTATGACGAGAAAAATATGATTATTAGAATAAAGAAATTGATGACAATATACACAGACACAGCTAGTAGTTTCAATTTCGCTTAAAATAAAGATTATTTGTTGAAAATGTATTGAAATAAACAAATTTTAGTTACAGAATGTAATATATGCAACATTCATTAAAGAAATAGAGATCTATTAGTGAAAAAACGAATTAAAACACGCCGTTTAACCAACATTTACCATAGCAATGATGATGACGTCGGCGACTGCTATCCTCTCTCTCTCTCTCTCTCTCTCTCTCTCTCTCTCTCTCTCTCTCTCTCTCTCCCTCTCCCTCTTCCCAATATATCTATCAACAGTCGCACGTGCTAAGATTTTTTAGCACAGTGGTAGGGTTGCTCTTGCTATTGGCTACAGCCAAAAGCGTATTTCTCTAACATTACTGTTATTATAAGGGTCTAGTGCCTGGCACGGATCGGGCGTTCAACATTATAGCCGATTTCATGGGATGTTCAATGAATCTGACGGTGGTCGGACAAAGACCATCCGTTCAAAACAGCATCGTTGGATTATTCCCAGATATATTTATGAACTTTTGGCTACTTAGTTATCGAAACTTGAATAGATACGTAATTTAATTGAGATCAGACTAAGTATGTTTGCTTGAAATTAATGGATGATTTTTAATCCATTTTGAATAACATTGACCGAGTTATTGGTCACGCCGGGCACGAGTAGCACTAGTCCCGTCTCCGCCCCTGATATATATATATATATATATATATATATATAAGAATTTGCTGTCTTTAGTGTTCTTTGGTTTTATCTTTCGATTCTCTCTACTTTATTTTTTTACCATTTCTTCTCCTCTTTTCTTTCTTCCTTTTTTCCTATCTTTTTTTCTCCTTTCTCCACAGTAAGAACATTCTCAGTGCTTCTCTGTTTCTATTCTCCTTTCTTTCTTCTTCCCTCACTTTCCTCTTCCCACTATTTCCCCTTCTCTTTCTTCTAGCCTTTCTTTTTCTCCTTTATTCTTTCTTCTAGCCTTTTTTTTCTTTCTCTTTTCTTTCTTCTCCTCTTCCCTTTCTTTCCACACATATTTTTTCTTTTTTCTTTCTTTTTTTCTTACTTTCCTTTCTTTTCAATGCGAAGTTTGTCAGTATCCAAAAATGAATCACTCGCTTTCCAAGATTATTATGGTTACCGTATTATCCCTTGCGTGAAACTCTAAGTCACAGTTTGAATTATTGCGAGTAAAAATCTTAGTTCTTATTTCGCCTTTTTTATATTAAACACTTGTACTTTACGAAGATCTAATTTTGTGAGTGTAATAGTTTGGTTTGGTTTGGTTTGGTTTGGTTTGGTTAGGTTTAGTTTTGTTTGGTTTTATGGCGGGAGATTCGTGTAAGTCTTGTGAAGTAAATTATGGACGCAGACGAGTATTGAAATAACATCTTACCTCGGTACCGATTCCGGAAGTTGCTAGACGAAACGGGATGATGTAAAGATGGTATTATATATAGCAGAGGAGTGTGGAATGCCTTATTTTCAATGGCTGTTTTCTAAAGGACAGATGTCTTTATAGATAAATAAAAAATAAATTAAAAAAAAAATTTCTTTGCTTTGGTAGAGGCACGAGCGTAGCACGTCGCGATCATGGAGGCGGCTTGGCTCTTCCAGAGTCATGCCGGGGTTACTGTCGGAGCTGATATGATGCAGAAATAACCCGAAATCGGCAATGAAGACAGTTGCATCACTGAAGACCTCCTTGATGCATCTAAGATGTATGATTGAAAATAGCATACCAACCTTTGTTGGTTATTCAAAGCTAAATCCTGTTTTTACATATATATTAAATATATGATTTGTTAACACATTTTGCAAATACACAGTGAAATGATCAAACAGTTCCATTTCTAACGATTCCATTTAGCAGAAGTCAACAAAGTTAAATTGTTTCAAGTATTGCTATGTATCGCTAACAATTCAGTTAAACATCAGTCATTTGATTATACATACTTAAATGGTCACACAGTTCCATTTCAAGCAATTCAATTTACCATTAGTCATTTGTTTGCATTCAGTTTAAATCTCCAATAGTTCTATTTGACACATAGATAGGACCCTATTATGTGCTACTACTCAGGGTCTGAGAGCAATGACAATGAATGGGTACTCCACATTTTCCAACGCTCCAGCACTACTGGAACCTCATCATTAGATTGTTTAGTGTCATATCTAGAACACTCGTTATTAGTGGCGGTGGGGGGGGGGTCTTACCCCTCTGCAGAGATGCAGTCGGTTTATTCTACTGCTCCAGCCAACTCCGCTAGTCTTTCATACTATTGTTCGTAATTTAGAGTTTCACGAGGTGCCCCATATTTTTGACCTTGTGCCAAACTAAGCCTCATAAATGACTGTTGTATTTCAATTTTCTAAACAAGGTCTTTATTAGCAATCTTTGTTGTCAGTTGAACATTTATAGCGAAAAATTATAAATACTAATAAAAAAATATATTCCCATGTGAGAAATAAAGTGTGTGTGTGTGTGTGTGTGTGTGAGTGTCTGTATGTTTGTGTGTGAGAAAGTCTCTGTGAGTCTGGGGGCGCCTCTGTGTCTCTCTCTTTCAGTGTATGTAAGTGAATGTCTCTCTGTTTGTGTATGGGTGTGTATGTGTGTGTGTGTCTGTGTGTGCACGTGTCTATGTCTATGTGTCTCTATATTTCTGCTTGTGTGTGTTTCAGTGAGTGTGTGTATGTGTCTCTGTGTGCTTATGTCTGTGTTTCAATGTGTGTGTGAATGTGTGTGTATGTGTGTATATGTGCCTCTCTGTGTCTCTGTCTGTGTGTTTCAGGGTGTTTGTATGTCTGAGTCGTGTATGTAGGAGAGAGAGAGTGTGTGTGAGAGAGTGAGAGAGGGAGAAAGAGAGAGAGAAATGCAACTATTTTCGGTTTGGTTGTGTTTTATAGTCAAATGTTTTTTCCTCATGGGGAAAGATGACAGCTATCGAGAGGTAGCTAATAGCAATAAATAATAATCAATGGGAAGTGGTTTTGCCACAAACCTTAATTAATTATACAGAATCTCAAAACTGGGAAAAGAAACGAATTGTCTGACAAAAATGATAATTCCCATTTTATTAAAGATTTCAAGTTAGTTTTTCAAACTAGAAATTTGACCTGTTAGAGAGGCTTAGAATACTCTGACTGTACCCCTTGCAGGGGTGGGGAGTAAGAGACCCACACACACACAAATAAAAGATGTTTCCCTGGTATGATACTAAACTCCATCCAATTGAAAAGCTCTAGTTTTGAAGATCTTGGCAGTGTATAGTACCTTTTCCTTGCCATTACTCCCAGATCGACTCTGACCCAGAGTGGTTGTACCTGTTAGGCTCCCATCTTTGAGTCGAATTGCTTTGTTTTAAAGCAATTCGTATTCGATTGAAATTCCTAAAGCCATATAACTATAAATTATTTGTATTGAGGATAGTTACTTGAAGCTATAATTATTAATCAATGATTATTATTAGTTACTTGAAGCTAATTAACTGCAAACAAGTAACTGTTATTGATTAGTGGTACTTACTAGAAACCATATGATTATTAGTATTAGATAGGAATACTTGAAACCAAATAACAGTGCGTAAATTATTTGTATTAGATATGAATACTTGATATCATATACATATTTACCAACCTCTCCGCTCGGGTAGGATATGACACCAGGTCAATTTTTAAGTGGAGTTTAACAGGATTTGAATTCAGAGTTTTCGTTCTCCCAGACTAGTTGCCTCACCAAGGCTGAAGAACTTAATATGCCTTACTATTTACACATAGCTGGAGGGTGTTTAAACGGATTCATAGCTTTCCGAAGGGTATTCGTACTATGTGAAATGCAATCATTCTAGTCCAGGATTTGAACTCGTTTCCTCGTGTCCATTTCCTACGACGATAACCATTACACAACGGGCACCTCCTTGATATCATATGGCTGCGCGCAAAAAATTCTTAAGAAACTACGACACAAAAATGTTAATATAAATTTATGATGAACGTAATTCTTTAACCTTTTGGCGTAAAATAACCCGATTAGAATACCGGATTAGAATACCGTTAAAATCAAGCATTCAGTCAATCAGATCAATAAAGTACGATGAATAAAAAAATATTTCCTTTTCGAAGACTTTATCAGAAATCCAAAATTTGCCATTCATTTGAAATAATTTAAAAAATTAAATTTAATAATATTGCAATAAAAAAGAAACGCGCGAAAAGAAATGAATACCTCTTCTTGAAACACTCTTTTCAAATAATTATTTTTATGATAATAGCGAGTTTTTCACACCAACGTTACCTGATGGTCTTTTCATAGGGTTTGAGGGACAGGAAATCCCCTCTGGTCCCTAGGACTCTTCATATTATTCCGGACGATTTCAACAATGCTGAAGTCTGGGTGGTTTTGATTCGTCCTCCGAGTTTTGGGGGACCGTCTATCATTATTTTCATTTTATTCTTTTGAGAGTTTTTCACACCAGCGTTAGCTGATTGTCTTTCACTGTGGTTTGAGTGACAACAACTCAACTCAAATCTCCAGGACTCTTCTCAGTATTCTTAATAATGCTGTAGTTTAGATGGTCTTCACATGTCCTTTGATTTCTAAGTCTTCCAACCCCCTAACAAAGCCTATGGGGATTGTTCCAAGTGTACACCAATTACAATTGGTATCACCATAACCTTCGTGTTCCATAGATTTTTAGTTCTCAAGCAAGGTCATGGTAGCTCTCTCTCTTTTCGCTTTCCTTTATTTTACTATCTGATCCGCCGGGACAAGCAAAATCCACTATTCAGCAGGTTCTTTTTTTTTATGTTAATAATCATCAGATCTGGTTGTCTAGCTGGAATTTGGGAGATCTGTTTATATATCAAAACCTATGTGAATTTTTTGTCTCATTCTCTAGGATGTATTATCATTTGTGCATATAACATTTGGTAGAATGGTATTATTATTTTTCTCCTTTGAGAGTCTTCCACACCAGCATTTGCCGGTGGTTTCTCATTGGAGTCTGAGTGACAGCAAGTCTCCACAAATCTCCAGGACTCTTCTCGGTATTCTGGCCGAGCTTCAAAGTGTTGTAATTTGGATTGTCTCCACTTGTCCTCTTATTGCCAAGTCCTCCAGTCCCTGTATCAATCCTTTGGTGACAGTACCAAGAGCACCAATTACTATTGATATCACCGTCATTATTCTAATTATTATTATTGTTTCTTTGTTATGACTTCATGGGCATCTCCATCTCACATCAACTTTAAAAAAAGAATAATCATAATCTTCGCAAAGAGTAAATTGCTTCATTCTTACCCTAAAAAAATCTTATCTAATTAACTGATTAACAATGAAATATACCACAAAAAAAAGAGAAAAAAGAAAAGAAATTGGTTTTAAATATTCACTAAGTTTTTATCTAACATATTCTATTTGTTTCATTTTGTATTTGCTTTTCTATCGATTTTCTTTCTTTCTTTCTTTCATTCTTTCTTTCTTTCTTCTTGTAACTACTTTTCTTTCGTTCTTTTTCTCTTTATATGTCTATTTTTCTTACTTTTCTATAAGCTGTTTTCTTTCTTCTTTTTCTTTTTTAACGTCTTTCTTTCTTTCTTTTTTCTTTCTTTCTTAGTAACTCCTTTTCGTCCTTCCTTTGTTTTCTTTATATCGCTATTCTTCTTTCTTTTTTCTCATCCGTTTTCTTTCTTCCTTTTCTTTTTACCTTCTTTCTTTCTTTCTTTCTTTTTTCTTCTTTTCTTTCTTTCTTTGTAACTCCTTTTCCTCCTTCCTTTGTTTTCTTTATATCTCTATTCTTCTTTCTTTTCTTTCATCCGTTTTCTTTCTTTCTTCCTTTTCTTTTTACCTTCTTTCTTTCTTTCTTCTTTTCTTTCTTTCTTTCTTTGTTACTCCTTTTCTTTCTTTCTTTGTTTTCTTTATATCTCTATTCTTCTTTCTTTTTTTCTCACCCGTTTTCTTTCTTCCTATTCTTTTTACCTTCTTTCATTCTTTCTTTCTTTCTTTTTCCTAGTAAATGCTTTTCTTTCATTCGTTCTTTCTTTATATCTCTATTTTTCTTACGTTCTCTTGGCTGTTTTCTTTCTTTCTTTCTTTCTTTCTTTCTTTCTTTCTTTCTATCAATATTCTTCTTTCTTTTCTCTTATCCGTTTTGTTACTTCCTTTTCTTTTTACCTTCTTTCTATCTTTTCTTTCTTCCTTTTCATTATGATTTCGATTTGTTTTGTCATGCTTTTAACGGCATATCAATCTCCGTGGGTTATCTAATGTCAAATACATACTTATAGAAGAACCGTCGTAGAACTATGCACCCCATAGCTGGGAAGATAACGCGGGGTGGGGTCATACCTCCCCCAAGTATATTTGTCCGAAAGTAAATGTTATAGCGTGACTAGAGTTCGAACTCGCTTTCAACAATGTTACAGTCTAGCACATTAACCACAACGCCACAAGGTATCCCTTGTTTTATTATGACTTTTCCTTTTTTTCTTTTTTTGTTTATTTCTTTTTTGTCCAGTCAATTTCCTTTCTTTTCCTGCCCAGTCAACTGAGGCAGTAGAATACACCGACTGCATCTCTGCAGAAGGGTAAGACTTCCCAAATGAGTATACTGGATATGACACGAACCAATCTGATAATGAGGTTCCAGTAATAAAGGAGCTTTGGGAAATGCAGAGTACTCCTTTATTGCCATAGCTCCCAGGTCCACTCTGGCCCGGAGTGGTAATACCTGATAGATAATTATCAATTGGTCAAATAGAACTAAAATGTGTTATGACGCTAAACTGAATTGTTTGAAATGAACTGTTTTTCTATTTAACTGTGTATAAACAAAAATGTTTATGCTAAACTGAATTGTTTAAATAGAACTGTTTGATCCTTTAACTGTGTAAACAAAAGACTGATGTTTAATTGAATTGTTAGTTATGCATAGCAATACTTGGAACCATTTAACTTTTGACATGCTAAACTGAATTGTTTGAAATAGAACTGTTTTTATATTTTAACTGTATTTAAACCAATGCCTAATTGTGTGTAAACAAAACAGTGCACTTATGCTAAACAGAATTGTTTGAAATTTAGGGCGATCATGTAAATGTGAGCAAAAAAAAAACAGCTCAGGCTTTTTTTTAAGTTATCTTCTAAAATGTGTTTGAAATCATATATTTAATATATGTATAAAAAGGACCTAGCATTAAATGACGTACAATGGTCCATATGCCATAAAACCAAACCAAACCTTTCTTTTCGAGTAATTTTTTTTTTTTTTTTGCTTTCTCATTTTTTCTTTTTCCTTTTTTTTTTCTTTCATTCAAAGACCCCCGCCCCTAATCAGTGTCCTGCATATAACAGTTCTGATGTTGAGGCTGCACTTATTTAGTTTTGTGGAATGTAGGGTACACCTTCATTGCCATTACTCCCAGATCCACTTTAAATCGGAATGGTAGTATGTGTTAAAATCCAATGTATGAGTCCAAATGGAAATGATTAATCGTTTACTATACTCGAAAGCATTTAACAGTATGCAAACAAACGATTGATGGTAAATTGAATTATTAGTATTACATTGCAAGTTTTGGAATGATTTAATCCTGTGTGCAAACAAATCACTGATGTTAAATTGAATTATCAATATTAAATAGGAAGCTTTGGGACCATTTAACTGTGTGCAAACAAATGGCTAATGTTAAAATGAATTATTTGTATTACATAGCATGTTTTGGAATGGTTTAATCCTGTACAAACAAATCACTGATGTTAAATTGAATTATCAATATTAAATAGGAAGTTTTGGGACCATTTAACTGTGTGCAAACAAATGGCTAATGTTAAAATTAATTATTTGTATGACATTGCAAATTTTGGAACGATTTATCTGCATGCAAACAAATGAACTCTGGCTCGCTTAGAAATGTTACCTAAAAACTATTCGTTTATAATATATATATATATATATATATATATATATATATATATATATATATATATATATCCAGGGTTAGCCATTAGATAACCTACACGGTTTGATATACCATAAAACTCAACCGAGCAAAAATCACCATCATTCTATTTATTTCTTTCCTTTTCTTCACTTCCCTTCTTTATTCTTTTATCTCCTTCGCTTTCTCTTTTCCCCTGTCACACTATTGACAAATCCCCTATGTTTACCGTTCTTTTCTCCGTTTTCTTCAGCACCTAAGCACATTCCTTGAACTGCTTTGGTACTGTCCATCTGCCACTGTAATCATCGGGACGAACAGACAGAACGTTGGACAGGCAGATTGTCAGGAAAGGAAGAAAGGGACAAGACGGGACCCACCGCTGGAGTGGACATGACAAATGGGCGAAAGGATTGACCCTTTCCAGCAAGTCCGGTCTGGAAGCGGGACCCAGTTATTACAGGCGACGCAAGACACGAATACGGGAGGGTGACGTATAAGTAGACGAGGAAGACAGTGAAATGCTGATAGGAAGTGAATACTGTGCTTGGGGTGGTGAGAAAAAAAGGATGTCATTGAAAAATAAAGAAAAGAAAAAAGGGGTCGAAAAAATCGAAAGGGAAGCCATCTTGGACAGTCAGAATGATGATGAAGACGACATTGGGATATAGGAGATAGTGAGGTGTGCAGGGATAGTAAAAAGTGGGAGGGGTGCAGTTTGGCGGGGTGAGGGAACGGATACGATTGTTTGGAAGATTGGTGGAGTCTTTTTTTTTTTCTTTAGAAAGAGGGTTTGGCTGAAGGATCAAAGATATGGAGGTGAGGGAAGGGCAGAGTTTGAAAGAAAGAAAGAAAGAAAGTAAACAAGAAAGAAAGAGAGAAAGAAAGAAAAGGTGTAAACAAGAAAGAAAGAAAGAGTGCTAATAGAAAATAAGAACGAAAGAAAATGTGCAAAGAGAGAAGGAAAGGTAAAAAAAAAGAAACAGAAAAAAAGCAAAGAAAGAAAGAAAGAAAGAAAGAAGGAAAAAAAACGAAAGAAAATATGCTGAAAAAGAAAGGACGAAACTAGAGCAGAACATGAAAATTTCTAGTAACATTTTTATTAATCTCATTATTAATGGTTTAGTTCCTTTGTTTTAATGACCTATCAACCTTCGAGGGTTATTTAATGCCAAAACCATCCTTGTAGAATAACTGATACCTGGTGGGGTATAAGGGTATGAGTCAAAAAATAAATCTTATAGTGTAGCTAGAGTTCGAACTCACTTACTACGATATCGTAGTCCATTACTTGAATTACTATATCATTGGTACTTCCCCTTTTCCCACTCAGATTATGGAGTAAAGTAAAATATTTGTAAACGCTGTTATCTAACGAAAAAGACTTAACTTTATTGAATCACATATTCACCGTTTTTATTCCTCTCGTCCGAGCAATTTCAAAATTCTTTCCATAAAGAAATTTATATCTTTTTCTGCAAACGCAGATTCCTGGTGTCCCTTTCATCAAATTGAATTCATTTTTCATTAGAATATTTTCTTAAGTTCAGAAATAAACCTGGCGGCACAAGATGATAGGAATATAAACATATAGATAGATACAATGTCGGTTTAATGAATATAGTCATTTTTTTTCAGGTTGGTTACCCTTATTAAAAATCAGATAATCAATGTTGATCGCAAACACATATAAAAAATATTCAGAATTCAACTTTTTTGAAAGATTGATTGATTTTCACGGTATGTCAACTTGTATGGGGCTTTTATGCCTTAACATTAGGAAACCCGTTCATTGTGCATTCCTGTTTATATTTTTGGTGTTATTGTTTGTGAAGAGTTTTATATTTTTCATTTGTTTTTTTGTTTGTTTGTTTTTTTTTTGTTGTTTTGTTTTGTTTTTGTTGTTTGTTTGTTTTTTTGCTCACGAACTTATCAAATACGAATAATTTCTTGGCAGATCTATTAGATGATACTCTCGTAGGTCCTACCACTGCGAGTAAGAGTGGACCTGTGATAAATGTTAATGAAGGAGTAATCCACACTTCCAAGATCTCTTGAACTGGAGCCTCATCAATAAATGTCCCTAGGAAACCACTTTTATTGGGGGCGGGTTGAAGGGTCTTAGCCTTCTGCAAGAGATCCAATCAATGTATTCTAACCTCACCGACAGGGCTAATGGGTCACAAAAATAGAACTCACGATAAAGTTCTGTTTCAAATTTCAAGAAAATGTGATTGAAATATTTAACAAGTTAATACAGATCAACATCAAATTGGTAAAAGTGTTCAGGTGATACAAGACTCAGTAGAAGGTGGATTCCGTTCTGTTTGACCGGATATTTCACAAACTGAGGGAAATAAGACAAAAATGAGGACTCAATTATCTTATCGACGTTTGACGATGAGAATGATTAGTGATGAATTAACACTGATCAGATTCACCGTCCTGAAAAATAAATCAAATTTATACCAATCTCATTACTTTCTTAACACAGTGTGAACGAGTTATACAAAAATATAATACTTACATACGCCATCCTGATAAGAGAATGTTTCAGACATCTGATCCCCTCTTTACTCAATTCCAAAGCCGATATCTTCAACTAGCTATAACTCAACCATTTGCTATGTTTCTTGAGTGCTTTGCTCTCCCAACCATTAAGATGTAAAGTTGTCACTTTCATTACTTTCTTGATACACAGGTTATGATCCAGCTTTGTGCTTAGAAGAAAAATTCAATGGTGCCAATCTTTTTATTCTTTTGACCGGGGTCCTTGTGAATATCTCCTATTGTAGCATAGGACCAAAATGCGATGTGTCTTAAAGAAAGGAGTTCGCTGAAAAGAAAAACTCAAAACTTAGATTTTAAGGAAGAAAATAGTAGTCGCTTTTATTCTTGGGGACTAGAGCGGACTGTAGTTTTAAAAAAAGTTTGTTTTATAGCGCTCTTCCTCCCTCCTCTTCTTGGCGATGACGGCGGCGGCGTTATCGTTGGCTTGTTGATACATTCATATCAGTCGAATTACTGACAGGCTGGGTATGACATGGGTCGGGGCGTCATGGAGCTCTATTGAACCTGTTTAGAAACCTGCCTTGAACAGCCAAAACCTCGTTACTTGATTTCTTATATAGCGATTTGATGGATCAATTCGAAGGTTCGGGAAGGTTCGATGATCACCAGTGAAATTAATAGTGTAGCACGAGAAAGTTCACGTGTGATTATATTAAAATCACGCTTGAACTCTACAGGTCATTCTGCCAGCACGAGCGAGGTTCGAGACATTTTTGATCGTCAGACCCATGTACCCAACGACCGATGACAGCTGATGTGCTCGAGCGTTCTCCACCTTTGAGACCGCCGCAATTCAATGAAGGCGCCCGTCTGTAATATAACACTATTCCCAAAGATCAAAACCCACAAGCATGGTCGTCAACTGAAGATTGTCACCACTGACTTCGGCCGCTGTTTCCAGGAGTGGAAAAGACATCTTCGTTGGTGTCTTCCTATTTTGAATGTGTGGTCAAAAATGAAATACAATTAAGTGAAAAAATGCGGCTATTATTTGTTCTTCTTGCGAGCTTCTTACTCCAGCTCTGATAGTTTTTACTGGTGTCTAAGTGACTGCAAATCTTCTCTACTCTGCAGGAATCTCCGAAGTATCCTAGCTGATTTTAACCATGCTGTGGTCTGGATAGTTATCAGATCCCCAGTTTATCCAGTCCAGGTTTAGGAAAGATTGTTTCAGGATTCAAACTAAAATTTGTACGAATATATTCTTCATGTTCCATGATATTTTATGTTCTCTGACAAAGTCCAGATATTCACCAGATGACAAGTTGTTTTGTTCTTGTTAATTAACTCTTGGTCTCGTTTTCTGGCCGGGATTGATTGATCTTTTTGTATCTCAAAATCCCAGAGGAACTTGTGTGTCTTATTTTCTTGAACAGTTTCTGGTTTGTTTATATATCATTTGTCTGCATAGTAATATCTTACTCATTTGCGTAATTCCAAGTAGATCAACTTCCCCATTCAGTCGTACTCTTTTACTGCCATTTTACTGCATTCACTTATAAATGTGGTTTACTGTTTGTCCTTAGGGTTTTTTTTATATTGCCGCAATCAGTCTTTCAGTGCTCATTTTTGTATATTCGTTGACTTCATGAATTGTTGCATCTACGCAATCCTTGATTGTTCTTTGCTTCTTTCTTTTGTGAAATAGTTACTGTGATGGATAAAATGTATTAATTATTTCAATATTTAGTTTGGTCAAGTCGCGAATTGTTCAGGTGTCTCTTAGCTAAAATCTTTGAGTGGAAATGTAAGTCAAATTAGAAAGGTCAAGCGCATGCACCAGCGAATAGATGATAGGAGACACCTGTCATCTCCAGACAGGAAGGCCAAATGTAAATAAAGTACATTCATGTCTAATCATAAGTTTGAATGAGGTAAAACGAAAACATGTTGAAAGTTAGGGACACATGTGATGATCATGATGAGATGACGAATTAACTTAATGAGATGACATCTCACAAATGATATAATGAATTTTAAGATATATAAAAATTTGCTAATTTTGAAAATTACATAGTTGAGATTGCAATTGTTTAGGAGTCTGTTGTCAGTTGAGTTGAGATGCACAGGACCTTTCGTGGGCAGCAAGAGGGGGTGGGGGACTTTGTGTGATGGCAAGTATGTCTCTGTTCATAGACCCGTGCAAGCTCCCTCTCTCTTTCTCTCTCTTGTGCTTCAATGACTGCTACGAAACTGTATGCTGTCTGAATAATGAACATCTTTGTATCTGGATAATAAAGCGATAATTTCTCTCTTTCAATATATTGGATATATTATTATTACGCCAATAGGTTTCAATAAAAATTGTTGATTGTTAACAGAGAGTTTTTCTTGTCTTTGAGTCGTCGGCACCCTGGCAACTTGCTCCAACGAACCACCCCGACTATCAGAAGAAGTTCCGGGTGGATTGTGTCATCCCCCATACGTGGATCTTTCAAGCAAAACGCGGGCGCAGAGGGAATAGATAAACAAACTACCCGGAAGCGCATATGGTAATCACGTAACCAAGGCCACATAGTACCACATTTGGTAATGTTACCACCGTATGTCACATTTTGCGCCGTTACCAGGACAGTATCACATTTAGTACCATCGCATTTAGTACCGTCACATTTAGTACCGTTAACAGACATTTGGTACCTTGACAAGCAGAGTGTCACATTTGGTGCAGTGACACGCACAGTATAGTACCACATTTAGTACCGTTGCTCACCAGGGTATCACATTTGGTACTGTACACTATAGTTATACACTTTACTCATAGTGTCTGTCTATATCATCAATTAAATATAAGGCCTTCTTCATCTTCCTCAGTTTGCTCATTCTTTAGTCTATCTGAGTTTCCCCTCCTCTCCGTTTTAAGAATGTTCGAGAGTATCTTACTAGAGGGATTGTCCATGTATTTAGTCCTCTAGTGAAATTTCTGCCGTAGGATATAGTTTTGTTTTGTTTTCTTTTGTTTTGTTTAGTTTGATTTTCGGGCATATCAACCATTGTTGCTTATTTAATGCCGAATCCTATTTTTTCATCTATATCAAATATATGATTTGTAAACGTAGTTTTACAAACACATAGTATATTATCAAGCAGTTCTATTTCTAACAAGCCAATTTTGCAGAAATCAACAAAATCAAATTGTTCCAAGTATTGCTATACATCACTAACAATTCATTTAAACATCAGTCATTTGTTTACACACAGTTAAATGATCAAACAGTTCTATTTCTAACAAATCAATTTAGCATAAGTCAACAAAGTTAAATGGTCCCAAGTATTGCTATGTATCACTAACAATTCATTTCAACATCAGTCATTTGATTACACAGAGTTAAATGATCAAACATCTCAATTTCTAACAATTCAATTTAGCATAAGTCATTTATTTGCACCCAGTCGAAATGTCAAACAGCTCTATTTGACCCATAGATATCATATTTATATCATATCATTGGGGCAGGATATGACACAAGCTCAATTTTTAAGCGGAGTTTAACGGGTTTGAATTCAGAGTTTTCCTTCTCCTAGACTAGTTACTTCACCAAGGCTGAAGAACCTAGTCTGCCCTACTATTTACCCATAGCTGGAGGATTCATACCTTTCCCAAGGGTATTAGTGCTATGTGAAATGTAATCAGTCCCGCCCAGGATTTGAACTCGTGTCGCCGTGTCCATATCCTACGACTATAACCATTACACCTCTCAGATGCTACCAATCCTGGCTTGAATGGACGAAGGGGCGATGGCAATGAGGGGCTACTCGACATTTCCCAAAGCTCCAGTGCTGGAGCCTCGCTATCAGATTGTTTAGTGTCCTATCAGGACACTCATTGGAGGAGGTCTTACCCGTCTGCAGAGATGCAGTTGGTGTATTCTACAGCCCTAGATGACTTGGCTGGTAGAGTATGGTGTTATTATAAATATAATTATTTTAATTTTTGCAAGTTTTTCACACCAGTGCCAACTGGTGGTTTTTCACTGGGGGTCGGCAAGTTTCTTCAGGTCTCCAAAACTCTTCTCAGTTCTCTTGCCGATTTTAACAATGTTGTGGTCTGGATGTTATCGATTCTACGTCTGATAATCCAATACCTTCAGGCTTTTCCCCAAATCTTTGAGGACCGTTCCAAGTGCACCAGTTAGTATTGATATCACCGTTACCTTCATGTTACACAGTTTTTTCTTAAGTTCTCTGGTAGGGCCCCAAGTATCTGTAGATTCTTTTAGCTTTCCTTTATATTCACTTTGTGGTCCACTGGAATGGCAAAATACACGAGATGACAAATTCTCTTTTCTTGTTAATTAAAACTAGTTATCGTTTCTGGTCGGGATTCGGCGATCCATTTATATGTGAAAATCCCAGAGAATGTTATGCTTCTCATCAACAAGGATGGATTCTGAGTAGCAGCAGCGGCAGTAGCAGCAGTAGTAGTAGTAGTAGTAGGGATAGTAATTGAAAAAATATATTTTACTCTTTTGAGAGTTTTTCACACCAGCGTTAGGTTTGGTTTGGTTTCTTTGTTTAATGGCATATCAACTTTTTATAGGTTATTTAATGCCAAAGCCATTCCCCTAGAAGAACAGTAGTAGTACTATTTAACCCATAGCTGGAAGGATAAGGGGGTTAATACCTTCCCAAGGGTATTTGCCCGAAAGTGAACATATTAGCGCGACTGGAGTACGAACTCGCGTGCGACGATTCCGCAGTCCATCGCTTTAGCCATTACACCAAGAGGACACCCCCACACCAACGTTAGCTGATGGTTTTTCACAATAATTTGAGTGACAGCAAGTCTCCTCAAGTCTCCAGGACTCTTCTCAGTATTCTGGTCGATCTTAATAATGCTGTAGTTTACATGGTCTCCACTCATCCTCTGATTTCTAAGTCCTCCTATCCTTGTACCGATCCTTTGGTGACTGTACGGAGCGCACCAATTAAATTTGCTATCACCGTTATTTTCTTGTTCCATTGTTTTTTCACTTCTCTAACGAGGTCAAGTTCTTATCTCTCTTTTTGCTTTCTTTCAGTTATACCCTGTAGTCAGCAGGATCGTCAAAGTCCATTATTCAGCAGGTTTTCTTTTTCCTTTTTTTTTTTTTTTTTTTTTGTTATTGATTTTCTAGGTCTGGTCGTCCGGCCGAGATTTGGTGATCCGTTTGTATTTCAAAATCCCACAGAACTTTGTGCGCCTCATTTTCCAGGGCGGATTTTAGGTTGTGCATATACCATTTGTTCGTATGGTCAAATTTTAAATTCTTGCACGATTCCCAGTAGATCACCTTCCTTACCCAGTCGTGACTTATCTTATACTCTTTCTGCACGAATTTACTGCATTTGTTTATAATGTGATTGATCAAATCGTCTCTATCACCAAATAACCTAAATCCGCTATTTTGTTAACGTCTTGTCTATTTTCGCTTTGACTTGAAGTAAAGTAACGTGGGCGACAACAGTCGAGGATGACCCGAAGGTTCCCTTTTCAATAGCTACCACACCGAAGTGTTGGGGAGGGCGCTACTCTTTTCCCTGGATTGCTCCACTTTAACCTTGACCCTTACCTTATAATTCTGAGTGTAAAGCAAGGATGCATCAAGTATCATTTTTGAGCCTTTGGTATGACTCGACCTGGGATGGAACCCCTGTCTCCTGCACCATTGGAGAACACTCTACTCATTAAGCCAATGGCCCAATAGTTAGTCCTTATGGCGTTATTCTGTGTCGCTATCAGAAGAAATTCAGTTTTTCTCTTTAGGTTTCCCTTTTTTTGCTGTTATTATTATTATTATTATTTCATTTTCCCCTTTACTTTAGGTTTTTTTACAATCCTTCACAGTGTCTTTTACTAAGACCTAGCATGAGGGTAGATAGTGATGATATGTTATAATGTACGTACGTTCTTTCTATTTCTTTTTGTTGATATTTTTCTGTCATATGGATAGTACTCTCCTAAAGAGATGAGCTGTTCCGCAAAGTGCAATGATTTGTATTCCATATAGCCACGGACAACCTTGTATCTTATAAATGTTTTTATATTTCTTGATCATACCCACTGCTCCAACTATTACTGACACCGTGGTAATTTTAAGATGCTAAATCTTTTCAATTTTGATTTCCTGATCTTAGTATTTACTTACTCTATTATACTCTTTAACTGATATTTTACTATTTCTTGGCACTGACATATCAATTATTTATATACTCCTTTAGAGTTTTTCACATCAGCGTTAACTGATGGTTTTACACTGGAGTTTGAGTGACCACAAGTCTCCTCAAGTCTCCAGGACTCGTCTCAGGATTCTGGCCGTTCTTAGCAATGCTGTCATTTGGATAGTCTCTACCCGTCCGCCAATTTCCAAGTCTTGCAGGCCTTTTAATAATCCTTTAGTTATTGTGCCTATGGCACCAATCACAATTGGCACAATCGTTACTTTCATGTTCCACAGCTTTTTCAATTCTTTAGCAAGGTCGAGGTACTTATCTTTCTTTTCACTTTCCTTCAGATTTATTCTGTGGTCCGCCGGGACAGCAAAGTCAATAGTTTTACAAATTTTCTTTTTTTGTTGATTATTATGAGGTCTGGTCTTCTGGCCGGGATTAAGTGATCCGTTTGTATGTTAAAGTCCCATAGGAGTTTATGCATGACATTTTCTAGGACAGGTGCTGGGTTGTGCACATACCATTTGTTTGTATGGTCGAACTGAAATTTCCTGCACATTTCCCAGTGAATCACCTTGCCGGCCCAGTCGTGTCTCGCCTTATACTCCTTCTGTGCTAATTTGCTGCAGTATTATTATTATTATTATTATTATTCCCTCATTAGAGTTTTTCACATCAGCGTTAGCTGATGGTTTTTCACTGGAGTCTGAGTGACAGTAAGTCTCCTCAAGTCTCCAGGACTCTTCTCAGTATTCTGACCGTTCTCAATAATACTGTCGTTTTGGGTATTATTATTATTATTATTTTACTTTTTGAGAGTTTTTCACACTAACGTTTGCTGAGGGTTTCTCGCTGGAGATTTGAATGACAGAAAATCTCCTCAAATCTCCAGGACTCTTCTCAGTATTCTGGCCGATCTTAATAATGCTGTAGTTTGGATGGTCTCTACTTGTCCTCTTATTTCCAAATCATCCAGTCTCTTTCTAATCTTTTGGGGATTGTTTCAAGTGTACCTATTACAATTGGTATCTCCCTCATCTTCACGTTCCGTTGTTTGTTTTTTTCTTTAGTTTTCTAACAAGGTTGAGATATATATATATCTTTTCGCTTTCTTTCATTTTCTTTTATTATTATTATTATTATTTCACCTTTTTGAGACTTTTTCACACCAACGTTAGCTGATGGATTCGCACTGGATTTTGAGTGACAGAAAGTCTCCTCAAGTCCCCAGGACTCTTCTCAGTATTGTGGCTGATCTCAATAATGCGGTCGTTTGGATTATTTCCTCTCGTCTTCTTATGTCCAAGTCCTCCAGTTCCTTTATTAATCATTTAGTGACCGTACCAAGAGCACCAATTACAATTGGTATAAATGCCACTTTCATGTTCCACAGTTTTTGTTTTCAATTCCCTAGGTCGAGTTACTTATCCTTCTTTCCACTTTCTTTCAATCTTACTCGATTGTCAGCCAGGATGGCTAAGTCCAAAAATTCTGCAAGTTCTCTTTTCCTTTCTTTTTTCTTTTTTTTTTTTTTTTTTTTTGTTGTCTATTATAAGGTCTGGTCGTCTGGCCGAGATTAGGTGATCCGTTTGCATGTCAAAATCCCATAGGAGTCTGTGTGCCTCATTCTCTTGGACAGCTTCTGGGTTGTGCATATAACATTTGTTTGTATGGTCAAATTTCAATTTCTTGCACAATTCCTAATAGATCACCTTACCAGCCCAGTTGTGTCTAGTCTTATACTCTTTCTGTGCTAATTTGCTGCATTCGCTTATATTACTATTGATTGTTTCGTCTCTATCACCACATAACCTACATTTACTGTTTTGTTGCGTCTTCCCTATTCTCGCTTTAATATGATCGGTTCTTATGATGTTTATTATTATAATTATTACTTTTTACGAGATTGTTTCCTTATTCTTATTTATCTTATTAATTTAATCTTATCCATAGATCTTCATAATATTGTATCAATATGTTAAAGATTTTATGATAATGAATTAGACAACGGGTGAAGGTTATTGAGAAAATAGGATTTATATAATTTATATTATTAATGAAAATACAAGATTAAACATAGATCAGCAGATGTTAATTTAGCGAAAACATTTTGAAAACGACTTCATAAAATCAGAAAATGATTTATTGATTCATTTCTTTCGCTGTATTTTTTATATTTTTAATTTGAGGATGTTTTATTCATGTTGGACTTGAACACGAACAAAAAACGAAAAAATGTAAAGAATAAATCAAATAAAATGGCTTATAAAATTTTTTTTCTTCCATTTAAAAAAAAAAAAATTTTTCTAAACAATCACAGGAAGATAAAATGTATATAAAAAAAAAAACAGAAAAAAAAAACAACAATAATTTATTAGATTATCTGTTATCGATTCTTTGCTTTACAAATAAACAAATAAATGAATAAATAAATAAAGGTAGGTAACTCTGTAAGTAGCTAAACTCCAACTATGTTTGAATACTAATTTCGTTTTAAAAATATTTTTACCAATATCAAGATGCGATATATATTCTTGAAAATATATGAAACAATTTCAAAAACTGCTTTTTGTAAAAATAGAAATCTTCATGAAATAATAATAAGCGACTAATAAGTAACATCTCAAACGAGAAAACATGGACGTTGCTAAGAAAAGGAAACCTTAAAAGAGAAACAGAAATCTCTCCTGATAGCAACACAAAACAATGCTATAAGAACCTACCATACCAAAGCAAGAATAGATAAGACGCAACAAAACAGTAAATGTAGGTTATGTGATGATAGAGATGAAACAGTCAATCACATAATAAGCGAATGCAGCAAATTAGCACAAAAAGAGTATAAGACTAGACACGACTGGGTGGGCAAGGTAATCCATTGGGAATTGTGTAAGAAATTGAAATTTGACCAAACGAACAAATGGTATATGCACAACCCAGTATCTGTCCAGGAGAATGAGACATACAAACTCCTATTTTGGCATGCAAACGGATCACCTAATCTCGGCCAGACGACCAAACTTTATAATTATCAACAACAAAAAAGAAAACTTGCTGAATTATGGACTTAGCAATCCCCACTGACCACAGAGTAAAATTGAAAGAAAATGAAAAGAAGGATAAATACCTCGACCTTACTAGGGAATTGAAAAAACAGTGGAACATGAAAGTGACGTTTATAGCAATCGTAATTGGTGCTCTTGGTATGGTCAAGAAAGAATTAATTAAGGGAATGGAGGACATGGACATAAGAAGACAAGAGGATATAGTCCAAACTACGACATTATTGAGATCAGCCAGAATACTGAGAAGAGTCCTGGAGACTTGAGGGGACTTTCTGTCACTCAAACTCCAGTGAAAGACCATCAAATGACGCTGATGTGAAAAACTCTCCAGGAGTAAATTGTAAAAATAAATGAGAATAAATGGTATATGTACAAGCCAGAATCCGTTCTGGAAAGAGAGACGCGCAAAATTTTCTGGGATTTTCAGATATAATCGGATCATCTAATGTCGGCCCGATTTAGTCAACAAAAAAAAAAGAGAACATGTCGAATTGTGGACTTTGCCGTTCCGGCTGACCACTGAGTAAAACTGAAAGAAAGCGAAAAGAGAGAGATAAGCACCTAGACCTTGCTAGAGAACTGAAAAAAACTTTGGAACATGAAGGTGATGGTGATACTAATTGTAATTAGTGTGCTCAGTACTGTCACCAAAGGATTGATCAAGAGACTGGAGGACTTGGAAATAAGAGGACGAGTGGGGACCATCCAAAGGACAGCATTATTAAAATCGGACAGAATTCTGAGAAGAGTCCTGAAGACGTGAAGAGGTTTGCTGTCACTCAAACTCCAGTGGAAAAAAAAAACATCAGCTTACGCAAGTGAGAAAAACTTTCCAAGGAGTAAAATAAAACATGAATGAAACATGACTGTTAAGATAATACCAATTCTTGTTGGTGCACTTGTAACTGTCTCCAGGAGCGTGGAGAATGGACTGGAGGTTTGAAATCAGTAGGAGAATCAAAACTATTCAGACTACAGCATTGCTGACATTGGCTAGAATACTGAGAAGAGTCCTGGAGATCTGAAAAGATTTTCTCTCACTCAGACAGGAGTAAAAGCCCACCAGGTAACGCTAGAGAGGGAAATTTGCAAGGTGTAAAATAAAAGTAAAAAACAAAACCTGAGATCGACATATACTTGCATCTTGTCAAAGAACTGATAAAGATGTTCAACATGAGGGAGACGGTGATACCAATTGTATTTGGCGAACTTGGAATGGTCCTTAAAAGCCAGGTAAAAAGACTCGGGGAACTGGAGATCAGAGGAAGATTCGAGACTATTAAGAACACAACAGAGTTGAAATCAGGTAGAATACTTAGAAGAGTCCTGGACACGTAAGAAGATTTGCAGTTACTTAGACTTCAGTGAAAAAAATATATTTTGGAGCTGGTGTGGAACAACTCACAAATAGAAAATTAATAAAATGTGGCCATGATAGAAAAAATACATTGAAATGAAAAATAAATACATTTTGGAAGATGACACTCGTAAAAAAAAAAGAGAGGGAATAGCGAAAAAAGAAAGAAACAGAAAAATAGACAGGGAGAGAGAGAGAGTGAGAAAGGGAAAGGGAACATTTGAATAATATATATATATATATATATATATATATATATATATATAAAACTTCTAGTGGTAATCAAAAGGTAGGGTAGGTGCAGGGAGATATGCGTAAAGAAAATTAAAAAAATAAAGTATATAAAAAGTAAAAAAGCAGGTTACATATAGAGATATCATCCGAATCTCATTTTAAAGAAACAACTCTCAGTGTATTTTTCTAATGGTATAATAGAGTATTGGCCAATGGTTAGGGAGGCCGAGGTTTAATCCCATGTCTAGTCATACCAAAGACTTAAAAAATGGTACTTGATCCCGCCTTGCTTAACACTCAGCATTATAAGATAAGGATCAAGGATAAAGTGGAGCAATCCAAGGAAAGGAGTAGCGCCCTTCGTACACCTCAGTATAGTAGCTATTGAAAAAGGAGCGTTCGGGTCACCCTCGACTCCGGTTGGCCAAATAACTTATTTTCCCAAAAGAGCAAAAGTGGCCACAGTATATATATATATATATATACAACAGATTTTCATACTTCAGAAACACTGATATTTGCATTTTTTTATACTATAATCATTATATATATATAAAACAAGGGTAAGAACACTAATTAAAAATCATTTATCAATATGTATATATAAATATATAGACAGACAGACAGACAGAGAATGCTACGGATAGAGAGAGAGGGAGAGATACAGAGCAAGCGAAATTAGAAAGAAAGAGAAATAATATTTGTTGTCATCTCGCATAATGATCGTTTTGACGGGAGAGCAGAAATATCTACATTAACACCTATAGTTTATATCTCATAGTTTTTTTTTAAATAACCGTAAGATTTCCACTAGTAAAGATACTACTCTCTGATCCTGACCAGATCGAACAGATACTACATTTTGGTTTCAAAGATAACTATTAAATCCCAGAATTACGTCCTGAGTTAACTTCAACTCTACCATTCGCCAAATTTCTTAAGGTTCTTAGTCTTAGAATTATAACTTTTAATGTTTTATAGCATATCAATCCTCGCAGGTTACTTGATAGCAAATCCTATATATACAAATAATTACTTACAGAGCCAGAAGTAATCTACCAAGGTTTCACCGAACCGGATCATTGGGATAATTCTGACTAAAGAAGTTTGGGCCAAACTACATTTTATTGCTCAAGTAGCCGTCAGAAAGTATCAAAAATTAGCATATAAAAAATAAAAGAAAGTAAAAAGATATCACATTTATATATATATATATATATGACCAAAGTAAACACAATCTAGGAAAAAGGGAAATAACCCCTATATAAAACCCGCTTTACCAACCAAAAGTCATTCAAACAGGAGTGAGTTCAAGTTTCATTGAGTACCCCATTATCAATGCCTTGTGCCACATATGTTCTCTGACGAAAGCAACAAGCTGGAAACATACACATATATATCACGTAAGTAAGGACAAAATAGATAAATTCAAAAAACACAAATCTCTTCGTGGATCTTCTTATTTTAATATATATATATATATATATATATCAAAATAAATAGGTCCAGAAATTAATTTCAATGAAGTACTTTACGGTTTTATTTCATATTATTTCATATACATCATCATCATCATCGCATGCCGCTGGCACGGATTTTCCCGACCCTCTCTTGCTACTCGTCTCTATCGTTCATCGCCCTTGGCAGGTTTTCCATGCTACACCCTGTATCAGTACAGTATGTAGGTTTTAACTAGTCGTCCAACACTTGCTCGTCCGTATGAAGGGATCCATAGGAATACATCACTTAAGAGTTCGTTTTTTACTTCTCCAGCAGTGCCCCGCATGTAATGTTCGTCTAATTTGGATGGTTTTCGAGATGGGTGGTACGGGGCCGTACTGCTGTTGCTTTATGAGATGCTGCCTCGAGGACTTGTTCAATACAGCTCGCGGCATTCTTGTGCAATTGCCGTCAAGCTTTTTCTCCAAACGCTTTGTCAGAGTCCATGTGGCGTATCCATATAATAGAATTGACACGACAGCTACTTAAAAAAAAAACGTTTTATTTTATCAATAATTTATCGTTAACTTTATTTCTAAATGAGTAAGAGCCCATCTGTTTGTGTTCAGTTGAACGGTGTCGAGTATTGCAATTTAATACTAATCATTCAGTTTAAGATCAATCATATGTTTACATACAGTTAAATAATATCGAGGATTGCTATGTAATACTAATCATTCAGTTTAATATCAATCATATGTTTACACACAGTTAAATGGTTTCGAGGTAATACTAGTCCTTTAATTTAATGTATGTAATACTAATCCTTTAATTTAATATCAATCATAGGTTTACATACAGTTAAATAGTTTCTTGAATAATTATTTAGCATCAATAATTCTATTTAATATTTTGCCCAGTCGGCTGGAGCGGCAGAATACACGGACTGCCTCTCTATTGAGAGATAAGACCCTCCTCCAACGAGATTCCTGAATATGACACTAAACAATCGGATAGTAATATAATGCTGGAGCTTTGGGGAATGTAGATTACCCCTTCATTGTCATCGCTCCTAGGTCCACTCAGACACCTGATATGGTCCAATTTATGGGTCAACTAAAACTAAACAGCGTACTTATGCTAAATTGAATTGCTTGAAATAGAACTGTTTTGATATTTAAAATGCGTACATACGCTAAACTGATCTACTCGAAATATAACTGTTTTGACTTGTAAACTGCGTACTATTGCTAAACTAAATTGTTTGAAATAGATCTGTTTTGTCATTTAACTGTGTACTATACTTATACTGAACTGAATTGTTTGAAATAGAATTGTTTGACTAAACTGAATTGCTTGAAATAGAAATGTTTTTGATAATCAAAGTGTGTACTCATGGTAAATTGGATTGTTTGAAATAGAACTGTTTATTTGTATAAAAATGGATTTTGCATCAAATAACCTACAAATGTTGATATGCCATAAAACCCAAACAACAACTATTTTGTATTAATTGTTTGTTTGCATACAGTCGATATTATTTCAAGTATTGCAAGCACTAATAATTCTATTTAATATCTAACATTTGTTTATAAATAGTTTCAAGTATTGTTATTTAACATTCGTAATTCTATTTATCAAGTATTGTAATGTACTACAAATAATTTGCATATCTGGTTTCAAATAGCCAATAATAATCCTTAGTAAATAATTGAACAGTTCTATTTGGCCCATAGATGGGACCCTAACAGATACTACCACTCCGAGTCAGAGTGGACCTAGGAGTAATGAACATAAAGGGGTATACTACATTCCTCAAAACTCTAGGACTGAAACCTCACCATGAGATGGATAAGTGTCATATTCAGGACACTGGTTGTAGGGGTTACCCGTTTAGTGTTTAATGGTTAGTTTCCATAACACTATAAGTTAATTGACAATACAAATAAATAACGAAACTTCTTCGAAAACAAATCAATGAAAGGTTTATTATTATAGCAGAAGTAAACGAGTCAGAGCGAGAAAAGGTTGTTTTTGGTGTCACCGGATAGTATGTTGGTTCTTGAGTTTGTAGCTAGTAGCAGCGTGCTCTTCAGTGAAATGTGGAATGTCCGTAGGAGAATACGGGAGAGAGAGAGAGATCTTTCTTTGCTGCTAGCTAGGTGCTCTCTGCCTTATCGTGGCCTGCAAAAAGGGCTAGAAAAAATAGTTCTAGAGAGGAAGAAGGAATCAATGCGCTCTGCCCCTGATTGGTCAGTATGTGGCCTAATCGCTTGGTTGGGGGCATTAATCCACGAGAGGAAATAGATCTGTGACCGCTACACCCGTCTGCAGACCGGCAGTTGGTATATTCTACAGGCCCAGCAATTATTAAAAAATTATTCATATTCGATGGTTATTTGAAGTTGCATTTGTTTATGTTTTGTTTTGTTTCTTTGTTTAATGGCATATCAACCTTTAAGGGTTATCTAGTACTAAAGCCAACTTTATAGAAGAACAGTGGTGGTGCTATAACTAATGGAAGATTATCCCAAGGATATTTGTCTGAAAGTGAACGGAATAATGGGACTGGGGTTCGAATTCGCTTACCGCAAGGACTGTAGTTACCCAACCCCTCCGCACGAGCAAGATGCGACACAAAGTCAATTTTTATGTTGAGATTAACTGGTTTGAATTGAAATGTTTCCTTCTACTAGACCGGTTGTCAAACCAAGGCTAAAGGGCCCAGTCTGCTCTAAATTTTGCCCATAGCTCGAAGGAGTATATTTGGATTCATACCTTTCCAATGGTATTAGCGTTATGGGAAATAAAAACAGCTCCGTCGAGGATTTTTGATTTGGTGTCACCGTATTCATTACTCCACAAGCGATTACTTCGATGTATCAATCTAGCACTTTAGCCAGTATACTGCCAGGAATTTTACAATATATTCCCTAATCTTCAGAACTGGAGCCTCACCATCACTTATAGTTGAGTATAATACCGAGTACACACGTTGGGGAGGGTTTTTTACCTGTATACAGTGGTGCTGTGGGCGTATTCTGCAGCCCTGACAAGGCTGGAAGTAAATAGCAAAAAATTAATCTTATCTGGATGGTTATAAGTTAAGTTATACATTTCTAAATAAGTTTTTATATGTTAAGTTTGGGGTTATTCAGTACCAATTTTTGTAAATTTTAAAATCAGCTCTTGAATAATTCTAAAGATAAAAAAAAATATTATTTTATAATTCATAATTCAAATAATATGAGTAAAGGTATTATTCAATGGCGCGGGAGACCGGGGTTCTATCCCAAATCGAGTCTTACCAAAGACTCAAAAAATAGTACTCAATGCCGCCTTGCTTAACACTCAGCATTATAAGGTAAGGATCAAGGGTAAAGTGGAGCAATCCAGGGAATGGAGTAGCGCCCTCACCTACACCTTAGTGTAGTAGCTATCGAAAAGGGAGCCTTAAGGTCATCCTCGACTACGGTCGCCAATTTACTTATTATTCTTATTCAGAAAGTAAATACGTTTATTTGTTGTGTTGGGGTGTTGTTTTTTTGGTGGGGTGAGGGGTTGAGCGGGAAGGGATTTTAAATCAAAATGGCAGTTTAAGACAATAAATAAATAAATCATTTAAGAATAAATTAATAAACAGTTAATTCCCCAGATAATCAATTCGGATATACGAATATAACGATATATATAAATAACAACTTTACGCCTTAAGGGTTGGGAAAGGCAAGAGTAAAGAAATATGGTCGATGCTTGAATTGTAACTAAATGAAGATGTTAATTTTTGGATTTAACTATTCAGTATAAAAATAAAACAAGTCAATGAAATTTACTCGTATCTGGGGGGTGAATGTAAGTATTTTATGCATAAAGTAAGTGAATTTGGCGACCATAGTCGACGGTGACCCAAAGGCTCCCTTTCCGAGGTGTTGGGGAGGGTGCTACTCCTTTTTCTGCATTGCTCCACTTTACCCTTCATACGTACCTTATAATGCTCCTATTTACCCAACCCCTCCGCTCGGGCAGGATATGACACAAGGTCAATTTTTTAAGCGGATTTAAGAGGTTTGAATTCAGAGTTTTCCTTCTCCTAGACTAGTTGCCTCACCAAGGCTGAAGAACCTAGTCTGCCCTACTATTTATCCATAGCTGGAGGGAGAATAATTGGATTCATACCTTTCCCAAGGGTATTAGTGCTATGTGAAATGCAATCAGTCTTGTCCAGGAATTGAACTCGTATCGCCGTGTCCATATCCTGTGACGATAACCATTACACCACGGGTACCTCCTCTACGTACCTCATAATGCTGGGTGTTAAGCAAGGCGGCATCAAGTACCATTTTTTGAGTCTTTGGTATGACTCGATATGGGATTGAACCCCGGTCTCCCGGACCATTGGCGAACTCTCCGCCCACTAAACCAATTCTATTGTACATCAAAACGAAATGTATGTACATTTTCACGGATGGGCTATTCTGTACAAGTACCATTATTTTTTTTTAAAGAAAACCATCTTTGAGACGAAGAGAATTGAAGTACACTGTGCATTCAATAAGTTTCCAGACTTTTTGTACAGGCATTTAAAATTGTCGTAGACTCTTGAAAATTCCCACTGGACAGACAGTCAACAAGGAATACTATGTTGAGGTTTTAAGGGAGTTCAGGAAGAGATTCCGTCGGAAGAAGCCAGCACTCTTCAAATCGGGTGAGTAACATTTCCACCTGGACAATGCACCAGTCCATGACTCCATCCTTGTCACAGACTATTTGACCAAGGTGGGCATCAAGACAGTTCCTTAGCCTCCCGATAGTCCAGACCTTGCTCCCTGTGACTTTTGCTTATTCCCTAAGCTCAAGGAAAAACTTAGAGGCTGTCGTTATGAGACAATTAAGATGAAAGAGACTGTGACGAAGGTCATTGACACGCTGACGCAAGAGGACTTCCATGAGGCCTCCCAGAAGTTGTTGGGACGGTACAACAAGTGCATTGCAGCCGGAGGAGATCTGTGTATTAAGAAAAAAAATGAATAGACTTTAGATATTAATTTTAACCTCGTCTGGCACAGGACTTCAACTACGCGGTACCCAGGTAGGCTCAAACTCAGAACTGTAGGTATGGTCTGTGAGATGTGTTTTGCAAACCATTGACCGACAGAAAGACGCGCTTTAGATATAATTTATTAAAACCTCATCGGTTTTTCTTTTACGAAGTTTTCATTTATTTTTTTCTTCGTCCATACATCTTCTCTTATTGTCTGTCAATCACCCCTCTCTCTCTCTCTCTCTCTCTCTCTATCTCTCTCTCTCTATCTATCTATCCCTATCTCTCTCTTTCCCCCTCTCTCTCTCTCTCTCTCTTCATCCCTCTTTCTCCCCCTCCCTTTCTCTCTATCTATCTCTCCCTATCTCTCTATTTCCCTCTCTCTCTCTATCCCTCTTTCTCCCCTCCCTCTCCCTCCATCTCTCTCTCTCTCTCTCTCTCTCTCTCTGTTCTCCTACTTTCACATTGGCAAACTGCGAGCCGAAGGAAGAGAGAAAAGGAATAAATGTCAAAAATGAAAAATGAATAAAAAGAGAGAATGAAGGAAGGAAAGAAGAGTGAGAATGAATAAATAAATGAAGAGAAAGAGAATGAATGAATGAATGAATGTTCTCTTTTTTTCTTTTCTTCACGTCCACTTTCTTCCGTGGTCTTCTTTGAAATTTTCCTTCTTTTCACACTTTATTCTTTCTTTCAAGATTTCTTTCTCAATCAATCGTACTTTCTTCCTCTTTCTATCTTCTCCCATTGATACATTGTCTCTCATTCTCGGTCGATTTTTTTAAAAATTAATCTTCTTTCTTTCATTCATTTTGTCTTTATATTCTTTCCTTCCCGACTTAGTTCATCCATCTTCTTTCTTTCCTTTCTCTGTTTATTTTTTTGTTTTGTTTTGCTTTCTTTTTTACTTAGCCCATTTCTTTCTTTCTTTCTTTCTTTCTTTCACATGACCCATTTCTCTTTCTTTCTCTCTTTCTTTCTTTCTTTCTTTCTTTCTTTCTCTGTTTCTTTCGTTCTTTCTTTCTTTTCCCTTTGCCCATTTCTTTCTTTCTTTTTTTGGTTTGTTCAAATTTTCGTTTCATTCATCATCACTCTATTAGTTTCTTTCTTTCGTTCCTTCTTCTCATGGTCCATTTCTCTTTCTTTCTTTCTTTCTTTCTTTCTTTCTCATTGAACTTTTCTTTTTTTTTTATTCATTTTCATTCTACCTCGTTCTTTCTTTCTATCTTTCTTTTTTCTTTCTTTCTTTTTTTTACATGGCCCATTTCTCTTTCTTTCTTTCTTTCTTTCTTTCTTTCTTTCACATGGCCCATTTCTCTTTCTTTCGATTTGTTCAAATCTTTGTTTCATTCATCATCATTCTATTAGTTTCTTTCTTTCGTTCTTTCTTCTCATGGTCTATTCCTCTTTCTTTCTTTTTTTTTATTCATTATCATTCTACCTCGTTCTTTCTTTCTTTCTTTCTTTCTTTCTTTCTTTCTTTCTTTTTTCACTTTTCCCATATCTTTTCCTTTTTTCTGTCTTTATTCTCTCGATCTTTCTTTTTTATTTGTCCATTTTTTTTCTTTTATTCATTGTAATCCTATCTCTTTCTTCCTTTTTTTGTTTTATACAGAGAATTTTCCAATCCCCCAACTCTTCCAAGTCACCCCTACCCCCTCAGGAAGAACCCTTGCCAGGAGGCTTGATGGATACCCAACCCTTGCCAAGCACAACACACCGGAGACACAAACTTTGCAAAGTGAGAACAAAACATTTTTTTTAAATAACCAATAAACTAAATAAACACGACAAGGAAATTTGATCGGACCTTCACAAGTGCTACTGTCCATCAGTTCGGGACTCCCACGTGGCAAAGCCTCTCCCGGGCGACGCCGGTGACAGTTCAGCTTATTTTAGCCAATAAATAATCGGCCGGCTAATCATGGCTACTCCTCTCCTTTCTGTCACTTCCTTGCAGGAGATTATTAAATGCTACATTGTCCAGACAAGGCTTTCTTTTCGGATCTTGTCGGCTGTTCTTTGTACAGGAATAATACAACAACAACAACAACAATGTGTAAATATTAATATAACAATATTAAAAACAGCATGAAAGCTATTGTAACAATTATATATACAACAGAATTTTCGCTCTTCGACTGGCTTTTGTAAAAATAAAATATAAACTTTTGGGGTTTTTTTTCTAAATGAAATACAAGTTTGGTCTTCTTTTAAATATGAAATACCAAGTGGTAATTTACTTAGCATTTTGCTAACCATTACACCACCAGAGGTGCCCTAATATGAAATAGCAAGTGACTACACATTATAACCCATAAGTAAGTAAATATGGCGACCGTAGTCGAAAGTGACCTGACGGCTCCCCTTTCCTTAGCTACTACACCAAGATTTAAGGAAAGACGCCATTCCTTTCCCTGGATTACTCCACTTTACTCTTGATATGTACCTTATAATGCTGTATGTTAAGCAAGGCGGCATCAAGTACCATTTTTTGAGTCTTTGGTAAGACTCGAACTGGGATTGAACCCTTGCCTCCTAAGCCATTGGCGAACATTCTACTCACTTCCCTTAAAAATGTATTTTTTAAAACCAAAAATGTCGGGGTTTTATTATTTCTAGCGAAACATTATACAATTAAAACGGATATTATTTTGCCTTATATATCATCAAACTGTACTGCGTTTATTTGTTACTTACTGGCATATCAACCTTCTCGGGTTGTTTAATGTCAAATCCGTCTTTTTTTTTTTTTATAAGGAGAGTTAATATTTAACCAATAGATCGGAGGATAAGAGGGTTCATACATTTCCCAAGAGTATTCGAAAACTCGACTGGAGTTCGAACTCGCGTACTACGAGTCAGCAGTCCAGAACTTTAACCAGAACACCATCTCTACAGCGTTGAAATATAGTAACCAAAATTATAAGTCCGAAAGTGTACATTACATATACAAACTGATTCGTTATTTTGGCTCACAAAGAAATAGCCATTTTATTTATTTATTTATTTATTTATTTATTCATTTTTATTCTACTTATTATTATTCCTTATATCTTTTTTTTTTTTTTTTTTCCATATTCCTTTGAGTTCCACAGGCATTGAGTTTAGTAATAAATGATATCTAATATTATTCGTTTTTATTTATTATTCTTTCTTAGCTATTATAAAATCCTCAAACATAATGGGATTTTATTATTTCTAAAAAGAGAAGGAAATAATTTTAAAAATAGTAGAAGTCTACTAATTTATAAACGATGGTTTGTTTCAAAACAAAAATACACGTGGTTTATTATTCCTTGTGAAATATTATGTAATCAAAACAGATGTTATTAGTCATTATTTATGATCAAACTCTACAGCGTTGAATCTTTGTTACGAAAATATGAACATTTAACTGTCCAAACATGAATACATCCCTTATTTAGATTTGGGGAATTCTATTTTTGCTTACAGAGTTCCAAATCAGTTGAGTCTGGTAGTAAATAATATCTAATTATATACGTTTTGTTGTATGATTCTTCCTTAGAAATAAGAAAATGATCCAAGATTGCAGAAGTTTATTATATTTCTTTCTTTCTTTCTTTGTTAATTTCCTTCCTTCCTTCCTTTCTTCACTTTGCTAATTTCCTTCCTTCCTTCCTCTCTTCACTTTGCTAATTTCCATCCTTTTTTCCTTCCCTTCTTCACTTTGCTAATTTCCTTCCTTTCTTTCTTTCTTTCTTTCTTCGCTTTGCTTATTTTCTTTCTTTCTTTCTTTTTACTGTTTTTCGTTTCATTTTGTCCGTTTATTTTTTCATTCATTATTATTCTATATCTTTGTTTATTTATTTCTTATCTTTCTTTCATTTTTTTCTTTCCTCTCAAATGGTATCAGTGTAATCATTTATGGGCGACAAGGCAAACACTTACACACACACATATAAATATTCAAAGATTAATATATATATATATATATATATATATATATATATATATATACATAAAGTAAAGTTGGCGACCATAGTCGAGGGTGACCCGAAAGCTCTTTTTTTTAATTACTACTACACCAAGGTGAAGGGAAGTGCGCTACTCCTTTCCCTGGATTGCTCCACTTTTCCCTTGACCTATACCTTTTATATATATATATATTTATAATGTAGTTTTATATATCAATAAATAAAGAGTGCTTAACGTTGGTGATAGTGTATATACATCTAATTGAGGGTAGCGACACAGAGTCTCTCTCCTATGCGATCATCAGCTGAGACTTCACCACCAAGTGCTAATGATCTGTTTTTATGCAATCTTTACACACACACACGCACACACACATATATATATCGGCCCATTTTCTTGGTGGGTAGAGTGTTCACCAATGATCCGGGAGACCGGAGTTCAATCCCAGGTGGAATCATACCATAGACTCAAAAATGGTTCTTGATGCCTCCATGCCTAACACTCTGCATTACGAGGTAATGATCAATGATAAGTGGAGCGATCCCGGAAAAAGGAGTTGCGCCTTCCGCTACACCACGGTGAAGTCACTATTGAAAAGGGATCCAACGAGTCGTCCTTGACATCTTATAATTAGTAATCGTTTTTAATTGAAGAAGTTATATGAAAGAAATCAAAAGAATAAAATCTGTAGGCCTCGACGAAATACCTCCAGAAATTTGGAAGAAGATTCATGACATACTACTTCGATTATGCAATCCTCTGTATCAACAAAACACAATAGAAAAAATGGACGAAAGGTTTCCCTCCCACACGCACACACACTTTCCAAAGAAAAGCGACTTCGGAATCAATAAGAACTATGAGGGCCTAACTGTATCCGTCATAATGTTTATAAGGCTCAGCTTCTCAATCGTATCCAAAATATAACCATCTAATAGTCTAAAAATAAGTGTATCCCTTACTGAGATTTGTACAATTTTTGCTTACAGAGTTCCAAATCTACTGAATCTGGTAATAAATAATATCTAATGATATCCGTTTTAATGTATAATTCTTTTTAGAAATATTAAATCACACAAGATAATTGGATTTTTTTTTTAAAAGTGTACACGAATATAAGACTGTTTAATATTTGCTAAGTGAAATCATAAAAACCTACCACTCAAACTAGGAAAAAAATCAGCAATTTATAAAAAGGCTGCAGAATACACCGACTGCATCTCTGCACAGGGGTAAACTCTCACAATGAGTGTCTTGGATATGACACTAAACAATCTAATGGCGAGGCTCCAATAATGCTGGAGCTTTGAGGAATGCGGAGTACACGTTTATTGCCATCGCTCCGAGGTCCACTCAAGCCTGGAGTGGTAGCACCTGATAGGGTCCTATCTACGGGTCAAATAGAACTAAACTGTGTTCTTATGCTAAATATAATTGCTTGAAATAGAACTGTTTTGACATTTAAAGTAAAAGTAAAGTTGGCGACCTAAGTCGAGGGTGACCCGAAGGCTCCTTTTTCAATAGCTACAACACCGAGGTGTAAGAGAGGGCACTACTCCTTTCCCTGAATTGCTCCACTTTACCCTTGATCCTAACTTTATAATGCTGAGTATTACGCAAGGCGGCATCAAGTGCTATTTTTTAAGTCTTTGGTATGACTCGACCTGGGATTGAACACCGGTCTCCCGAATTGTGTGTGAATAAATGAATGATGTTTAATTGAATTGTTTGTGATACATAGCAAAACTTGAAACCATTTAACTTTGTTAATTAAACTGAAAAGCTTGAAATAGAACTGTTTTGACATTTTAACTGTGTACTTATTCTAAAGTGAATTGTTTGAAATAGAACTGTTTTTACATTTAACTGTGTGTAAATAAAAAGCTGTACTTACATCAAACTGAATTGTTTGAAATAGAATTGTTCATATGTATAAAAATGGATTTGGCATTAAATAACCTACAATGGTTGATATGCCATAAAACCAAAACCAAACCGAACCAAACAAGACCGAGCCAAAACAAACCGAACCAAACCAAACCTGTATTTTATAGCATACATCATTCTGAGAAGGATCCTACTCTCCTCTAAATCCATACCCGATCCAAGAACAGATATCCTTCATCTATCATCCAGCTTCCAATCCAAAGGGAAGATATCTGTAAAAATTTTTTCTTCGTATCGTATCATCGACACAGTACGATCTAACTGAATGGCTCGTACATCGTCACAATAAGGGAACCTGGATATGCTGTCTAGTAAATAAATAATCGCTCTAACCAATTTGAGAACAAAAATCCTTCATCCATAATCCCGATCCAATCACGGATGTCTTCCTCATTAAAGATTCTAATCAGGATCGAAGCAGTAGGGAATCTAGTTGTCAGCCTCATACAACATCCCTCTATCCGATACAAACGAAGAAAAAAAGAATCGTAAATCTAATGTACAATCAAGAAAAACGAAGAATATGTGTCTACCTTGTAAAGCTTTTTGCTTAGATGTGGCACAAGGCCGTACGAATAGGATACCCAGTGAGACTCGAACTCATTTGTGTATGTTTGCGAGTCGAGCTTGCTTACCATTACACCACCCGAGTCACCCTGTGTGTCTTCCTTATATCGACAAGGGCTTAGAATACTCTGACCGTAACCTATGCAGACGGTTAAGCTCCGAAAAAAAGGCACCTTGTGTATGACGCTAAACTGCATGGAATTGTGAGGCTTCAGTCCTGGAGATCTAGGGAATAGAGGTTACTTTTCCATTGCTATAACTCCTATGTCCATGCTGAACTCAAGTGGTAGTAACTGTTGGGCCAAATAAATCTATTTGCAGATTGTTTATATAAGACAGTAATATGCATACTTTGAGCTAGAAACATCAAATCAATTTGCCCAGTTGCCTAGGGCTGCAGAATACACCGACTGCTTTTCAGCAGAGAGGTAAGACGCCTGCAATGAGTGTCCTCGATATGACCCAGAGTAGTAGCACCGGATAAAGTCCTATCAATGAGTCAAATAGAACTGAACTGCGAACTTATGTGATATGGAGCTGTTTTTTTTTAGCTGAATTGATTTGTTTGAAATAGAACTGTTTTTGCATTTAATTGGGTGTAAACAAAAAACAATAATTACACAAAACTGAATTTTTTCAAATTAGAACTGTCTGACTAAACTGAATAGCTTAAAATTGGGATGCTTTTAACAATTAAACAGTGTGCTTATACCAAAATGAATGAATGAGATAGAACTGTTTTTTCGTATAAAATGGATTTGGCGTTAAATAACCTACGAAGGTTGATGTGCCATAAAACCCAAACAAACCAACAAACAAAGAATCAAATCAATATTGTTTTGTTTTTTTTTAATTGTGATTAAATCAGCTTCCAGGACAAGCAATCTTTTTTGAGTTTTTTGTTTCAGTATAAGACATTATAATATTAATGGTTTGCATCTATTTTGAGACAGTTTTGAAGGTTTTGTCTCCAAATAAGTCGTGACGTAAAATATTTTCCTCTCTTGTCCAAGCCATTGAGATCGAGAATTAATAGTTGTTATAATATATTATTTTCAAATTTAAAACTAAAAAGAACACAAAATCAAAAAATCAATCATCGTCTTTTCTCGATCCAAGATATGCAAATACCTGCCTCTTCTTTTCTTTTCTTTTCTTTTTTTTTTCTTTTTTGGATTTTTTTAAAAACATCATCTCACTGTTGACAGTTAAAAGACAAATGTCTTCTGTCTTTATATACAATGCCCTACCCTTTCCGAGGAGGAGCCTTGTCTCCTTTGCCCTATTCCCTTACTCGATCCAAGAAAAACACCAACTGTCTACCGCGTACACCATCCCAATGGACATCGAAGAAAAACAAAACTCAATTTCTTTCACCATGCATCTTCTTCGATCCAACAAAAGTTAATGGCCACTAGCTGGTTTCCTCATAGAAGAACTTGCTTTAAAGATCTCAGTAACGAAGACAGTAACGATCTTTTATTATTATTTACTCCTTTGAGAGTTTTTCACGTCATCGTTAGCGGATAGTTTTTCACTGGAGTTTGAGTGACATCAAGTCTCCACAGTATTCCGGCCTATCTTAATAATGCTGTAGTTTAGATGGCCTCCATTCGTCCTCTTCTTTCCAAGTCCTCCAGTCCTTGTATCAATCCTTTGGTGACTGTACTGTGCGTACCAATTACAATTGGTATCACTGTCACTTTCATGTTCCATAGCTTTTTCAGTTCTCTAGCAAGGTCTAGGTACTTATCTCTCTTTTTGCTTTCCTACAGTTTTACCCGGTCGTCAGCTGGAACAGCAAAGTTTACTATTCGGCATTTTTTTCTTTTCTCTTTTTCTTTTTTTTTTTTTGTTGACTATCACAAAGTCTGGTCGTCTGGCCAAGATTTGGTGATCCGTTTGTATCTCAAAATCCCAGTAAATTTCATGCGTCTCATTCTCCAGGATTGATTCTGGGTTGTATATATACCATTTCGTTGTATGGTCAAATTTAAACTTCTTGCACAATCATCTCCCTACCCAATTGTGTTTAGTCTTATACTCTTCATTATTATTATTATTTACTCATTAAAGTTTTTCAAATCAGCGTTAGCTGATGGTCTATCACTGGAATTTGAGTGACAGCAAGTCTCCTCAAGTCTCCAGGACTCTTCTCAGTATTCTGGCCGTTCTCAATAATGTAGTAGTTTGGATGGTCTCCACTCGTCCGCCAACTTCCAAGTCCTCCAGTCCCTTTAGTAATCCTATGGTTACTGTTCCAAACGCACCAATTACAATTGGTATAATTGTCACCTTCATTTTTCATAGTTTTTTCAATTCCCTAGCAAGGTCGAGGCACTTTTCCTTCTTTTCACATTCTTTCAGTTTTATTCTGTGGTCGGCTGGGACAGCAAAGTCGATGATTTTGCATATTCTCCCTTTTTTGTTGATTATTATTAGGTCAGGTCTTCTGGCCTAGATTTGGTGATCCGTCGGTACGTCAACGTCCCTTAGGAGTTTATGTGTGTTATCTTCTAGGACAGGTGCTGGGTTGTGCATGTGCCATTTGTTAGTGTGGTCAAATTTCAATTTCTTGCACATTTCCCAGTGGATAACCTTTCTGACCCAGTCATGTCTAGTCTTATATTCCTTCTGTGCTAATTTGCTGCATTCGCTTATTATATGATTGATGGTTTCGTCTCTGTCACCACATAGCCAACATTTGCTATTTTGTTGAGTCTTATCTATTCTCGCTGTGATATGATTGGTTCTTATGGCGTTGTTTTATGTCGCTATGAGGGGAGATTCTGTTTCTCTCTTAGAGTTTCCTTTTCTTAGACACGTTCAGGATTTCTGGTGTGAGATGGTGTTTATTAGTCGTTTAAAGTGACCGTTTTTCTTCCCATTTTTGTTTCCTATTATTATTATTATTATTATTATTGATTTTTAAAAGGTTTAAAGAAACTAGCGATATCATATTCTGGAAACAAACTTTTTCAAAATAAAAACCATCCAAATTTACATAACTTCTGATCTCTGGTAATCAATAAAATGGTGAAAAACATGTAATACGATCCCAGTATTTTAACGTAAAGCAACTGTCATTATTTCTATAAAAATTTGCTTTAATTAAATAGGCTAAAGTATGTTATACAAGCTGAAGCATGCATCAAAACTGAGTAAAAGGTCAAGATTTCGATGGAAGCAGGTTTGTTATTTTAAAGTAATAATTGCCAAATAGAAATATAGACTAAGCTCGATTGAATGGTTTGGTTTGGTTGGGTTGGGTTTTATGGCATATCAACCCTTGTAGCTTATATGATGCCAAATCCTCTTAATACATATATATTAAATATATAGGATTTGGTTGGGTTGGGTTTTATGGCACATCAACCATTGTAGGTTATTTAATGACAAATCCTCTTTGTACATATATATTATGTATATATGATTTGGTTTGGTTGGATTTTATGGCATATCAACCATTGTTGGTTACTTAATGCCAAATCCTCTTAATACATTTATATTAAGTAAATATGATTTGGTTTGGTTGGGTTTTATGGCATATCAACCATTGCTGGTTATTTAATGCCAAATCCTCTTTATACCTATATAGTAAATATACATAAGATTTGTAAGCACATTTTGTTGAAAACATTCTTCAACGTTTCTAGGCTCTTTTTTTTTGCACACAGTTAGATATTTTCAATTATTATAATATAACAGTACCAATTTAATATCATTCATTTGTTTGCACACAGTTTGTTCTGTTTGATTCGTTGATCGGACTCTAGCAAGTGCTAACACCCCACGTCAGAGTGATACCCGAAAGTAATGGCAATGAAGGTGTACTTCGCATTTCTCAAATCTCCAAGGCTGGATCCTCACCATCAAATGGTTTAATGTTATATCCAGGACACTCGTTTGGGTTGGAGGAGTCTTACCCCTTTGCAGAGATGCAATTGGTGTATTCTAAAACCCCAGCCGAATGGGCTGGCAGTTACAATGTTTATTATGTTTTGTTAGAAACCTCTTTTTTTCCTATGAGAGACAATTTTTTATGTTAAAATAATTCATTGTCTATCAGATCATCTTTCAATGACTAGCCTCTGAAAACAGCACACCAGTTCATATACATCAGTAGCAATATCTCCTCTACTGAAAACATAGGTCTAGGGAAGTCGTGGACTGCTTTTGACGAGTGGTCGATTATATAGAAATCTGATTTCTCTTATGGGATAGAGCAGAACTTCTTCCGAGCTCTGGCCGCGTCGTTAATCCTCAACGGATGCACGACATGGACTTTAACGAAACTTATAAGGAAAAAAGCTTGATGGGAACTATTCAAAAATTCTGCGTGCTGTTTTCAACAAATCCTGAAAGCAGCATCCCTCAAAACAGCAGTAATACAGTCACTTATCTCTCATCTCACAAATCATCTAAGTAGGATGAACAAGATACGCTGGGCACACTTTGTTGTATACCATGGTGAAGAAAGGGGCACAACAATTGGGCATAAAAATATATTGGTCTTTTTATTCTTTCGAAAGGGGTAAAATCTCTCTAGTGTGAGACAGACTGCTATATTGACCCATAATGTCTTCTCTTGACCATATCACGCTGTGTTATCTTCAAGACCCCACTAAGCACTTCTTCAGCTTTTAAACCGTCGTACTCAACCGAAGGCCGCAGTGGACCGCCACTCCAGCGGGCGCTCTCAGTGACTGCAAGCTGGCACTGACTCAGGCCCTCACTGGCTTCAACTGACTCGGACTCTCACTGACTCCAACTAACCCGGGCCCTCACGTGGTATCTGTATATATCTTTTCATAAGGCCCACAACTTCCGATCAACCACGTGACTGCGCCCACTTATTTACACCGCTGCTTCTTGTTCAGGGAAATCTCTGATTGACGGCTCGGTCAAGGGACAATATGCAACAAACTGAAGAAGTAAGGATGAACTCATAAGCGAACCAGTTTGGGCTAACCAGCAAAGACTTACATTCACCGGCTCTGTTCGGACCCTGGATGCAGTCTAGAGGATCGGTCAAAAAAGAAAGAAAGAGAGAGGGAGAGAGAGAGAGAGAGAGAGAGAGAGAGAGAGAGAGAGAATATTCCGTGTCATCAGAACGACTTATTGATAATGATGATGTCCAATAAGTTTTGATTGCAAATCTGAATACATTTTAATCAACTATTTTGCTGTCTTTTGAGGACAGAAAAATGTAATGTTACCTCACCGACACTTTAAACAGTTTATAATCATGTGTCGTGCTAAGCAAAGAGTTTCTGATCACTGAAGTCACTGGGTAACTGCTAAAGAGTACCAACAACTATTTGAAAACAAATGATAATAGACAAACGAAAAAAGACCAATTTATTTTTTAAAAATCAATGGAAAATTGAATATGATTTTTGGGATCAAATATTTATAAATAAATCAAATTTCGACATCAAATACCCCATACGGAGTTGATATACCGTTAAACAAAAACAAAATAAATTAATCTAATTTCACTCTTAAATAATGTTAATATTGATTTGAAGAACCCTTTGACATACCACGTAAATTGCGTAGCTGGCATAACAGGAAGTGCACCTATTACCAGAAGTATACAGGACGCTGATGCCCCAGCGGAAATAGCGTGGTTGGCATGCTAGAAGGGTCGGATACTGAAAGCAGAAAAATAAGTACACCTGTTTTCTAAAGTAAACAGGACACAGGTGCCCCTGGAGAGACCGGTAGAAAATAGCGCGTAAATTACATGGGTGGCATGCTAGAAAGACGTAGGTCCATGTGTTATATTGTCATCTGCTGATTCATGCAGAAATATACATATATATACTGGATACATACCGACTCAATAATAAAGACAGACGCAGGAAGACTTCTTTAACAATATTTACCTCTCACTTTATTTGTAAGGGCTCGAAAAGGGTTACTCAAGGTTTGCGTGTGAGAGGGAGCTGGAGATCGAATATAACTGCAATATTTTGTCCTCCAAACTTATGGCCGTCAACGTTGTGTCTTTCTCGTTCCCCAGGGCAGCTCAACAGGAGGCCCGGGGCCCACTCTGCTGGGTGATGGCTTTCTTTATTGCATCTTATCAGCATCTTCTCTGGACCCCAACTTATCAGGGCCTCGAGACCCCTTCGGCCTGATGTGGCTTTCCCTAACACATCTCGTCTATAACTCCACCTGTCTGCAACTCAACTGGCCGGAACTGAACTCAACTGAGTTATATAATCGTTCGACGCCAACTCGACCTTTGAAATCGAATGTTTAATCGTCATCAAGCGGAAATAACTGTCATGTAGTTCAGAGGTCACTCTCTTCCGGTGCATCACTCTGTAGTGGCACAGTGGGACCTTCACCTTATCCCATATTATCAGCCTTAATCTACCCACGCGATCTCTTTCGATTACTGGCCATTGGAATGTGTCAATTCCTTCCGGTGCATCACCTTGGAATAGCATTTTTGGGCCGGGTCGAAGGTCAAAATATTACACATGTGCAACGTTTATGTGGGAGGCACGACTACAAGGATTCCGTGGGCATCTGACAAATTATGTAAACCAGGGAAGATTTGTACCCATAACGAAGTAGAAAGAGATGTTTTTAACAATTAAACAGATTTCACAGATGAACCGCACCATTTCCCCTGTGTGTGCATCTCGGCCATCTCTGACTCTGTCTCACTCTCCCATACGCTCATTTCGGGTAACAAAAGGAAAGAAAAGAAGTAGATTATATTTATATACATTAGCGTTGTTGTCTTACTCTGCTCTAAAAACATAACCCACAGAGAGTTGATTGGCCGTTAAACAAAGTAATGAAACCAAATCAATCAAATTTCACTACCGCATAACCCACAAATTTCTTGGGACTGTATGCAATGAAATAACTTATTATGAAACATCTACACAAAAATTTGAATATAAACGTACAACTAACTTAGAATTATTATGGATGTGGAGAGCGTGAAGTCATCATCATCATTATGTCGTGCTCCTCGCACGGATTTACCTAACCCTCTCTCTCTTTCTCTTTCTCTTTCTCTCTCTCTCTCTCTCTCTCGCCATCCGTCTCTATCATTCATCGCTTCCGGCAGGTCTTCCAGGCTACGTCCTGTGTCCGTACAGAGCTTTTGTAGGTAGGTTCTAGCTGGTTATCCTACATTTACGCGTGAGTGTGAAGGGGTCCATAGGAGAATGTCAAATATGAGTTTGACTTTGGTCTTCTTGTTCGTCTAATTTGGATAGTCATCGAGATTGGTGATAAGTGGCCATACAGCTGCTGTTTTGTGGGATGCTGCTAGCAGGATTTGTTTGATATATCTTGTAGCATCCTTATGCAATTGCCGTCAAGATTTTTCTCTATACGCTTAATCAGGGTCGAAGTGGTGCATCCATACAGTAGTATGGACACGACTGCAGCTTGGAAGAAATTGCGTTTTATTTTATCGGATAGGTCTGACTTCCATATGACCGATAGCCAATTGATAGCTGTCCATGCCTTCGCTAGTCGCTTATTGATTTCATTTTCCGTAGATGAGATGCTTCTTCCGTGGTAAGTGAACTTGTCCACCAGTTTCAGAGGACTACAATTTAACGTGGAGATGTCGACTCGATAAGCAATGAATATTTGATAATACTAAGAAACAAATTCGAAACCCTTCAGGAATGTGAAGTACCCTTTTCTTATTATTCGAAACGCCATTAGACACCCCCCCACAGCGAAATGGGTCAAATTTCACCAATAGAGACTCCATAAGGATTTGATATGCCGTTAAAAGAAAATAAACCAAACATATTACTCTGCAGCAGGAGACCAAAACAAGTAAGCCGGCAAGCGTTGCTTTCCGCTCCTACAAATTCACTTCGTTCAGGCGAAGACCATTGCTTCTTTTTCTTCAACGTGACGCTACAATAGCGATGCGAGCCTCTTCACTCTTTCTCTGACTGAGGCGGGAGTTTGTAGGTGTGTTTGCCGTACACACAGACTGGCAACCGTCTGTTTGTCTCGCCTCCCACCCTCACCATCTCCGCCGTCGCCCGCGCCATCACCAGCAACGCTACCTCTGCTGCCACCTCCACCAAATTTCTTGTCTTACGTTGTTTCTTTTGTAAATCATTTTTCAATCGATTACGGCCATCCATAGACTGTCTCGACAATTTTGAACCCCAGCCACCCTCATCATCTTCTACCTTTACTTCTTTCTCCCCTTCCTCCGCCTACACGACGCCTGGTTTTAGTAGTATGACTACTAAATCAGAGAAAAGGGAAATAGCTCATCTGGTAATAATGTTAACGTTTCTCAGGATAGTAATTCAGCGAAGAATTTAAATCACCGATTAAGACACATATATAGTCGGTGCCTTGTAATAGTGTGATGGTTGACGAGTTAATCTGGCAGACGAGTTTTATCTGTGACAGTGGATTCTATCCAGACAAGTTGTCCCATATATGTTGTCTTGTACCAAACCTACACTTTTATGAATGTTTTACTCCTGGAAAGTTTTTCATACCATCGTTAACTAATAATCTTTCACTGGAGTCTGAGAGACAGCAATTCTCCTCTGGTCTCCAGGACTCTTCTCAGCATTCTGGCCAATCTTTACAATGGAGTAGTTAAGATGGTTTTCACTCGTCCTCTGATTTCAAACTCGTTCAGTCTCCTTTCCAAGCATTTTGGGACCGTTCAAAAGGTGTTAATTACAGTTGGTATCACCGCCACCTTCATATTCCGTAGCTTTCATCGTTCTTCGGCAAGGTCTAAGTACTTGTCTCTCTTTCCGTTTTCTTTGATTTTCACAATGTGGTTCGATGAGATGGCAAAGTCCACTATATGCCAAGTTCTACCTTTTTCTTCTTTCTTTCTCTCTTTCTTCTTCTTTTTTTTTTTTTTTTTTTTTGTAAATTATCACTTGGTCTGGTCTTCTGTCCAGAATTTGGTTATCGATTTGTACGACAAAATCTCATTGAATCTTACGTGCCTGATTCTCTAGGACAGATTTTGGTTTGTGCATAAACCATCAAATTTCAATTTCTTGCACAGTTACCAGTTGATCACCTTCCCAGCTCGTTGGTGTCTATTATTATTATTATTATTATTATTATTATTATTATTATTATTATTATTATTATTATTTATGTTGCTCCTTGAGTTTTTTACATCAGCGTTAACTAACGGTCTTTCACTGAAATTTGAGAGACAGTAAGTCTCCTCAAGTCTCCAGGACTCTTCTCAGTATTCTGGCCGATGTCAACAATACTGTAGTTTGGATGGTCTCCACTTGTCCTCTTATTTCCAAGTCTTCCTGTCCCTATACCAATTACAATCGGTATTGGTATAAACGTCACTTTCATGTTCCACAGTTTTTTTCAGTTCCCTACCTGGTCCAGGTACTTATCCTTCTTTTCACTTTCTTTCAGTTTTACTCAGTGGTCAGCTGGAACAACAAAAGCCACAATTTTACCATTTTTTTTTTCATAATTATAAGGTCTGGTCGTCTGGCCGAGATTAGGTGATCCGTTTTTATCTCAAAATCCCATAGGAGTTTTTGTGTCTTATTCTTCAGGACAGATTCTAGGTTGTGCATATACCATTTGTTCGTATGGTCAAATTTAAATTTCTTGTTCTGTTCCCAGTTGATCACCTTGCCCACCCAGTGGTGTCTAGTCTTATACACTTTCTGTACTAATTTTCCGCATTCGCTTATTATGTAATTGACCATTTCGTGTCTATCACCTCATAACTTACATTTGCTGATTTGTTGCGTCTTATCTATTCTTGCTTTGATATGATTGGACCTTATGGCGTTGTTTTTTGCTGCTATTAGAAAAGATTCAGTTTCTCTCTTAAGGTTTCCTTTAATAGTTACGTCCACGTTTTCCCATGATAGATGTCGCTTGTTAGTCAATTTTCTTCCCATTTTTGTTTTCTGATTATTTCCGTTATGCTGATCCTCATGTCGTCAGTATTGTTTCTGGTGGCTGTGATATTATTTTTATTATTTTACTCTTGAGAATTTTTCACACCAGTTTTATCACATCTCCAGAAATTTTTTTCAGTATTCTGGCCGATCCTAATAATGCTGTAGTCTGGATAGTCTACACTCGTCCCCTGATTTTCAATTCTTCCCGTTTCTTTAGAGATCGTTCTAAGCGCGCCAATTATAATCTGTCTCTATCCACTTTCAGTGGGATAGGAACCCATCAAAAAGTGGGGCTCTGGGTATGACAATAAACTACATTTGATGGTGAGTCTTCTGTTCTGGATAGCTGGGGTACTCCTTCATTGCCATTACTTCAAAGTCCACTCTGACCCGGAGTGGTAGTACCTAATTGGACCCAATTTGTGGGTCAAATAGATCTATTTAAAAAATATTCATATTTGAATGGACAATGCGCAATGGAAAAAAAACTTTTGAAACATCTACACAAAAATGTGAATATAAACTTACAATGAACGTTATTCCCTAACCTTAAGACGTGAAATAATGCTAGACGGATTGAAATGCCGCTAAAATCAACTAATCAATCAATCAATCAATCAAGAGACAGAAGGTTTTTCTGGAGAAGTTACTAAGCATATTAAATCGAAATTTTTTTATCTAAGCTGTTCGATCATTTCAAGTTTAGATAAATTTCTTGAGCTTTCTTAATTTGTGTATCCATATTCTTTTTAATCATTTCCCAATATTTTATAATTATTATTATTGTTGTTACTTTTCTCCTTGAGAGTTTTCACTGGTGTGTGAGTGACAACAAGTGACAGCAAATCTCCTTAAGTCTCCAGGACTCTTCTCAGTATTCTGGCTGATCTAAATAATGCTGTAATTTGGATAGCCTCCACTCTTCCTCTTATTTCCAAGTCCTCCTGTCCCTTTACTGATCCTTCGGTGACTGTACCAAGATCACAAACTACAATTGATATTATCGTCACTTTCATGTTCCACAGTTTTTTTCAACTCCCTAACAATGTCTAGGTGCTTATTCTTCTTTTCGCTTATTATTATTATTATTATTATTATTATTATTATTATTATTATTATTATTATTCCTTCGAGAATTTTTCATATCAGCGTTAGGTGATGATTTTCTACAAGAAAGTAAGTCTCCTCAAGTATCCAGGACTCTTCTCAGTATGCTAACCGTTCTAAACAATGATGGTCTTCTCTTGTCCTCTTTTTTCAAATCTTTCAGTCTCTTTACCAATATTTTGGGCATTGTTCCAAGTGCTCTAATTATAATTGGTATCACCGTCGCAATCATGTTCCATTTTTTTTTCTAGATTGTTCAAGGTACTTATCTCTCTCTCTTTCGTTTTCCTTTAATTTCATTCTGCGGTGAACCGGTATGATAAAGTCTACAAAATAATAATAATAATAATAATAATAATAATAATAAATAATTATAATGATAATATTTGTACTTCATGAGGCGGAAGCGGCGGTCTCGTTAAACCCCAAAATATACGTCTTTTTCCTATGACGTCTGCAACTTAGCGTCTACTTTATAAAATAAAATTTCCAGCTGTATAAGTCAGGTTAGGAATCGTTCGTAGCTTCTGATACCATGGAATCCAGTATATTCTGTCACATGTTCATTTGAAAGGAGATGGAGGCCGCAAAATAATCCTCAAAGATTTCATAAAGATGAATTATTCGACATGGTACATGATGGCCTAAAAAAAAGGTTGGTTGGTTGGTTGGTTGGTATTTTATGGTATATCAACCGTTGTGGGTTATTTGATGCCAAATCCTGTTGATACATAATATCAAATATATGATTTATAATCGAATTATTTGTCGGTAACAACCATAACTCATTGGTTTGCACACACTAAAACGGTCGCAAATATTGCTATTTATTGTTTGCACATAGTTAAAATGGTTTTATGCACTTTTACGTAATATCAATAATTGAATTTGACATTAATTATTTATTTGTTTACAGTTAAATGCTTTCAAGGTTAGTAAATGATTAAATAATTGTATTTGACTCATAGATTGAACCAAACAGGCGCTACAACTCCGGGTCATAGTAGACTTAAGAATAATAATAATGAAAAGGTACCCCCATTCCCCAAAGTTTAATTCTAAAGTCTCACCATTTGATGTAGTTTAATGTCATACCTATAATACAAAAGTATTGTTATTCAAATCTAATAATTCTATTCAAAATTATTGATTCGTCTGCACATAGCTAAATGGTTTCAAGTATTTTTATCTAACCCAAATAATTCAATTTAACATTTATGATTTGTTTGCACTCATTCCAAATGTTTTCAATAGCCTAATGAGTAAATTGAGTGTTCGCTAGTGGTCCGGTTCAATCCCAGGTCGAGTCATACCAATGACTCAAAAATAGTACTTGATCCCGCCTTGCTTAACACTCAGCATTATAAGTTAAGGATCAAGGGTAAAGTGGAGCAATCCAGGGAATGGAGTAGCGCCCTCCCCTACACTTCGGGAGCCTTCAGGTCACCCTGACTAAGATTGCCAACTTTACTTACTTATATAGTTGTATAGTTCTATTTGACACTTACAGGTACTACCACACCAGGTCAGAGTGGACCTGGTAGTAATAGCAATGAAGAGGTGCTCTACATTCCCTAAAGCTCCGGGACTGAAACTTTACCATCAGATGCAGTTTAGCGTAATATCCTGGATACTCGTTGTATTTGATCCATAGATGAGATCCTAACAAGTATTACCACTCCGAGTTGAAGTGGACCTGGAAGTAATGGCAACGGAGGGGTACTTCACATTTCCTAAAGTTCATGGACTGGAGTCTCACCATCAAACGGTTTAGTGTCATGAAATGAACAATAAATGAAACGTTCATTTTCTTCATATTATGAGATGTGTCAAAAAATATCTACACTGGAAAAGGATTTATCAAAACAGAGATATAACCATTCTGCGGCTCAAAATATATATATATATAAAGTAAAGTTGGCAACCGTAGTCGAGGGTGACCAGAAGGCTCCCTTTTCAATAGCTACTGCACCGAGGTGTTGGGGAGGGCGCTACTACTTTCCCTGGATTGCTCCACTTTACCCTTGATACGTACCTTATATTGCTGATTGTTAAGCAAGGAGGTATCAAGTACCATTTTTAAAGTCTTTGGTATGACGTGACCTGGGATTGAACACAGATCACCCGGACCATTGGCGAACACTCTACCCACTAGACCAATGAACCTAGTGTAATCTATCTATCTATCTATCTATCTATCTACATATATAAAGAGCAAAAAAAAGAAGACTGGTTACACTAAGCAGTAACGGTAATATCAGCAGAAATAACATAAGAATAAAATAAAAACTAAGTTTTAAAAAATAGGGGGAAAAAACAAATGTACGAACACTTCAAGCGACAAACTAAGGAAAATGCATAAGTAATGAACTTGATATGAAGAAGAAGGGAAAACGTGAAGAGAGAATACGAATCTTCTTTTATAATGGCAGAAAATAATGCCATAAGGACTAATTACGTAAGTCAATGCAAAAAAAAAGATAATACGCAAGAGAACTATTAGTGTTGGGTTTGTAGTGACTAAGATGAATCACATAACAAACAAATGCGGCAAACTGGCACAAAAAGAAAAGGTACGACTGAAGAGTGATCCACTAGGAACTGTGCAAGAGATTAAAAATTGACTATGCTGATAAATGGTTTATGCACGAACCAGAATCTCTCCAAGAAAATGAGACGCCTAAAAATTCTCAGGGACTTTGGGGTACAAATAGATTATCCAGTCCCGGCCAGATCAGACCGAGTGTTATTTAACAAAAAAAAAAAAAAAATTCCAATCTAGTGAATTTTGCCTTTCCAGCACATCATACATTAAAAATAAAAGACTGCAAAAAGACAGATAAATACCAAGATATTGCCAGAGAGCTGAAAAAACTGGAACATGAAGGGGACGTTGATACCAGTTGTATTTGGAATCCTTCGAACGGTCCCCGATAGCTTGGTGTGGTGGACAAACCAATCGTACCTCTCCGGAGATTAGTGGAACTAGTCACTACTGTTTAAAGCAAAGAGGGGCCACAATATACGGAGACTTTTATGTGAACCGTCTATTCTTAGAACTTTGTTGCAGAGTATTCGTGTGTACTTGTATACCAAACATTGCAGGATCCGGTATATAACACTAGTAAAAATAAACTGGGAGGAACTGGATATCGGAAGAAAAATTGCCATCCCGACTACAGCTAGAATACTGAGAAGATTCCTGGAGACCTGAAGAGACTTGCTGTTACTCAGCCTTCAAATGGTGAGCAAAACTGATAAATGGATCTCCCAATCCAGGCCAGAACAGATCAGATCTTGTTATCGTGAACAATAAGACAAGTTTCTTGGTTTTAACAGCATTTCAACCTTCGTGGGTTACCTAATGCGAAATCCATCCTTGCCGAAGAACAAATGTGGTGCTCTTTAACCAATAGCTGGAAAAGATAAGAGAGTTCATGCCTTTCTCAAGGGTATTGATCCGAAAATAAATGTAATAGCGCAATTGGTGTTCGAACTCGCTTACTATAAAATCACAATATAATACGTTAACCTCTACTACCCCCTTTATCTACTAGTGGATTTTACCGTCTAAGCAGTGTAAAATTAAAGGAAGGGAGATCCCTTTGGCGTTGTGGCGAACGTGCTGGACTACGACATCATAGTAAGCGAGTTCGAACTCCAGTCATGCTATTAGATTTACTTTCAAACTAACACTTTTGGTAAACGTATTAATTCCCCTGTTCTACAATGTTTGCTTTCGCATTAAATAACCCTCGAAAGTTTATATGCCATTAAGGAAACCGAACCGAACCGAAATCAAAGGAAATCGAATTACTGGATAAATAATTGTGTTATATACTAGGGTTTATCGAAAGTTTGTTCAAAAGGTGATAAAAAAGAATTGACAAATATGCTTTGTTACAGATCCCCACGTTCGTTTTACTGTTGATTAAAAGAAGCCGACCCTTCTTATTTAAGGCTTAAGTCTTCCACCATCAATCTAGAAGAAGGAATTCTTAACAAACATTTCACAGTATCAGCAGGAATCATAGACACCCCCAAAGAGGCGTCCAGACACTGAGCCTTACTTATGTTTTTTCTTCGAGTGCGAATCCCAACTGACTTATAGAATATAATCAAATCTCTTTGTTACCATTTCTGCAGTTGTTTGACCTCGGGGTCACATGCATGTCGCAAGTCTCAGCTACAGTGCTCCACCATTCAACACCAAGACTTTGTCAGAGAATTATACCTACTTGGAATGAGAGAATTAGTAACAGTTTAATCCTAGAAAGAGCCTTCCCTTGGGCAGCTCTTGTCCTCTCGCCTAAAACGGGACGAGGACTTTGGCACCCTTGAAGGGTATTGCTAACAGAAGGTAAACAGTTTTTTGCATCATACCATGGGAGGTTTGCTTCCCACGCTAAAGTGACCTCTGTGTCACATATTGTTCTCGTTAAAAATCACCTTACCCGTGAGCTTTAAATAACTAAGAAACATTAAGGTGACAGAGATACCAATTATAATCGGAGCTCTTGGAACAACTCCAAATTACTATGAAAAGAGAATGGAAGAGAAAGAGATCCATGGAAACTTGGAGACTATTCAGACCACAGCATGGTTGAAATCAACCAGAATTCTGAGAAACTGCCATTTGCAGATAAAAATTTTGCGTCTAAATACCAGTGGGGATTTCTGTTCCAGATTCATCTTCAACGTACACTCATGAAGTATTCTGATGGTGGTTGGTTGGCTGGTTTTATTTTATGGCATATCAACCATTGTAGGTTAGTTAATACCAAATCCCCTTTATACATATTAAATATATGATTTGTAAAAACATTTTGTCCATAGCATTTCTAAATGAGCTTGAGAACATTTTTCTTACAGCAAAAAGATTTCAATCATTTCTTTCTCACACAAAAAATTCAATTTATTATTGATCATTTGTTTGCACAGATTAAAGTGTTTTCAATATAGTGATTTAACACTTAACATTCTACTCAGCATTGTTCATTCGTTTAAACACAGTTAAATGGTCCCAAGTATTGTTATGTATCACTAACATCAATCAAACAGCAATCATTCGTTTACACACAGTCAAATATAAAAACAGTTCTATTTCTAAAAATTCAATTTAACATAATTCATTTCTTTGCACACAGTTTAAATGTCAAACAGTTCTATTTGACCCATAAATAGAACCCTATCAGGTGCTACCACTCTGGGGTAAAGTGGACCTGAGAGCAATAGCAATGAGTGGGTACTCTGCATTACCCAAAGCTCCAGCACTTCTGAAGCTGCAACAGATTGTTTAGTGGCATATCCAGAACACTAGTCAGGGGAGTAATGCCCATCTGCAGAGATGCAGTTGGTGTATTATACAGTCCAAGCCGACTGTGCTTCCAATGATTAAGAGTTTCGGAGTTGTCATTCACCGAAAATGGTAGACAAATGAAGTTTAAAAGTCCTGTTTATCCTGAAAGAATGAAAAAATGGCTCTGTAATATTTAAACACTCATCATCATTATCATGTCACGCCATCAACACGGATATCCCTGACCCTTTCCCGCCACCTTTCTCTATCGTCCATTGCTTCCGGCAGGTCTTCAAGGTTACATCCTGTACCGGCACAGAGCCGCTGTATGTAGGTTCTTACAGGTCGTCCTGCCTTTGCTCTTCAATGTGAAGGGGTCCACTGGAGTACGTCGCTTATGAGTTCGTCTCTACTTCTCCAGCAGAGCACCGCATGTCTGGTTCGTCTAACTTTGATAGCTTTCCTAATTGGTGGTAGGTGGCCGTACAGCTACTGTTTTGTGGGGTGCTGCCTCCAAGACTTGTTCAATATTGCTCGCAGCATTCTTGTGTTACTGCCGTCAAGCTTTTTCTCCATACGTTTAGTTAGCGTCCGTATAGTGCATCCATATAGCAGTATCAACACGACCGCTGCTTAGAAAAAACTGCGTTCCATTTTATCGGTTAGGTCTGACTTCTGTATGACCGATAGCCTATTGATAGCTGTCCGTGCCTTTGCTAGTCGCCTGTTGATGTCTCCCTCAGTCGATGAGACAATTCTTCCAAGGTAGGTGAACTTGTCTACTTGTTAAAGAGAGCTACCGTTTAGTGTGAAGATGTCGCCTCTTTGATTAAAGCACATATATTAACGTCTATTGATTTTAGAAGTTACCTCATCATAAATATTCATAAATCATAAATCACTTTTGATATAACAGTTATCGTCGTAGGGAATAGATACAGCGAACAGAGTTCAAAACCTAAAGGAGGCTGTTTGCTTTTCACATAACACAAATATCTTTGGGGAAAGTATGAATCCGATTATTCTTCCTCCAAATATAAGTAAATAGTAGGGCAGACTGGTTTTTTTAACCTTCTTACAGTAACTAGCCTTGAAGAAGAAAAAATCTGAATTCAAACCTGTCTAAATCCGCTTAAAAAAACTGACCTTGTATCACATTCAGTTTGTGTGGAGGGGTTGGGTAAAAATATTCATAAATCATGTACCGTGATGGTGCGCTTTGCCCCGTGGTCTTCTGCTGTCAGTCTATCCTGCTTAAGTGTTTTCATTAATTAGTGTTGTAAAATTAATTTTATCTCTGATTTAATCATTGTTTTTGTTCCTGTTTTTTTTACTATGAATTATATTCATAATTTTTAAACAACTCTTATGACTAATGTTAAATTTAACAATATACTACTGATACCGATTAATATATATATATATTTATATATATATATATTACAGTATGTCAGAGGGTGGATGATAGTGTTTGGTTTAAGTCTCGCTTTAGATGAAGAAATAAACGAAAGAATAATCCGGTCCAACTGAAACGAGGGAAGTAAATAGGTAAATAAAATAAATCACCGATCGATCCACACGCAGCAAAAAAAAAAAAAAAAAAAAAAAAAGAAAAAAAAAAAGAAATCTCAGTCAGCGTAACGGCCATCCTTTAACGTTCATGTCCTACGGTCCGAAAGAAAAAATTTAGGTGAAGGATTTTGAGGAGATATCTTTCGTAAACGAGGTCAGAGCAAATTCGACATTGATAGGTGACGTGTTTGAGCGAAAAAAAGTGTATTTGACCGTCAACCCGGACATTCAGAAAATTTATAAATAGATAGATAGATCGACAGACAGAGAGAAAGAGAGATAGACAGACAGGATAACAGACAGACAGACAGACAGACTAAGAGAGAGAGAGAGAGTGAGAGAGATAGACAGACAAACCGAGAGAGAGATATAGACAGACAGACAAACCAAGAGAGAGAGAGAGAGATAGACACACAAACAGGCTGAGAGAGATATAGACACAGAGAGAGAGAGAGAGAGAGAGAGAGATAGACAGACTGGCCGAGAGAGAGAGAGAGAGAGAGAGAGAAACAGAGGCAGACAGACAGACAGACAGATCGAGAGAGGGAGATAGATACAGACAGACCAAGAGACAGACTGACAGACAGACAGACCGAGAGAGAGACAGACAGATAGACAGACAGACAAATAGACAGACAGACAGAGAGACAGAGACAGAGATGGGTAAATCATTATCATTTTAACTATAAATTTCATGCACATAAATTGGTTTGTTTCAGGTTTCTTCAACTGTGCAGCAAACTAGAGTCACGATTATAAAATAGCACCATGACGCAATTTACTCCTCTAGAAATTCGGAAACCGTACGCTGTACTGTTTAGCGTTCACACTTGAAGCGCCAATACGAAGATTTTAAAGTGTTTGGATGTCAAACTGAAGATAGAGCAGAGAATTCGAAAAGAGTTGGATGAGTCCAATTTGAATTACAAAGGTATGGCAGCTCGGAAACCTCACTCTGATCGCTTTGATGAGAAAAAAACTTTCGAATTTGTTGGTGGGATCCAAGCCATGATTGACATCGATTCTAACAAGACAATTAGTTCCATAACAATTCACATAGGAATGTCCGAGTTTTTTTGTTTTTTTAGGCTCATATGCAAGAAGATATTCGGTATTTCTCATACTAGATGAGAAAGGGCCAATTTCTATCACAGGCCATGAAGGACAAGAAGAAAGACCACACTGCAAAGCTTTTCTACAAACTTAAGTATCTCCTTCAACCAAACTGAAGAGAAAAATGTGTACTATGATTAGAGGAGGTGTCCGTGGTGTAATGGGTATCGTCGCAGAAAATGGACACGGTGACACGAGTTCAAATCCTGAACGAGACTGATTGCATTTCACATAGCATTAATACCCTTGGGAAAGGTATGAATCCAATTATTCTCCCTCCAGCTGGTGAGGCAGCTAGTCTAGGAGAAGGAAAACTCTGAATTCAAACCTGATAAACTCCGCTTAAAAAAATTGACCTTGTGTCCGAGCGGAGGGGTTGGTAAATATGATGATCAGAGGGTGAACTCGCAACAAAAAAAAACAACTTTGGTCCTGCACTGTATTTACAAGATGTGTCGATGTTAATGAAAACCAAATATCCATTTTAAATCATGATCTTTGGGGTTGTCAATACCGATGAGGATATCATATCTTCCTTCATCTTCCTTCATAGCCTCAGACACAACATAAAGGCTTGAAGGAAGTAGCGCTGCCCTGGATCGAGAGGTTGGCTGCTGGAAGACCCAACGTTTTGCAGCAGGACTTATCGTTAAACCACACTAGCAGAAAAACCCAGTATTGGCTGTGAGCAAAATTCTAGGATCACATCACCCCGAACATCTGGTGCTTAACTCCCCAGATTTCAATCCCCTTGATTATTATGCATGAGGTGCGATTGAGCGTGAGACCATCAAAACTCCGTGCTCCACCAAAGAAAAACTGAAGGCAAGAATAACGACAGTATTCACGAGTTTAAACAAGGAGACAGTTCGGAAGGCTTTCAGGAGATTCCTAAGTCGTTTGGAGGCCGTGGTTGAAGCCTCTGGCGATTTCTTTGAATAAATTTAATCTATAGTATTTCAAGATAAACTCTCTGATAAAATAAGATGTCAGTGTTATTTTAACTTTATGAAATTTAGACGACTATTTGCTCATCGCAACTTATATATATATATATATATATATATATATATATAATGGACAAACTTTAACATCACAAGTATCTTCCAATCTTCTTTACAGCGCTCCATACAATGAGGATCACCAGCTCACCTGACGATCGAAAATTTGAAACTCGGAGTCATGAGTTATTACCTTGCCTTATTTTTATTATTGCTAATATATATATATATATATATATTAGGAATAATGTCTGGCGTCATGGTTTTTGTAAGAAATGGATTTACCGAGCCGAGTTCCAATCCAAGACAAAGCTCGATGCGTTTCACTTGATGCTAATCCTCTTCGGAAAGGCATGAACTCGTCTCTTCCTTCCCTAGCTATGGGTAAACTTGTAAAGCATGATAGACACTTTACCCTTGATAAATCAATTAATCAAGGAGAAGGAAAAGCACTAAATTTAAAAAGAAAGGAAAATCTACATTTTCCTTTTTCTTTTTTTCTTTTTTTAGTAGAGGAATTATTTTATAAATTGAATTACCATGGCCAGAAAATCCAGCAAACACTGCGTACGAAATACGTTATACACGGCTGATGATGCCTAATAAAGTCGAAACAGCTGTCCAATGGTTTCGTATGTCGTGTGCAGTGTTTGCTGGATTTTCTGCTCATGGTCATTCAATTTATAGAGAAAAATCTGAACAACACTGGTACATCATTTTTCAATTATCAACTTCTCAGAATAGAGTGGCTGCTTCTATACAGGCCTTAACTACTTCTCAAAATAATGTGTCTGCTTCTATATAGGTCTTAGCTACTTCTCAAAATAATGTGTCAGCTTCTATACAGGTCTTAGCTACTTCTCAAAATAATGTGGCTGCTTCTATACAGGCCTTAACTACTTCTCACAATAGTGTGGCTGGTTCTATACAGGTCTTAGCTACTTCTCAAGATAATGTGGCTGCTTCTATACTAGTCTTAGCTACTTTTCAAAATAATGTGGCTGGTTCTACACAGGCTTTAACTACTTCTCAAAATAATGTGGCTGCTTCTATACAGGCCTTAGCTACTTCTCAAAATAATGTGCCTGCTTCTATACAGACCTTAACTACTTCTCAAAATAATGTGGCTGCTTCTACACAGGCCTTGACTACTTCTCAAAATAGTGTGGCTGGTTCTACACAGGCTTTAACTACTTCTCAAAATAATGTGGTTGGTTCTATACGGGCCTAGCTACTTTTCAAAATAATGTAGCTGGTTCTATACAGGCCTTAGCTACTTCTCAAAATAGTGTAGCTACTTCTATACAGGTCTTTATCTCTCCTCAAAATAATGTGGCTGGTCCTATACAGGCCTTAACGACTTCTCACAATAGTGTGGCTGGTTCTATACAGGCCTTAACTACTTCTTAAAATAATGTGACTGCTTCTATACAGGCCTTAACTACTTCTCAAAATAATGTACCTGCTACTATAAAGGCCTTAACTACTTCTCAAAATAATGTGTCTGCTTCTATACAGGCCTTAGCTACTTCTCAAAATACTGTAGCTACTTCTATACAGGCCTTTATCACTTCTCAAAATAATGTGGCTGGTTCTATACAGGCCTTAACTACTTCTCAAAATAATGTGGCTGCTTCTATACAGGCCTTAACTTCTTCTCAAAATAATGTGTCTGCTTCTATACAGGCCTTAGCTACTTCTCAAAATAATGTGGCTGCTTCTATATAGGCCTTTACTACAATTAACAAATCAACTGTGTTGGTTGTTTGGAAATAATAGGAATAAAAATTAATAAATGTATTTTATAATTATTCATTTGTTATGCCTCCTAGGACATCTCCCTTTTTTACACTTCTCATGTGAATATTATTTTTTCAGAATCTTTGCATAGAATTTATGCACAATTAAACCAATTTCTATATCCAGATTAAATTCTGTTAAGTAATTGATTCTGTAGAACTTGAAAAGGCCCTCCAATTTCTTTTTCTTATAATTATTTCTAAAATCATCCGATTCAATCTTAAAATTTTCCAGACTATTGACTTTTTAAAAAAAATCTGATAAGGAAATTTGTTCCAAAAATATCTTAGTCTATTAGCTAAAAAAATCAATTGTTTAGTGGACTTAGTTTTTGAAATTTGTCTTGACTGTAAATTTCCTGTTCGAAGACAAATATTTAAAAAATGTCTACCATAATTAGAAATTCCATTAATTATTTCAAAAGTTTCAATTAGACCACCTCTCATTTTTTAGTAAAGTAATTGATTCTAATTTCTCAAATCTTTCTCTATAACTGTAATCTTTTAGTCTTTTTATTAGTTTTGTTACTCTTCTAAATAAACCCTCAATAAAAGTCAAAAGTAAAGTTAGCGACCGTGGTCGAGGGTGACCCGAAGGCTCCCTTTTCGATAGCTACTACACCAAGAGGTAGGGGATGGTGTTACTCCTTTCCCTGGATTGCTCCACTTTACCCTTGATCCTTACCTTATAATACTGAGTCTTAAGCAACTTAACATCAAGTACCATTTTGGATTCTTTCGTATGACTCGACCTGGGATTGAACCCAGGTCTCCCGGGCCATTGGTGAACACTCTAACCATTATACCAATGTCCTGTAATTCCATATCTCGACACTGGAGCCTAGGGATAAGCGCAGTAGTCTATATAAGGTCTTATTTGGATTTTATATATTTTTAAAACAATGTTTGCTTCCCTTGAAATATTGCTGCAATCTACATCAATGTATTTTCGGGGTTCTTGTGAATCGAGCTACTGGATCTTCCAGCACTCGATTAGACATTCTCTCTCAACTAAACCAAGTGTTCATCAAGTCTCTTGATAATAAAAAGGAAAAAGTATAATTTTTCTTATTGTAGATCACAATATAAAGTGTAGATCACAATAGAAAAGTTGATCAAAATATAAGGTGTAGGTTTCAGCGGAAAGTTTAGATCACAATATAAAGTATAAATCACATTAGTAAGTGTTGATCAGGATATAAAGTCGAGATCACAATATAAAATCTAGATCTTATTATAAGATCTAAATAACAATATAAAGTCTAGATCTCTTTACAAGATCTAGGTCATAAAATAAAAATCTAGATCTCATAATAAAATCTTGATCACAATATAAAGTCTAGATCTCTTTATAAGATCTAGATCACGCTATAAAGTCTTGATCACAATATAAAATCTAAATCACAATATAAAGTCGAGATCTCATTATAAGATCTTGATCACAATATAAAGTCTAGATCACAATATGAAATGTAGATCACAATGTAAGTCTAGATCACCATATAAAATCTTGATCACAATATGAAGTCTACATCACAATATAAAGTGTAGATCGCATACCAAAAAAGATTTATAGATCACATATTCAAGTAGCATCACTTTTTCTTTTTTTAATATTAATTTATTTTTGCTCGTATGTGAGTTATGATTAATCAATCAATATTTAAATTAGGAACTGAAATCAACGATGATTTATCTTAGTATGTCATTTATAGTAAAAATTCGTATCTATTATGAAGCAGGATTTCTGGGAAATTTCCACCGATCGAGACAATACCTACGCTTATCCGCACTCTTCATTGAGGCGACTGTGATATATTGAGAAAAGCTGAGGATGAAAAGACGAACTCATTTTTGACGTTCTCTAATGGACTCCTACAAACGGACACACCCGTGTTGGTCGACTAGCAAAAACTTACAATCAGCTCAGGGAGACGTTTGTGGGGTAATAAATGCTGTAGTAAGAATTGGACACGGTGACCTGAATTCAAATCTTTGATGAAGCTGTGTGCATTTTCACATAGCGCTAATATCCTTGGGAAAGGCATGAATCCAACTATTCTCCTCTCAGTTATTCGTAAATATATTAGGACAAACTGGACTCATTAACTCTGGTATGGTGACCGTTCTAGGAGAAAGAAAACTCTAAATTCAAACCTTTTTAACCTCGCTTAAAAAATTGACCTTGTGTCACATCCTGCTCGTACAGGAGGGGTAAGTAAATGTATACATCAGCTCAGACTGGATGCTGTCAAAACGATCAGCCAAGCAACAATTGATGGCAGGGACGGATGAGGAGAAAAAGTCAGAGAGCACCATGCTTTTAGCACGACTTGATGATGATGGTGATAATGATATACATAGTGCATTCAATAAGATTCCAGACTTTTTTTTTTGTACAGGCATTTAAAATTGTCGTAGACTCTTGAAGATTTTTTATGATTTCAGGTTTAAACCAACAGCTACAGCAGCAATTGGAATACACCCTACTAAAGTCTGATTGTCACAGCTGGTGACTTTCAAAAATGCAATCTGGACGTGACGACACTTTAGAAGAACGATATGCGATAAAATTCTGCTTTAAACTTGGAAAAAATGCCACAGAAACGTATGGAATGCTTTAGACTGCTTTTCGACCATCTTTCATGAATCGAGCATCAGTTTTTGAGTGGCATAGGAGATTCAAGGAAGACACGGAGTCTGTGAGGGATGATGAGAGGTGTGGTAGGAGTAAGGAAATCAGAACAGAGTTGATTGGCCAAAGCGTTAGGGTTAGGGTTACTATGTTGAGGTTTTAAGGGAGTTCAGGAAGAGATTAGGTCGGAAGAGGCCAGCACTGTTGAAATCGGGTCAGGGGCATTTCCACCAGGACAATGCATCAGTCCACAACTCCATCCTTGTCACAGACTATTTGACCAAGATGGGCATCAAGACACTTCCTCAGCCTCCCTATCGTCCAGACGTTGGTCTCTGTGACTTTTGGTAATTCCCTAAGCTCAGAGGCTGTCGCTATGAAACAATTGAGGAGATGAAAAAGGCTGTGACGAAGGTGATTAATACGCTCACACAAGAGGACTTCGATGGGGCCTTCCAAAAGTTGTTGGAACGATACAACAAGTGCATTGCAGGCGGAGGAGATTACTTGGAAGGGGACTAGAGTTTCATGTGTGTACTATCAATAAAAGTGCCCAGAGGGAAAAGTCGGATATTTATTCAATGAGCCTCGTAGATACACATAACACGAACAAACATTATTATCTTAAATTTCTGAATAATACCCCCGGGAAAGGTATTGAACTCCATTATCTCTCCTGCCGTGGATTAAATAGTATCACAGCTGTTTTTTAGAATGGCTTTGGAATCAAATAACCCACGAAGGTTGATATGCCATTTATCGCACACGATACAGAAAAGGATTCAATCTGGGGCGTTTCGGACGTTGTATCCTCTGAGCTTCTTAAGTTGGTTGTATTAAATGACTGCCTGGCAATTTCGAATAGAATTCGTCATTCAATACTTTTATTAATTATTTCAGAGTGTTCACATCTATCAATCTATCTATTGATAGATGTGAACAATCTGCTTGCGAGTGTGTGTGTGTGTGTGCGTGTGTGTGTGTTGCTCCTTTGTTTTAAAATCGAATTCATAAAACCAAGCCGTTTGTGACTAGAGTCGAATTGCTAATGCCACTTCTCCGTGTTCAAATATAATCGAATTTAACACGACGTTCAGTTTTGCTGCTTCGTCTGCTGGTGAATTTGACGAAGAAGTTTATCGTC
>OY757914.1:18070632-18090632 GCA_963585895.1 Sepioteuthis lessoniana
CACACATGTATACCAAGTCGCACAGACAACACAATTTCCTGACAGTCTATCAATCTCTCTCTCTCTCTCTCTCTCTCTTTCTGGCAGTTCTTCCTGGTTGCATCCTGTGTCCGTACAGAGCTAAGAGAAAGAGAGATGTATATTGGTTGGTTGGTTGGTTGGTTTTTATGACAGATCAACCCTGGTCTGTTATTGATGTCAAATCCTATTCATGTACATTGTACAAGTGGGTAGAGTGTTCGCCAAAAGTCAGGGTGACCAGGGTTCAAACCCAGGTTGATCATACCAAAGACTCAAAAAATGGGCTTGGAACCTCCTTGATTAACACTTAGCATTATGAGGTACGGATCAAAGGTATAATGGAGTAATCCAGGGAAAGAAGTTGTGCCCTCCTCGACACTTCGATGTAGTAGCTATTGAAAAGGAAGTCTTCAGGTCACCCTCGACTACGGTCGCCAACTTTACTAAATATAATTCGTTAACGAAGAGTTTATAGGTAACATTTATTTCAAACTTGTCAGAGCTCATTTGCTTGCACATAGTTAAATCGTTTCTGGTATTGCTCTGTCCAACTAATAATTCTATTTACATTTGTTTTCATAGTTGAATGTTTAAACAGTTTTATTTGACCCATATATTGGGCCGTAAGAGGTACTAAAACTCCGAGTCAGAGTGGACCTGAGAGTAATGGCAATAAAGGGGTACACCACCTTCCCTAAAGCTCCAGGACTAAAGCTTCACTATCCGGAGTTTAGGGTTATATCTAGGACCTTCGTTGGCAGGTGTTTTACCCCTCGGCATCTCTGCAGTGGGGGTATTCTACAGCCCCAGCCGACTGGATTGGATGGATATCGACTGAATTAAGTAAAGATAGATAGATAGATAGATAGATAGATGCGAATAGACTGCGATCAATAGATAGATATATATGAATAAACATAGATAGATAGATAGATAGATAGATAGATAGATAGATAGATTATGAACAGACGGAGATAGATAGCGAGATAGATAGATAGATTGATAGATAGATAGATATGAATAAACCGAGATAGATAGATAGATAGATAGATAGATAGATAGATAGATAGATAGATTCAATTTATTTACAAATGAACTTAATCATCTGCAATATATTTCCTTTGTGGAGTCACACATCGACGAAGATATTTCCTGACCCTAAAAACAATGCTGAAAGACTTCTATCATGAATTTGTCCTAATATTTAGTAATAAGAACTTCAATGATGGAATTGAAAGTTCTACGGAGAAACACGAATATTATTCTAAGGGCAAAATCTCGTTTTCTGAGATCACAACAAATTTAACAAAATACAAATTCAGTAATCCAACTTTATTCTGTTGAACGTGTATTCTAAGATTCAAATGTTAACTGAATGATTTTAGACGTGTTAAATATTTTCAATCAATGTAGCTATCCTGAAAAATAGATAATAGAGTCTCATTTCTTTCGAGACTGGAGTTTCTCAAAGTTGTCCATATAGACTCATGTAGACAGGAAGTGAAATTTCAATGTTTCATTTCGAATTCCTTTTGTAAAAGGCGAACAAAAACTGCAGCAAAATATCCCAAGCTTTGTGGAATTATTGAGCATATTTTACTAACTTTTCCAAATTCGTATGTACAAGCAGCACACAATAAGTTTCCAGACTTTTTTTCGTATGGGCACTTTTATTGATAGTACACACATGAAACTCTAGGCCCCTTCGATGTAATCTCCTCCAGCTGCAATGCGTTTGTTGTACCGTTATAATAACTTAGGGAAGGCCCCATGGAAGTCCTCCTGTGTGTGCGTGTCAATGACCTTCGTCACAGCCTCTTTCTTCTCCTCAATTGTCTCATAACAACAGCCACTAAGCTTAGGGAATAACCAAAAGTCACAGGGAGTAAGGTCTGGACTATAGGGAGGGTGAGGAACTGTCTTGATGCCCATCTTGGTCAAATAGTCAGTGACAAGGATGGAGTTGTGGACTGGTGGAAATGCTACTGGCCCGATTCGGAGAGTGCTGGCCTCTTCCGACGGAATCTCTTCCTGAACTCCCTTAAAAGCTTAACATAGTATTCCTTGTTGACTGTCTGTCCAGTGGGAACCCAGTGCATGTAGATCATGCCAGTGCGGTCAAAAAAAGGGACCATCAAAAGTTTGTCGGTGGATTTGCTCTGTCTGGCCTTTTGCGTCTGGGAGAGCCAGCATGCTTCCACTGGGAACTCTGGGTTATAGCAGTAGATCCAGCTTTCATCGCAGGTCACCAGAGCATCAAGAACTGCGAGATCTGAATTGGTCACCTCCTGGCTGTCATGATAACGTCTTTCTTTCTGATCTTTTCTGAGCACCCTTGGGACAAACTTCGCGCAAATCAGTTCCCACACCAACATCAAACTGTGCACTTATTGTCTCTATAGACACACGACGGTTTTTATCCATGAAATTCTTTATTTGACCAATCAACTCTGGTGTATTAACTTCCTTACTCCTCCCATACCTCTCATCATCCCTCACAGACTCCCTGCTGGAAACTTATTGAATGCACCTCGTATTAGACTCTGGATTTAGCCAAGTGCATTATTTATAAGCATACAGAGAAAGACTTTAAACTGTTGAATGGTTGGGTTTAGAACTTAGCCTTGTGTTTGTCAGCGTGTATGCCTCATTCGAGTTCATACAGGGAATTAGGCGAACGACAATTTTAAGAAAAAACGAAAAGTCACAACAGTAAATAAAACAGCAAAGAAACAAGCAAGAAGTTTAAGTATAACAAAAATTGTTTTCAAATATATTATGATTATTGAACATTTTATACGGGCAATAACATTGTGACAAGCTTGTTAAGACAACACCTTTCAATATGTGCTCCTATTGCCACTTTCTCTGCTACTACCTAAGAACTTCTTTTGACTGTTATCACCAGCACTTCTTTCAAAATCCACAAAGAGAAAGTCGGTAGCTAAAAAGAGCTAAATATATTCTCTCCCCTCATCCGATAGGATGGGAATGAGTCGGTGCATGTGGTTCTTAGCTAGTTGGCTTACGTGTCATGTGGTTTTTAGGGGTCAGGGACTATCTTTGATTTCTCCACATGTCGACTCTAAAAGGTTTTTAATTTAGGAGTTAGCGCTGGTTAAATCCGCCCCTGATATATATATATATATATATATATATATATATATATATATATATATATATATATATATATATATAAACAATTACCAAACATAGAACGTGCTGATTTGCAGCTCAAACTCAAAAACCTGCAACCTCGCAGTTGTATGACCCTCAATGACCATCGTCATAATCATCACGTCACACTTACAGCATCGATTTAACTGACACTGTCTCTCTCCACCCGTCCCTATCATCCATCGCTCCCCGTAGGTCTTCCAAACGACATCCAGTGTCCACACACAGCTGGTCAGCCGAAACTGCTACGTCCATGAATAGGGGTCCAAAGAAGAGCGTCGCTTATGTGTTCGTCCTTGCCTTTCTAGCAGTGTCCCACATGTTTTGTTTGTCTTACTTGGATGGTTTTTGAGATGGGAGGTAAGTAGTTGTACAGCTATGGTTTCGTGGGATGTTGCTCCGAGGATTTGTTCAATATTGCTCATAGAACTCTGGTGCAGTTCCCATCAAACCTTTTTTCAATGCGGTTTATCAGTGTCCATGTGGTGCATCTGAACAGTGGATGTTTTCTGGGATAGGGGATAAGGGGCTGTACAGCAGTTGTTTTGTAGGGTCTTGCTTCCAAAGAAACAAATTGTCAAAACCACGCGGTAAGATAGAGATATTAGCAATCAATATACAGTAACTGCGAGAAACGAAATCGATACTTTTAAGAAGATATCTGAAACACATACTCCAAAATGACGAATATTAAAATTTCGTCACAGCCCACATGGAAGTAGCAGCAGAGTGCATACCAACCAAACTAAAAGCCAAAGGTAGAGTTTCATGGGAGTCACTAGCTGTTAGAAAAAAACGATATAATTAAATAAAAGAAACCCAACAAATGCCAACGCACAGAAACTTAAGAAAACTGAAAAGAACTAAGACTTACCAAAAAGAACAAGATTATATTCACGGTCAGATTCATAAAATAAGAAACTCGTTGGAGAGAAAAAGAAGTGAGCAAAGTGAAGAGCACTTCAATAGCCAAATTGAAAGCTGTCAGCCAAGAAGAATGACTACAAAAGTGGAAAGAATATTTCAAGAATATCACTGCCCTACTAACACATTATAACCATTTAAAATAATTCAAGAATTACAGGTGTATTTGCATTTGAAGTTCACTGATTCTTTTGCTATATAAACTGTATTAAGCAATCGTGAATTTGTTATGTTTTATAATTTCAAATTTCACTAATTTATTAGGAGTAAATGGATATCAAATTTCGTTACCAGGTGTCAAGATATGATTTTGATTGGTTTGGTTTAATTTGGTTGGGTTTTATGGCATATCAACCATTGTAGGTTATTTAATGCCAAATCTTTCTTTATATATATATATATATATATATTCATTATATATGGTTTGGTTGGGTTGGGTTTTATGACATATCAGCCATTGTAGGTTATTTAATGCCAAATCTTCTTTATACATATATATTCAATAGATATGATATGGTTTGGTGGGGTTTTATGGCATATCAACCATTGTATGTTTTTTAATCCCAAATATTCTTTATACATATATATTAAATATACATGGTTTGCTTCGGCTGGGATTTATAGCATATCAACAACTGTGGGTCATTCAATGCCAAATCCCCTTAATATGTATATGTTAGATAGATTTGGTTGGGTTTTATGGCATATCAGCCATTGTAGCTTTCTAAATGCCAAATCCTCTTTATACATATATATTAGACATATATACGATTTGTAAACATATTTTATAGATAACTTCTTTAAGCGAACCTGAGTTCTTTTATGAACACAGTTATATGACTTGAAGTATGGCTAGATAACAGTAACAACTTAACATCAGTCATTTGTGTGTACAGTTTGTTCTATTTAACCCATAGATAGGACCTAATCAAGTGCTACCACTCCGGGTCAGAATGGAATTGGAAGCAATGGCCATGAAGGGGTACTCCACATTGCCTAATCTCCAAGCCTGGAACCTCACCAGCTGATTATTTAGAGTCATTTCCAGGACACTTATTGGGGGCGGATCTTACCTTTCTGCAGAGATACATTTCCATGGATATTATTTTGGGAGCAAAATCTCATATTCTACAGTCCCAGCCGACTGGACTGTAAATACTCCAGATCTGTCATAAGCCTTATTAAAACAGAACAAAAATTGCTGGATTATGTAGACTAGTCGCCCGGTATCGTGCACATAGCAGAATGCCTGATTGGGTGGGAGGGTCATTGATCATGTGTTGTTCACATTCAACCTGTTCAAAACATACGGCTCATTTAAAAGATCCGGATTTTTCGACTTTTTTAGCGTATATTGACGAAAGAAAACCTTTAAAAAAAATGAATTCTAAAATATCCTTTTTTTTTATCATTGGTTATGTGATGTCTTTAGAAAAAAAATAAATTTTATAAGAATAATAAAAATATAGATTTTAAAAAGAACGAAAAATAATCTTTAATTAGTAAAATCAAAATATAATGTCTGAATTTTAATTCTTATCCATAGAAACAGATTTTTAATGAAAAATTAAAAATAAAATTAAGATTGAAATTAAAATATTATTAACTAAGAATCCCTGGCCGAAGGAATCTGGATCTCGACTTAATTTACTTTCATTATTGCCTGATATTTGTTGGTGCGAATTATATGATTCAATATTCTATTTATAAAAGCTTCTCCGTATTTTGTAAAAGATTAAATCTTGAAACCGAAAACATTTGAAAAAATCAACACCACTAAACCCATCCTTCCCATTAAAAATATTTCATAAATTAAAGGTGCATTTGCGTTGATAGTTTCCTGATTCTTTGCTCCTACAACTTGAATTAAAAACTGGTAAATTAGTTCTATTTTGTAATTTGATATTCAATTAGTTTATATGGGAATGAATGAGTAAAAGAAAGTTTGAGAAGTTCTGATTTAAAGGAAAAAATAAATCATTATCATCATCGTCAAGTCACGCTGCCAGCACAGAATTCCTTGACGTTCTCTCTCACCACTTATCCCTATGATCCATCGCTCCAGGCCGGTATCCTGTATTCGAACAGAGCTGATTTAAGTAAGTCTTTGCTAAACAACTAAAATTAGTTCATCTAAGTGTAGGAGTACATAAAAGAACATCGTTTTGGTGTTCTTCCTTGCTTCTCTAGCAATGCCTCGGATGTCTTGTTCGTCTTACTTAAATGGTTTGTGAGATGGGAGGTAAGTAGCTGTAAAAAGCTTGATAGGAACTACACAAGACTACTGGGTGCGGTCTTTAATAAAGTGGGTTGAACAAGAGTTGAAATATTTAAAAAATGCTCCCTTTTCTTCATTAAGCATAAAATATCTAATGTCAATTACTTTCTAAAGTTATTTTGTATTTATTTTTTTATTTGTTGATGGGAAGCAATTGGCCGAGCAGCTGTTTTTTAAAGGTGTTGCTCCTTGGATTTGTTCAAGACCGCGCCAAGCATTCTTATATTGTTCCTATCAAGTTTTTATGGCCACTTGCGTCTCATTCCACAAATGGATTTTTCAGAATTTTAGAGAATTTTATCTTGAATATGAATATAGGCTAAGAGTTTAAAAATTGCATAGACATTTTACCATTTTGTCCAATCATTTTATTTCATTGCTAAAACATCATTGAGGAAGAGGTAAGGAAAAAAAAAATTATGATACCTGAAAAATAATGATACCTGAAAAATTATGATACCATTTGTATTGATCTAGGCAAGCCCAGTCGTCCGGGGCTGTAAAATACACCGACTGCATCACTGCAGAGGGGTAAGACCCCATCCGTAATGAGTGTCTTAGATATGACATTAAACAATTTGATGGTGAGTTTGTTGTTCAGTAACTATTTATCGCTTGGTCGTTGTGAACAGGACTTAACAATAAATAACCGACAAATTTTGATATCCCATAACACACACACACACACACACACACACACACGAAGATTTCAAAATTATCATATTTTTTCTTCCCATCTTTGTTTTCTAGACTTCGTTGTTTAACAGTTTATTTGCACAGTCGGTTGGGTCTGTAAAATACACCAACTGCTTCTCTGCTGAGGGGTAAGACCCCCAGCCCAACGAATGTCCTAGATACGACATTAAATAATTTGATGATGAGGCTCTAGTAATGCTGGACCTTTGGGGAATGCAGAGTACCCCTTCCATGCTATCGCTCCTAGGTCCACTCTGTCCCGGAGTGGTAGCTCCTGATAGGGTCCTATGTATGGGTCAAATAGGACTGTTTGACATTTCGACTGGGTGCAAACAAATGACATGCTGAATTGAATTGAATTATTTCGAATAGAACTGATCATCTAACTGTATAAACAAATGACTTATGTTTAATTGAATTATTAGTGATACATAGCAATACTTGAAACTATTTAACTTTGTTGACTTAGGCTAAACTGAACTGTTGAAAATAGAACTGTTTGATTATTTGACTGTATCTGCTGAATGTGTTTGCAGATCATGTTTAATATATGTTACGTTCTGGTTAGTGAACGCATGTAGTATTAAATAAAGGGCAAACCACGATACGCGAGGAAATAGAGTTATATTCTCAGGAAAAAGTATATTCAATCGAGAGACTGTTAGTAGACAAGAACATAGGATTAGTGAATACAGAATAAGGATATCGTCCAACGATAGTATTGGCTTCCGTTATATAAAGCTGGCTCTTCACCTTCTAGTCTGCTCTGCTATATATGACAGATGGACTAGTTCATTGTGTGGAGAAAGGTGGGTGATACCCAACAATATATATGTAAAAAAGGATTTGGCATTAACTAACCAATATTGGTTACTATGCCATAAAACTAAATCTAAGTAAAACCATGTTCCAGGCAAACCTTGTACATTATCTCAAAAATGGTGTTTGTTGTGTTGACTTAGTGATTTGATCAAGTCGTGTTTACGAATGCTTTCCACTCCCTACGGCGTCGGGTCAAATGATTGGTCTCGGTCATGATCGTGTTAACCGGCTGGAAGTCTTGGCGAGTGATCACCAACTAACAAAAGTTGCCTCGAGGACTTTTCTATTTTTCTTTATTGGTTTCGAACTCACTAAGAGCACTGATCGTATGTTCTGAGGACAAAAACATGAGCAGAGGAGGGGTGACCAACGCATAAGCCATTATGAGGACTAAGAGAGGGGTGGGTTTATTGGGTTTGTTCCTTTAGCATCATGATGGACATACGGTATACCACTAGTGATTGCCTTTCAGCAGCTGGACGCAACTGTGAATACTAGCAATTCAGTGCAATCTATCTATCAATCTCTCTATCTATTTCAGTCTGTTCCTTTCCGTCTCAATGAGATCATGTCTATCTATCTGTCTATCTCAGTCTATTCATATCGATTTCATTTTATTCATGCCTATCGCTTTGTCTGTCTGTCTGTCTATCAATCCCCGTCTGTCTGTCTATTACAATCTATCTATCTATCTATCCAAGTCTGTCTGTCTATCAATCCCAGTCTGTCTATCTGTCTGTCTGTTTGTCCCCGTCTGTCTGTCTATTACAATCTATCTACCTATCCATCTATCCCAGTCTGTCTGTCTGTCAATCCCAGTCTGTCTATCTGTCTGTTTGTCCCAATCTATCTATCTATCTATCTATCTATCTATCTATCTATCTATCTATCCCAGTCTATCTATCTATCTATCTTCGTCTATTCATATCTATCTATCTATCTGTCCCAATCTGTCTGTCTGTCAATCTATTCCAGTCTGTCTATCGATCCCAGTCTGTCTGCCTATCTATCTATCTATCTATCTATCTATCTCAGTTGGTTTAATCTAATCTCTACTGTATTCATAACTATTTCTATATTTCAACCTTCTTATTACTTCCTGTTCATATATATTTCTAACAATGCATATCATTTTCTATTTATTCATATGTGTGTATGTATGCCAGGTTCACGACCACGATGTGACACAAGGTCAGTTTTTACGTGGAGTTTAACAAATCTTAAAAGCTTTCCTTCTTTTAGCATGATTGCCTAACCAAGGCTAAAGAACCCAATCTTCCCTACTATTTATCTATAGCTGAAGGAAGACTAATTAGATTCACACTCTTCCCAGAGTTGTAAGCACTATGTGAAATGCAAACAGTGAGGTCCAGGATTTGTACTTGGGTCGCCACGACCATTTCCTACAACAATAACAATTACACAAATGCATGCATATATATATATATATATATATATAGTGTAATCGGATGGAAACTCAAACTTGGTTAAGTCGTCATTATAAATTTATTTCGGCGGAGAATATTACTATACTCTCCGTCTCGTCAGATGACGTTTTACATGTTTTTCTCGAAGTTGCAGAACGGCAAATGTGGAATTACAGTTCGTATTAAAAAAGAATTAATCAATTCATAGGCGAGGGCAGATGAGGTAAATATTAGGTTTTAGAAGCATCCAGAAACAGGAGTGGGGTTTCTCTATAGGTCAACTCATCCTAATTTACGTATTTGTCGGTGGTCCCGTCGCAGGTGCGATTTTCTAAACAGTCTACGATCGTAGAACAAATGACTATCCCATATATATTTTACATTTACTCCAATACATCTGTTAATTATCTCAGCTGTTGTTATTCTAGATATTCCTCTTAATTAATTCAATTAGGAACAAGATAGTTAAATAAGATAAAGGTAAAGAAATTTTTTTATCGTAGTTATCAAGTGCTTTTAATTGACCCTAAATATGGTCAAGGGGTCAGTCTTTGCACATCTATCTATCTATCTATCTATGTCTTTCAATCTATCTCAATGTCAATCAATTCATATCTATCTCAGTCAATCCATATCTATCAATCGATATATCTGTCCGTTTGTTTGGTCAGGTTTGATTGGGTTTTATGGCATATCTATCATTGCAAGTTATTTAATGCCAAACACCCCTTATACATATATAGTAAAAAGTTGGCGTCCATAGTCGAGGGCGACTAGAAGGCTCCCTTTTCAATAGCTACTACACTGAGGTGTAGGGGAGGGCGCTACTCCTTTCCCTGGATTGCTCCACTTTACCCTCGGTACGTACCATATATTGCTGAGTGTTAAGCAAGGAGGTATCAAGTACCATTTTTAAAGTCTTAGGTAGGACGCGACCTGGGATTGAACCCCGATCTCCCGGACCATTGGCGAATACTCTACCAACTAGGCCAATGAGCCGATTTATATTAGATATGTATAATGAGTAAACGTAAGTCAACGATGTTGAATAGTTTCAAGCATTGCTATTTATCACAAACAATTCAATTAAACATCAGTCATTTATTTACGCACTGTTAAATGATCAAACAGTTCTATTTCTAACAATTCAGCATAACATTTGTTTGCATCCAGTTTAAATGTCAAACAGTTCTATTTAACTCATACATCGGGCCCTATCAGGTGCTTTTACTCCAGGCTAAAATGAACCTGGAAGCAATGGCAATGAAGGCGTACTCGACATTCCCCAAATGTCCGCCATTACTAAAACCTCACCATCAGATTGTTTAGTGTGATCCTATTTACCCAACCCCTCCGCTCGGGCAGGATATGACACAAGGTCAGTTTCTTAAGCGAAGTTTAACAGGTTTGAATTCACAGTTTTCCTTCTCCTAGACTAGTTGCCTCACCAAGGCTGAAGGACCTAGTCTGCCCTACTATTTATCCATAGCTGGAGGGAGAATAATTGGATTCATACCTTTCCCAAGGGTATTAGTGCTATGTGAAATGCAATCAGTCTTGTCCAGGAGTTGAACTCGTATCACCGAGTCTATATCCTGTGACGATAACCATTACACCACGGGCACCTCCTAGGTGATGGGTGAATACACATACGAGGTGCCTTCAGTAAGTTTCCAGACATTTTCGTACAGGCATTTTTGAATGGCATAAGAGATTCAAGGAAGGCAGGGAGTCTGTGAGGGATGATGAGAGATGTGAGAGGAGTAAGGAAGTCAGAACACCAGAGTTGATTGGCCAAAGGGTTAGGGTTAGGGTTACTATGTTGAGGTTTTAGGGGAGTTCAGGAAGAGATTCCTAGGGAGGAGGCCAGCACTCTTCAAATCGGGTCAGTGGCATTTCCACCAGAACAATGCACCAGTCCACAACTCCATCCTTGTCACAGACTATTTGACCAAGATGAGCATCAAGACAATTCCTCACCTTCCCTATTGTCCAGACCTTACTCCCTGTGACTTTCGGTTAATCCCTAAGCTCAAGGAAAAGCTTGGAGGCTGTCGTTATGAGACAATTGAGGAGATGAAAGAGGCTGTGATGAAGGCCATTGACACGCTCACACAAGAGGACTTCCATGGGGCCTTCCAGAAGTTGTTCGAACGGTACAACGAGTGCATTGCAGCCGGAGGAAATTACTTGGAAGGGGACTAGAGTTTCATGTGTGTACTATCAATAAAAGTCTGGAAACTTATTGTGTGCTCCTTGTACATTTATTATACATGCTTATGGCGCAACTAAATCTTCCTAATGATAGCCATTCTCCTTATCTAGAAACTGGTTCATAGCATGCATGTTATTACGCAAAAACGTATTCAGTTAAATCCCTGTGGTTACATAAAGCTTATCCTAGTTAGGTACAGGGTCTCTATTGTAGAGCACTCAGTAACGAGAGAATTCAGTATAATAAAAGTAAAGTTGGCGACCATAGTCGAGGGTGACCCGAAGGCTCCATTTTATATAGTTACTACACTGAGGTGTAGGGAAGGGTTCCACTCCTTTCCCTAGATTGCTCCACTTTACCCTTGATCCATACCTTATAATGCTAAGTGTCTAGCAAGGAGGCACCAAGTACCATTTTTTGAGTTTTTGGTATGAATGGACTGAACCTCGTTCTCCCGAGCCGTTGGTGAACACTCTACCCCCCCCCCGGCTATTCAGTAGATTGTAACAAGTGGTCGAGGCATTTACCAATCTTGAAACTGAAATTTCCTCTAAGTCGATACAAATACCATTGAGGAATGCCTGAGTCCATTTTTCTTTGCACTTTGTCCTATTAGGGGTGTATCCACTGTTCTCAGAAGTTATATTCATACACTGTATATCCTTCTATGGTGATATATATATATATATAAGTAAAAAGTAAAGTTGGCAACCTTAGTCGAGGGCTACCCGAAAGCTCCCTTTTCAATAGCTACAACACCGAGGTGTAGGAGAGAGCGCTACTGTTTTCCTTGGGTTGCTCCTCTTTACCCTTAAAACGTACCTTGTAATGCTGAGTGTTAAGCAAGGAGGTATCAAGTACCACTTTTTGAGTCTTTGGTATAACTCGACCTGATATTGACCTCTGGTCTCCGGGGCCATTGATAAACACTCTACCACTAAGCCAATATATAATAAAATTGTTGTATCTGCATGCTCTGCCAAGGATCAAAGTGTTGTTCCTGTCATTTTACCAAAGATCAGAGTGTAGATCCTCTGTCTTCAGAGTGTAGTATCTGTTTTTCTTCTCAGGTATGTTTATTCTTGATTGGGGTGAGAACCTTACAAAAATTTAGCTCAGACAGGTTCTGAGTATTCTATCCGAATTTGCGCGTTCCATTGTACTATTAAGAGACTCTTGAAGTTGTCATGTAAACCAATTCTTGGTCATTCTTCAAAGAAAGCTAGAAAATTGTTTTGGTTTGGTTTAGTTTGGTTTTATTGTTTTATAATTGCGTAATGATTTTTTTTATATAAATCAATTTTCGTTAATTACATTTTATCATTCAGTTTGGTTGGGCTTTGAACTATTCGTCTCTTAGTTCAGGTGCACAGACATTGGGTACAGTTTACGCTCGCGCGCAGAGGATATGACAATCACAATTGTCATAATAAACCCCAGATTGAAAATGGACTGGAGTGTGAATGATGTCATGCCCAGAAGCAATTGGCTGAGAATTTGGAGATTTTGAAAAAGACGTCAGTTGAGTCTCGACTGTGAGCCAGTCGAGTTGGTAGTTTACTGGGGACCAATCCAGCTGGTTGTCGAATGGGGACCGGTCGAGTTGGTTGTTGACTTGGGCCATGTAGACGGACAGTAGAAGTTGAGTTCCGACCATGGTGTTTAGAAGTTTGAGGTTTCGACACTTAAGGCATACGGTTGAGTTTTTCGGGTCCCGACCGGCGAAGATGAAAGGAGATCTGAAGCTCCACGAGATTTGCCGAGCGTTTGAGTTTTGTTAGCATGGTATGATACGAAAGACCTTTAAGAATTGTCTCTCTCTCTCTCTCTCTCTCTCTCTCTCTCTCTCTCTCTCTCTCTCTCTCTCTCTCTCTCCTCGTGTCGAAGAACCGAACACAGAAGTCAAGAAGTTAACAAACGTTCGTACCTGAACAACAGTGAGTTCGCCTGTTAATGTGTTGTGTATTTCCCTGTATTTGAATTTGTACAGGTACCATTGGATTGAGATATCATTATGATTATGATATGATTATGGCTATGATGTGGGTATACAACATTATGCCATATTAACCATTGTAGGTTATTAAATGCCAAATCCATTTTTATACATATAAAGTTCTATTTCAAACATTTCAGTTGAGCACAAGTACAGATTTTATTGACACACAGTTAAATGTAAAACAGTTCTATTTCAAACAATTCAGTTTAGCATAAGTACATGGTTTAGATCTATTCAACCCATAGGTAGAATCTTTCAGGTGCTACTACTCCAGGCCCGAGGGGAGCTGGGAGCAATGACAATGAGGGGGTACTCCACTTTCCCCAAAGGTCCAGCATGACTGAAATCTCACCATCAGATTGTTTAGTGTCATATCCAAGACACACGTTGGGGGAATCATACCCTTGTGCAGAGACGGAGTCGGTGTATTCTGCAACGCCCGTCGATTGGGTCATATAGTTTTGAATAAATTTGCTTAGATTTTTTGGTCAAGAAATTGATATCTTAATTCAGGTTTTAGTTTAAAGAACTCGCTGAGGACCTTAATGGCAAAAATCATTGTAAAATGTTGTTACAAGCGGGATAAGATATTTAAAACATTTTTCTTTTCTTTTTTAAATTTAGAGCACGATTTCTGAGGATGGTGATACGGTTAAAAATTTGCAATTCTATTTTCTCCCTTTAAATATATGTTATATAGCCATGATGTCTATAATAATAGTAATCATACAGGTGGACGCAGTCGTTTCAAATACGAATGGGTTTATTTCTTTCTTACCTTCAGCTCTTGGCGACATGAGGAGAGAGACACAATTCATAATAGCCTATGCTAACCACACTATGCTGCCAAATAAATCTCCTATTGCCCTGAGAGACATCATAAAGGCGAATTACTCAATGGAGATCCAAAGACGTGCAAAGGGTTTATAGAACTATAGTATAACATAACCTACTTAAATTATTTCGTTACTATAATAAAATAAGGATATTTTCTTCAGGACATTTTCCCAAGCAAGAAGCCAAACTTATTAACTTTTTTCTAGCCCAAATTTCCGTATCTAATGACTTTTTACGTGACTTTTTTTTTTTTTCGTTTTCCGGTGAATTTTCCCCTCCAGCCGCCCGTTCGCTTCAAACTAGACACCTTGTTGATAATTACTAATTTCAGCTTAGTGCAGAAAAAAGGCCATAGGGGTGAAACAGTCACTCTGGTGTATTTACTCATCAGCAGGGGTGGGGTTGTGGTGTAAGGAGTTTTTATTGTTACAATGCTTTGTTGGCGAAAAGGGTAGGGGAAATATATTACAACAACGCTGCTTTCTTTGTTAATATACTGCAGACATCAGGAAATAGGTTTCACCCAACAACCTTTAGAACAAGGAGAAGGTGCTGTCTTGGGAAATGGACAAGATACAAATAATGGTCCGCGCATATAAATGATCAAGCATCGATTGACTAACTTTAACGGCATGTCAACCCGTCTAGGGATATTTTATGCCAAGAGGTGAAGGAATTGTATTCATTACACGTTTTGTGCCCGTGGTGTAATGGTTATCGTCGTAGGAAATGGACTCAGCAACACGATTTCAAATCCTGGACGAGACTGATTGCATTTCACATAGCACTAATATCTTGGGAAAGGTATGAACCCCCTTATTCTCCCTCCAGCTATGGGTAAATAGTAGGAGAGACAAGGTTCTTCAGCCTTGGTGAGGCAACTAGTCTGGGAGAAGGAAAACTGTGAATTCAAACCTGGTAAACTCCGCTTAAAAATTGACCTTGTGTCATATCCTGCCCGAGCAGAGGGGTTGGTAAATAGGATAACACGTTTATATCTACATTCTTTTTCGTTTTAAAGAAAGTATTATTTTCTTTCTTATTTTCTTTTTTTTTTTTTTTTTTTGATCAGTTATATAATATCTAGGAGCTTCAACCCTAAGATGAAGGGGTACACCACAATCCAGAAATCTCCCGAATTTGTGACGCTAACGAGAAAAACAAACACTCGGGTGGTTTGAATTCCGGGCGGAACATCCCTATTTCTTCATTGCACAATCAAGTCGGTAAGTGCTGTAGAATACGCCGATTTCATCTTAACTGAGAAATAAAACACCTTCCCGCAATTTGTATTCTGGATATATCTCTAAACTGCATCTTTTGGTAAGCCTCTAGACAAGGATCAGTGCAGAATAGGAAAACCTCTTCATTGTCATTACTCCCAGGTCCACTCGGAACCGAAGTGATAGTATTTGTTAATGTCTCACCTCCGAGTCAGATGGAAATATTTAATCATTTTCTATACTTAAAAAGTTTTGAGTGTGTGCAAATAAAACTACAAGAGTTGAATAGCAATACTTGAAACGATTTACCTGTGTGCAGGGGGTGTCCTCATGGTGTAATGGTTAAAGCGACGGACTGCGGAATCGTTGTAAGCGAGTTCGTTCTCCAGTTGCACTATTGCGTTCATTTTCGGGCAATCGATTGCGTGCGCATTTTACACCCCCCCTGCGTGTGTTATCTTAAAGATGGTAAATGGTGGTGGCTGAGGGTCAATTGCAATGACGTAGCAATACATGAAATCATACAACTGCAATAATTGAAACCGTTTAACTGTGTGCAAACAAATAATTAATACTTAGTAAAATTATTAGAACTAATAACAATATTTGACACTCTTCATGAGCAAACAAATAATCAATATTACGTAAAATTATTACTGCTAAATTGTATTACTTGAAACCATTTTACTGTGTGCAAACAAATAATTAATACTTAGTAAAATTATTTGTGCTAATAACAATATTTGAAAGTATTTAAGTCTATGCAAATAAATGAGTGATATTGAATAGAATTATTAGTGTTTGATAGAAATAATTGAAACCGTTTAACTGTTTAACAACAATAGCAATAGCAGTGTGCAAAAAAATTAGTTTTAACTCATTTGAAAAGAGCAAAACTACAAACTATTCACTTACAAATCAAATATATATATATCCATTTAAGTACGTGTAAATAAACTATTGATGTGAAATTGTTACTGTTACATAGAAATACTTGAAACCATTTAACTATGTTAAAACAAATCATTAATATTAAAAAGAATTATTTGCGTTAGGAATACTTAAAACCATTTAACGGTTGTCCCAGTCAGCTAGGGCTGTAGGATGCACCGACTGCACCTCTGCAGAGGGGGTAAGACCCCCTCCCTAACGAGTGTCCTAGATATGACACTATGTAATCTGATGGTGAGGTTTCGGTGATGCTGGGGCTTTGGAGAATGCGGTGCACATCTTCATTGCCATTGCTCCCAGGTCCACTCGGAATGGTAGCTCCTAATAAGGGCCCTATCTATGGGTTAAATAGAACTAACTGCATACTTATGCTAAACGGAATTGTTTGAATTACAACTGTTTGACTAAACTGAATAGCTTGAAATAGAAATGTTTTTTTACAATTAAACTGTACTTACATTTAAACTGCGTGCTTATGTTAAACTGAATTATTGGAAATGGAACTGTTTATTAAATTGAGACTACTTACACTAAACTGAATTGTTATATATATAGAACTGTTTTGACATTTAACAGTGTAAACAAAATCTGTACTTATACTAAACTGAATTAGCTGAATTAGAACTGTTTGAATAAACTGAATAGTTTAAAATAGAAATGTTTTTGACAATTAAATTATGTACTCATGCTAAATTGGAATGTTTGAAATAGAACTGATTATTTGCATAAAAATGGATTTAGCGTTAAATAACCTACAAAGGTTGATATGCCATAAAACCCAACCAACCAACTAACAATTTAACTGTGTGCAAACAAATGAGCTCTCTTTTAGAATAAAGTTTATAACAACGTAATTGCTAACAAATCACAATCACACACACACACACACACACACACACACACACACACACACACACACACACACACACATATAGATAGATAGATAGAAAGATAGATAGATAGATAGATAGGATTATGCATTACATAACCCACGAGTGTTGATAAGCCATAAAACCAAATAACTAAATAAAACCCAGTATACATATATACATAGATACACAGAAACATATATATATATATATATATATATATATATATATATATATATATATTTATGGGGGTGTCAGTGCCTGAACAGGTCTTCTTGCTCCCAACTTAATTTAGGTGCTATTATCACATACTGTTTCTTACACACCTCTACGTTCCATTTTAGTCAGCAGAGTGGGCGCCTCTGGTGGTGTAATGGTTAGCAAGCTAGTCTAGCAAACCTTCACGAGTAAGCTCGATTTTCATTCGGTGCCCTATTCATATGGCCTTGTGCCACATTTGAGCAAAGCGCTCAGTAAATTACTACTCTGTTGTCAATACGAAACACGCACACGTGAGAGAGCGTGCACACACTCACACACACAGTAAGAAAGAATGAGAGGGAATGAAAAGGAGTGTTCTATTGTTTATGAGTACACGCCTCTGTAGCACATTGTATTATGCTATGTATACGAAACAAAAGCAGAGGAAGTACTCATGTGTTTATTTTGTGTGTGCAGGTGTATGTATTCGTCGCTGTGACTATATTGTTAAAAACAAAAACAAAAAAACAAACAAACAAACAAAAAACAGAGCAAGAACCCACAGCAGAGTGCGTGTGAATATGTATGTTTTCATTTGCGTATGTATTTGTGTAAATCACAGTATGTTTTTTAATACTTATGTGTGGATGTAAATACGTCAGTATTCTCATGTATATTAGTATATGTCGATGTGTGAGCGTTCAGATGTGTGTCTTTCTATATACGATATTTTGTCTTCCTGGCCCATAAAGTCGGTGCGTTTATGAGATTAATTTCCAATGGTACAAGGTCACGATACTGGGGCAAATCGTTAGTTTCAAACGCATTAAACCAACTTCCTAACCACCATGCCATGAAAAGAGTCCTCTAAAGAATTAGTTTACAATGTTAGACCCGAACAGGATCACGATCGATAGGTACTCAAGAACAGTCTGTAACGCTTGGTAACCATTGCATTATGATAAACGTCGTAAGAAGAAATATTATGCTAATTTGGCTCAAGGATATGGTCGACGGGGCTTAGAATTGGCTGAAGTATTCCCTATAGAGGGGTAAAACTCCGACACAAATATCTATTTTAGTTTGGATATATCTATCTATTTCTGTCTGATTACGTCTATCTATCTATTGAGCGCCTCGGGTCGTGTAATGGTTAGCAAGCTAGACAAGCAAACCTTCACGAATGAGTTTGAGTCTCATAGGGTGCCCCATTCATATCACCTTTGTAAATGAGTATCAATCAATCCATCTATCTATCTATCAATGTTTAGGCCCCTGTTGAGGCTTTGAGTACCATGATTGTATACTCTGTAGATCGGTAAGACTCACCCCTCCCACCAAAAAAGGGGTGTCCAAGGTGTGACCCAAAAATGCAACTGATAGTGAGACTCAGGTTCTGGAGGTTCGGGGAGTGTGAAGTGGCCCGTAGTTGCCATTACTCCCAGGTCTACTCTTATCTGGAGTGGTAGTACCTGTTAGTGTTAAATATATCTGCTTTAAAATGTTAGAAATAAGACCGTGTGCAAAAAAAAAAAAAAAGAATTTCAAGAATCGACAGAAAAAAAATACTATGAACATAAAATAACCCTAACCGGTTTGACATGCCATTAAAATCAATAATCAAGGCCATGATAGTCGAGCATCTAATTAGGATCGAACACTTTTGCATGAATTATCGTGGCGATCGAATGTGTGTGTGCGTGCGTGTGTACGTGTTCGTGGCGGGGCTTTTTATTTATTTATTTATTTTTTTTGCGTCATATGTTCAGTCTGTGTGAGTGGAGGCGTTTGTAGATAGAAAGAGTGATTGAAGGGTCGAAGTATGAGAGGTGAGGGAAGGGGGCGCTATTTCAAGTGAGGGGGAGCGGCGGTTAGGAAAGAGTGTGTGTGTGTGTGTGTGTGTGTGTGTGTGTGTGTGTGTGTGTGTGTGTGTGTGTGTGTGTGTGTGTGTGTGTGTGTGTGTGGGGAGGGGTAGGATAAGTGAGATCGTGCGTGTGAGTAAACACACACTTAACAGTCACTTTACAAACGCCGGCTGGCTGAAAAATGAATGAGGCCCGCCCGTATACACAGAATTCAATGAATGAACAACAACGAGGAGGAGGGGGAGGAGGAGGCAAACTCCTCGTCCCGACCCCAACCAACCAACTAACCAACCTACTCAGCCACCACTGCCGCCTCCACTGCTGCCGCCGCTGCTGCTGCCTTGGCCTCCGCTATTGTCGTGGCGTCTTACTCCTCCTTGTCTCTCACTTTAAAGAACTTACTTCCTCCTTTTCTTCTTCTTCTTCTTCTTCTTCTTCTTCTATTATTACGTCAAATACTGCATGCAACCTTAGTGCACACGAAGTGTAATATAC
>OY757914.1:18095632-18195632 GCA_963585895.1 Sepioteuthis lessoniana
ATATATATATATATAATTGAAAAACTCAACAGACCGTCATTTGGCTATTATAAATTTATTTCAGCAGGCAAAGAGAAACCAACTGCTTCAGATAGCCATCGCACATACAGTTTGTTTTTTTAATTATGAGGAAATTTGCTTTGTTAGAAATTTATAAACTAGTTATGCATACACTGCGTACTCCCGGAGTTTTTATTTACTAAGCAAAAAGCTTAGCAACTAAAAACTCTGGGAGTACGCTTAGATGTGGCACAAGGTCGCATGAATGGGGCACCCAATGAGAATCGAACTCACTCGTGAAGGCTTGCTAGTCTAGCTTGCTAACCAATATACTGCTCGAGATGCCCTAATTGAGTACTCCTGGAGATTTATTAGAATCTTCTTATATTTTCTCAAGGAGAATTATTCCGGCTCTCTGATCACTGGTTCGATCTCCAGTGGTGGAGATCACGGTATACACTGCTGATGAGACCTAATGAGGTCGAAACAGCTGTCCAGTGTTTCCCTATGTCGTGCTTAGGTGTTCGCCGGATTTTCTGGTCCTGGAAATTCAAATCACTGAATCATTCCCAACTCATCTTTTTAATTTAATTTACAAAGAGTTTTGCTTAGATGTGGCACAAGGTCAAATGAATGGGGCACCCAATGAGACTTGATATGATATATAGATAGATAGGATCACTTGTAAGTAAGTACACTACTACCAATGTAGAAAATGTTAATCTTTAAGCCAAATATCTCAGGGTTTTATTATTTCTTGTGGAACATTATACAGTCAAAACATATAGGTATTATTAGGTAACATTAGGTAACATAGGTAACATTAGGTATTATTTATTACCAAACTCTACAGAAATCAGACCTGGTACCCACAAATATTGATATGTAGCTGTCTAGAATTAAGTGCACTCTAATAAATATGCTTTTATCCAAACCCTCCACCTAGCGGAGTACATGTGGTTTTAATTCAGACCATTCCTTCTCTTCGACTCTTTGTTTAACCAGGTCTAAAGAATCCAGTCTGCCCTATTATTTACCCATAACAGGGCTGGGAGGGGAGAGCAGGATTCTCACCTTTCCTAAGAGCGAAACGAAACTCAGCTACGTCCAGTATTTGAACTCGCGTCGCTGATTCCATTCTATACATTCATGCTTTTTATTTATTTATTTATCTATTGTATACATTGGCATTGTAATTTTATTTTTAGAAGTTTGGATGTGGTGACCTATTTGCTGACGTCACACTGAAAAAATATCTAAATAAAATAAACTTCGTATTGTTCGAAAAAATATGCCATTTTTGCTAAATAATGTCCAAATATAAGAAACATTTTAGAATAATATATCGATTATGTTTGCTAATTGTAAGTTAAAATTCATATACAATATATTTATGAGTTTGTTTGTTTTGTTATTTAATGGCATATCAACCTTCTTGGTTTATCTAATGCCAAAGCAATTCTTCTAGAAGAACAGTTGTGGTACTATTTAACCCATAGCTGGGAGGATAAGGGGGTTCCTACCTTTTCCAAGGGTACTTTCCCGAAAGTGAACGTAAATTGTGCGACTGGAGTTCGATCTCGCTTACTACGATTCCGCTGTCCAGCGGTTTAATATACAATATGGGTTACTACTTTGATATACGATCTACGTAGAATGTTGCTATACGATCTTCACTTTATATTGTGATCAACAACAGGAAATGTTACACTTTTTCTTTCCATTAGCAACACTATGTTGATCCTAAATAAAGGAGAAAACACTTCGGCAATTGGTTTGGTTTCTTTGTTTAATGGCATATCAATCTTTGTAGGTTATTTAATGCTAAAGCCGTCTTTTTAGAAGAACAGTAGTGGTACTATTTAACCCATAGCTGGGGGGGATAAAGCTTAGGGTATTTGTCCGAAAGGGAATGTAATGGCGCGACTGGAGTTCGAACTCGCTTACTACGATTACGCATTTCATCGCTTTAACCATTACACTACGAGGACAGCTCCTTTGCCCATTGAAAGAAATTGACTAGATTAAAAAGTTCGCATTTTGAAAAAAGAAAAAAAAAAAAACGAGAAATCAAAGAAACCACTTTCCAATGGCACCTTTATCATTTCTGCTAGTGTATAATGATTGGTTGGGTTGTGTTTTATGGCATATCAACTATTATCGGTTATTTAATGCCAAATCCTATTCATGCTCATTAAGTAACAGGATTAGTCAAGATATTTTGTTGATAACATTTTAAACGAATCTAAGCTCATTTTTTTCTTCATATAGTTAAATGGTTTTAAGTTATTTTTGTTTAGTTTTGTTTAGTTTTATGGCACATCAACCATTGTAGGTTATTTAATGCTGAATCCATTTTTATACATATAAACAGTTTTATTTCAAACAATTCAGTTTAGCATAAGTACGCAGTTTACAAGTCCAAACAGTTCTATTTCAAACAATTCAGTTTAGCATAGGTACACTGTTAACGTCTATTTAACTAACAGATAGGACCCTATCAGGTGCTATCACTCCGGGCCAGAGTGAACCTGGGAGTGATAGCAATAAAGGAGTACTCTGCATTCCCCAAAACTTCATCATTACTGGAGCCTCACCATCAGATTTTTTAATGTTATATCAGGACACTCCATATTTACCCAACCCCTCCGCTCGGGTAGGATATGACTCAAGGTCAATTTTTTAAGCGGAGTTTAACAGGTTTGAATTCAGAGTTTTCCTTCTCGTTGACTAGTTGCCTCACTAAGGCTGAAAAAACCAGTCTGCCCAACTATTTACCCATAGCTAGAGGGAGAATAATTGGATTCATATCTTTCCCAAGGGTATTAGTGCTATGTGAAATGCAATCAGCCTCGTCCAGGATTTGAACTCGGGTCCATTTCATACGACGATAACCATTACACCACGGTCACCTCCATCAGGACACTCGTTGGGGAAATCTTACCCCTCTGCAGAGATGCAGTCGGTGTATTCTACAGCCCCAGCCGACTAGGCCATAAATGGCTTTAAGTATTTCTCTCTTATGCGAATAATTATATTTGCAATTTATTATTTGTTAAATGGTTTCAAGTATTGCTTTGTAACGGTAATAATTTTACACCAGTCATTTGTTTGCAGTTAGTTTAAGCGTCAAACAGTTCTATTTGATCCATTGATAGGACCCTATTAGGAGCTACCAATCCAGGTCAGAGTGGACCTGGGAGCAATGGTAATGAAGGGGTACTCTACGTTCCTTATAGCTCCAAGACTGGAGTTTCACCATCAGATGCTTTAGTGTCATATCAAGACACTCATTTGGTGAGGGTCTTACCCCTCTGAAGAGATGCGGTCGATGTATTCTACAGCCCCAGTCGATTGGGCTAATGTGTATAATGAAAAAAACTATGACGATCTTTTTCTCGCTTTTCCATATAATGTTCTTTTAATCAACCGATAAAATTAGTAAATGTATTTAAAATTGTCTTCGTTTCATCTTTTATAAGAATTTTATATATTTTTATAAAATTTTAAATTATTTTTTAAAAATAAATATTTATGTATACATATAATAACTTTCTTGTAAATAAATATTCTCGTTAAATGTTTTATTTGAACCATATTGAAACATGTAGATAGTATACCAAATAGAATTTGAGTCTTGTAGATCACCTTGGCCATGTAGATCGCATACCAAAATAGCATCCAATATATAACCAGTCAAGTCGCAGAAACAATTCTACTGGTACCTTGTAACATAATACTATCTGCTTCATATCTGATATCTGATTTGCATATTCAACTTCAAACCAGTGACATAACTTTTTTTTCTTTTAGATATTTTCAGATTTTTATAAAAGGTTTTCTTGGTAAATTTTATAATTAAATTGTTTATAAATTTAAATAAAGCCATTTCGTTCGCGTATCTTCTTAGTATATTATTAAATCACAGTTTCATTAGTAAAGCATCTTAGATTAAAAAAAAGGGAAAGAAAAGAAAATATCTAAAATTTAGTTACAGAAGCGTTTATCTTTAAGAATATTTCATTAAATGATTATAATCTATCTATCTATATATCTATCGAACTATATATATATATATATATATATATATATATATATATATATATATATGTATTACCACTGATCTTCATCTATTAATCTATCTATCCCTGTATATTCCAATCTATCTATATATATATATATATATATATATATATATTACCATCGATCTTCATCAATCTATCTATCTATCAATCTATATATATATATATATATATATATATATATGTATGTATATGTATATATATATTACCACTGATCTTAATCTATATATATATATATATATATATATATATTACCACCGATCTTCATATCTCTCTCTCTCTATATATATATATATATATATATATATATATATATTACCACTAATCTTTATCTATCTATCTATCTATCTTATTAACCAAGAGGAAAAATCAAGTTAGAATGTGTATATACGTACATTGGAAATATTCTAATCTTTTTCACCAGGACGATGTGAATAGATATGCATGCACATTCAGTCACATAATAGAGTAAATGCACATTTTTCTTACACTATCTCACTTATTTTTCCTTTTTACTCAGCATCACTTATTTTTCAACATAATCTCCTTCTTTGTCAATGTATTTGATTCTATAGTGAATATTAATCACATCGTTCGGACATTTTGAAAGGAAATTTACTGATCAGTCTTTATATGTTTACTTGTGTATGAATCATTGATTGTGTCTGTTTATTGACATGTACCGAATTTTATGTCTGGGGGTTTATGTGAATAAAAAATGACACCAATTTTGGTAATAATTTCGTTTCGACCCGGACAAAAATCGACCTTAGGAGGAGTTTTATTTCAGAGAGAGTTCATTTCGGGAAGAGTTTATTTCTGGAAGAGTTTATTTTCGGAAGTATTTATTTCAGGGGATTTCATTTCAGAGAGTGTGTATTTCAAGACTATATGAATTTCACTCCAAAAGTTTATAAACGTTAGCAAGCTACGTTGGCAGACCATTGTTAGAGAGTTCGATTCTCACCGGAGGTCTGATACTTCTGTGGTGTTAAATAGCAATAATTATAACCACTTTGCTGTGTGCAAACAAATGATAAATACTGAATAGAATTATTAGCGTTAGATCGAAATAATTGAAACTATTTAGCTGTGTTGAAACAATAGCAATAATAGTGTGCAAACAAATTAGTTCAATCTTATTTGCCCAGTCGGCTGGGGCTGTAGAATACACCGACTGCTTCTCTGCAGAGGAGTAAGACCCCCCCCCCAACGAGTGTCCTGGATATGACATTAAACAATCTGATGGTGAGGTTCCAGTAGTGCTGGAGCTTTGGGGAATGCGGAGTACCCCTTAATTGCTATCGCTCCCAGGTCCACTCTGACCCCGGAGTGGTAGCACCAGATAGGGCCCTATCTATAGGTTAAACAGAACTAACTGTATACTTATGCTAAACTGAATTGTTTGAGTAAACTGAATAGCTTAAAATAGAAATGTTTTTGACAGTTAAACCGTACTTACATTTAAACTGCGTGCTTATGCTTAACTGAATTATTTCAAATAGAACTGTTTTTCGACATTAAAACTGTATTTAGACTTAACTGAATTGTTACATATAACTGCTTGAATAGTTTGAAATGGAAATGTTTTTGACAATTAAACTGAGTACTTATGCTAAACTGAATTGTTTTAAATAGAACAGATTATTTACATAAAAATGGATTTGGCGTTAAATAACCTACAAAGGTTGATATGCCATAAAACCCAACAAACCAAACCAAACCATCAATCTCATTTGAAAGTAATATTTCCAACAATCTATTCACTTATAAATTATATATATGCATCCATTTAACTGTGTGCAAACAAAAAACCAGTGTTTAATTATGACTATTACATAGCAATATTTGAAATCATTTAACTGTGTGCAACTGAATGTTGTTGAATGTGCAAACAAATGATTAATAGTAAATAGAATTATTCGTATTAGATAGAAATACTTTTGGTCATTTACCTGAAAGCAAATAAAAAATAAAAAAAATTAGCAAAGGTTCGTTTAAAAATGTTATCAACAAAATGTGTTTACAAATCCTATCTAGTATATGTGTATAAAGAGGATTTTGCATTAAATAAGCTTCAAGGGTTGATATGCCATAAAACCCAACTCAATCAAATCATACATATTTAATATATATAAAGTGAAGTTAACATTAAATAAGCTACAAGGGTTGATATGCCAGGAAACACAACCCAATCAAATCATATATATATATATATATATATATATATATAGTGAAGTTAGCATTAAATAGGCTACAAGGGTTGATATGCCATAAAACCCAACCCAATCAAGTTGTATATATTTAATATATATGTATAAAGAGAATTTGGCATTAAATAAGCTACAGGGGTTGATATGCCACAAAACATAACCCAATCGAATCATATATATATATATATATATATATATATATATATATATATATATATATATATATATAAAGTGAAGTTAGCATTAAATAAGTGACAAGGGTTGATATACCATAAAACACAACCCAATTAAATCATATATATATATATATATATATATATATAGAGAGAGAGAGAGAGAGAGAGAGAAAGAGAGAGAGAGAGAGAGAAAGAACTTAGCATTAAATAAGCTGCAAGGGTTGATATACCATAAAACCCAACCCAATCAAATCATATGTATTTAATATACATGTATAAAGAGAAGTAAGCATTAGATAAGCTACAAGGGTTGATAAGCCATAAAACACAACCGAACAAACCAAAATACATCTGGACTTTTGCTACAACCAATCTTAGTAAATGTTGGAAGTGGATAGAGTGTTCGCCAATGGTCTGGGAGACCTGGGTTCAATCTCAGGTCGCATCATACCAAAGACTTTAAAAATGGCACTTGATTCATCCATGCTTAACACTCAGCAATATAAGGTACGTATCGATGATAAAATGGAACAATTCAGGGAAAAGAGTAGCGCCCTCCCCTACACATCGGTGTAGTAGCCATTGAAAAGGGAGCCTTCTGATCGTCCTAGACTACGGTCACCAACTATACTACTATTCAATGGCTGTTTTAAAATATTTTCAAATTTGAAAATAATCTTAACTGACATTCTTTTCATGGATATCCTATAAAGTAAAAATAAATCCGTAAAAGTTAATGAAAATATTTATTTTACTCCTTGCAAGTTTTTACACAATTAATATCTAAGAATTTTTCACGCGAGTATGGATAACAGCAAGTTTTTTCGGGCCTCCAGGACTCTTCTCAGTATTCAAGTTTTTCTTAACAGTGCTGTGCTATGGTCTCTCTTCTTTCTCTCATCTCAAGCTTATCCCATCTATTTTCCAGGTTTTTGGGGACCGTTCCAAAGGCCCTAACAACGATTGGTATCACCACCCACTTCACGTTATTATACTTTTTCCTCTCTCTAGCAAGGTCCTAGTATTTGTTCAGGTTTCACTTTCTTCTATTTTCACTCGGTAACCTGAAGAACGGTAAAATGCATTAGATGACGAGGTCATTTCTTCTTAATTAATACTAGGTTTGGTCTTCTGGTCAGGATTTGGTATTTTGTTTATATCTTAAGGGTCAGATTTTCTAGGACAGAGTCTGGGTGGTCAGCATAGTCAATTTAGGGCTGTAGAAGACACCAACTGCATCTCTGCAGAGGAGTAAAACTCCCTTGACGAGTGTCCTATATATGACACAAAACAATCTGATGGTGACGCTCCAGTAATGCTGGAGCTTTGGGGAATGCGTAGTACCCCTTTATTGCTATCACTCCCAGGTTCACTTTGACCCGAAGAGTTGCGCATGATATGGTCCTATCTATGAGTCAAATGAAACTAAACCGTGTTCTTATTTGAAGTGAATTATTTGAAATAGAACTGTTTTGACATTTAAACTGTGTACTTGCGTTAAACTGAATTGTTTGAAATAGAACTGTTTATATGTATAAAATGGATTTGGTATTAAATAACCTACAATGGTTGATGTGCTAGAAAACCAAACTAAACCAGAAAATTTCCACGAGATCACCTTTCCCTCTCAGTTATGCCTACTTTTATAATATTTTTTTGTCAGTTTGCAGCATTCGTTAATTATCTGATCTTTGTGACCGTAGGACCAACATTTGCAATCATTGTGTCCTATCAATTTCTTTTGGGAATTATTATTTTTATTATTATTACTACTATTATTATTCCTGACGAGTTCTTCCCACCAGTTCTGGCTGATGGTCGTGTACTGGAGTCTGAGAGACAAGTCTCCTCATGTCACTAGGACTCTTCTCAGTATCCTGGCCGATCTTAATGCAGCAGTTTAGATGGTCTCGGCTTGTCCTGCGATTTTCACCGCCCCCCCACACACACCTAGCTTCTTAACCAAGCCTTTGGGGACTTCTACAAGCGCATTAAGTATACTTAGTATCATTGTCATTTTCATGTTCCATAACTTTTTTTAGGGGGTTGTCCTCGTGGAGTAATGGTTAAAGCGATGGACTGCGGAATTGTAGTAAGCGAGTTCGTAATCCAGTTGCGCTATTACGTTCACTTTCGGGCAAATGCCCTTAGGAAAGGTATGAACCCCCTTATCCTCCTAGCTATGGGTTAAATAGTACCACTACTGATCTTCTCGGAGAATGGCTTTGGCATTAAATAACCTAAAAAGAGTTGATATGCTATTAAACAAAGAAACCAAACCATAGCTTTTTTTAGTTTTCTGGCAAAATCTACGCACCAATCTCCCTTTTCGTTTTCTTTGATTTTCACTCATTGGTCAGCCGAGACGACAAAGTCCATTATTCAGCAGGTTCACTTTTTTCTTTTCCCTTTTTTTTTTTTTAATCATCACAAGGTCTTGTCTTCTCGCCGAGGCTAGGTGATTTGTTTATATCTCAAAATTACAGAGAATTATTTGTCTCTTTTTCCGGGATGGATTTTAGTTTGTATATATAGTAAGTAAAGTTTGCGACCGTAGTCGAGGGTGACCAGAAGGCTCCCTTTTCAACAGCTACTACACCAAGGTGTAAGGAAGGGCGCTACTTCTTTCCCTGGATTGCTCCACCTTACCCTTGATACGTACCTTATATTGCTGAGTGTTAAGCAAGGAAGTATCAAGTACCATTTTCAAAGTCTTGGGTATGACATGACTTGGGACTGAACCCAGGTCTCCAGGACCATTGCCGAACACTCTACCCACTAGGCCAATGAGCCGGTTTCATTGTATATATACTATTTGGTAATATGGTCAAATTTCAATTTCTTACACACAGTCGTGTTTAGTCTAAAACTTCTTTTGTGATTGTTTGTGACATTCGCTTATTATGTAATTAATTTTTTCGTCTTTGTCACCCCATAACCTACACTTCCGATATATATTTTCAATTTTATGTAACCGGTCGCTATGGCGTTGTTTTGTGCTGAAATTAGAAGAAAAAAAAACTAATATTAAACGATGGTTTTTCATTGGAGTCTGAGTGGGAGCAAGTCTCCTCAAGTCTCCTGGACTTTTCTCAGTATTCTTGACCGCTCTCAATAATGCTGTCATTTGGATGGTCTCCACCCGTCCACCAACTTCCAAGTCCTCCAGTCCCTTTAGTAATCCTTTAGTTACTGTTCCAAACGCACCAATTACAATTGTTTTTTCAATTCCCTAGCAAGGTCGAGGTACTTATCCATCATTTCACATTCTTTCAGTTTTATTCTGTGGTCAGCCGGGACAGCCAGGTCGACAGTTTTGCAAGCTCTCTTCTTTTTTTCCTTTTTTTTTTTTTGATTATTATTAAATCTGGTCTTCTGGCCGAGATTAGGTGATCCGTGTGTATGTCCAAGTCCCATATGAGTTTATGTGTGTCATTTTATTATTATCATTATTGTCATAGTTATTCTGTTTGTCTTTATATTATTTGTGCTGTTACTGGCCGCTTTCTTTGCTCTTTTTATGTAGTCTTCGAGTCCTCATATTGATGGATACACGCTATCTTCAATGCTGGCGAGCCCTCTTCCTCCTTCTTTTCTTGACTCATTGAGTCTATGTCCTCTCTGAAATGTAAGTCCATAAGCATCGTCGTTATTTTTCTTGTTCTCTGGTTTATTTGTTGAAGCTCGTTGCTCGTCCACTTTAAGATTGGTCCCGAGTATCTTACAAGGGGGACAGCCTAGGTGTTTCTCCATTTGATGAGATTTCTGCTATATTGTTTGTTTTCTAGTAGTTTTCTCATTCTCCTGAGATACCCTTTTTTTATTCTTTCTTTAATCTCGACTTCGTTGACGATCTCCACTTTCAGTATTCCCAAGTCCTTGTATGTTTATTTTCCTCCAAACGGTCGGATTCTTTCTTGATTTGGCAGTTCTATTCTTTCCGTCATTTGTCGTTTTCCACTTTTCAATGCCAAATTCCATTCTTAAATCCTGGCTGAATATTCTTGTTGAGTGTATCAGAGTCTTTAATTTTCTTTCACTTTAGGCAAACAACTTGATGTTGTCCATGTACATAAGGTAAGTAATCTTTTCATGCAATTTTGTAAATGTGTAGCCCCCAGTGTATTTCCTAAGTATGTAATCAAGTGTCATCATTGCTATTGCAAATAGCAATGGTGAAAGTGCATATTATTATTGATATTAATGTTCTGCTTTGGATACTGATGGAGCTGAGTCCACTCTTTGGATTTCTGGTGACCATGGTGGTGTGATGGATTTTTTGATGAATAAAGTCCCCCTTGATATATGGACTATGATGAGAGGAACAATTTTCTTGACATCTTGTATATTTATTTATTTTCTTTAATCGGGCCGAGTGATCTTATTACCACTGGTATTGTTATCGTCTTCAGGTTGTACATTCTCTTATTTTCTACACCTGGGAGCGAACCCACGTAACATAGTGGTCCCAGTCACTTTCAAAACAATGCCCTTCAGTAAGGCATGAACTCACTATCCCTCTCCAAATATGGGTTAAATAGTACCACAGTTGTTGTTTTATAAGGATAGCTTTGGTATTAAATGACCCAGGAAGGTCGATATGCTATTCTACAAAAAAATCAAACCAATTCGGCTTTAATTCTTTATAAATTTAGTTTTGCATATTGCAGAATAGCTTAATTATTTTTCTTTCAACTGAAGGTTGATGTCCGTCTTATTTTTTACAGCTGATGGTTCATGTTCGTAATATGTTTGTCTGTTAATAGTTCATGTTCGTATCATTTTTTACAGTTGATGGTTCATGTCCGTATTATTTTTTAAAGATGATGGTTCATGTCCGCATATTTTTTTACAGATGATGGTTCATGTTCGTAATATTTTTGTCTGTTAGTGATTCATGTCCGTATTATTTTTTACAGCTGATGGTTCATATTCTTATTATTTTTTTAAAGCTGATAGTTCATGTACGTATTTTTTTACAGCTGACGGTTCATGTACGTATTATTTTTACAGATGATGGTTCATGTCCATATTATTTTTTTAAAGTAGATCGTTCATGTTCGTATTTTTTTTACAGTTGGTGAGTCATGTTCGTATTACTTTTTGCAGTTGATAGTTAATGATCGTATTTTTACGGTTGATGCTTTATGTTCACATTTTTAACGCCGATGGTTCATATTCATATTTTTTCAAGTTGATGGTTGATGTTCGTGTTAGTGTTATTTTTTACAGCTGATGGTTCATGTTCGTATTAATTTTGGAGGTGCCCGTGGTGTAATGGTTATCGTCGTAGGAAATGGACACGGCGACTCAAGTTCAAATCCTGGACGAGACTGATTGCATTTCACATAGCACTAATACCCTTGGGAAAGGTATGAATCCAGTTATTCTCCCTCCAGCTATAAGTGAATAGTAGGACAGACTAGGTTCTTCAGCCTTGGTGAGGCAACTACTCTAGGAGAAGGAAAACTCTGAATTCAAACCCGTTAAACTCCGCTTAAAAATTGACCTTGTGTCATATCCTTCCCGAGCGGAGGGGTTAGGTAAATAGGATTAATTTTACAATTTTACGTAATAACGTGATTTGAGCTTGAGTTCACTTACTTTGAATAATCCAACAATTAAGCCATTTCACCACGGGAACTCGCCTGATATGGTTTAATTTCATCGAATAAAAAGTTTAAACAGCCTATCATAACTATCGGCAGCTGACAAAGAATCTACTTTGAAATAGGTGCGTATCGCCCGATAAGAGTCTAATCAGTAATGGCGTGCGTTCTGCTTGTTAGCCGATGAAGGATTCGCTTAGTTTTGGGTTTGTATAGTATGGTGAAATGAAAAATGGTCTTCACCGAATTTGCCGTTTGAAATGTAATTGCTTTCTTTTGATTGGTCTAAAAATATCATATGACTTTTTTCTGATTGGATAAATAATAGTTTAGTGTTGGAAATATAATGTATCTACGAGCGTGAGTGATTCAGCTCTAATTTGATTTGTTTAAAAGTAACTCAGTTGTCTGTAGCCGGAAGTGATTTAAGTTGTAAAAAATTTATCGTTTTCTATCTCTGTGTGTGTGTGGAAGTCTCCGTGGTATAGTGGCTAACGTGATTTAGTGCGATAAGATAGTAAGAGGTTTCGAACTTCAGTTGTGTTATTGCATTCACTTTTGGGCTAATACCCTTGGGAAAGGCATGAACTCTCCTATCCTTCCCACTTTGGGTTAAATTATCCCACAATTGCTCTTCTACGAAGATGGCTTTAGCGTCAAATAACGCACGAAGGTTGGTATGCCATTAAACAAAGAAACCGAAAGCAAAGCACATCACTGTTTTATTTGGTTTGGCTTTATGCCATATGAGCCATTGTAGGTTATTTAATGCCAAATCCATTCTTATCCATATAAACAGTTCTATTTCAAACAATTCAGTTCAGCATAAGTACAGTTTTTTTTTTGTTCACACACAGTTAGATGTAATAACAGTTCTATTTCAAACAATTCAGTTTAACATAAGTACATAATTTAAATGTCAAAAACTGTTCTATTTCAAACAATTCAGTTTAGCGTAATTACACAGTTTAGTTCTTTTTGACGCATAGATAGGACCCTATCAGGTGCTATCACTCCAGGCAAGAATGGACTTTGGGAGAGATAGCAATAAAGAGGTACTCTGCATTGCCCAAAGCGTCAGCATTACTGCAGCCTCACCATCAGATTGTTTTGTGTCATATCAGGACACTCGTCAGGAGAGTCTTACCCAACGGCAGAGACACCGTCGGTGTATTCAGCAGCCCCAGCCGACTGAGCCATGAATCATTCTGAATATTGAAATGATAACTTAGGTTGTCTGGAAATCTTATGTCGCGGCCTGCATACGATCTGGGAGAAAGGAAACCCTGTATTCAAGGCAGCTTTATTCTGCTTGAAAATTGACCTTGTGTAACTGCCTGTCCGTGGTGGAGGGGTTGGGTAAATACATTCTTCCAAAAGTTATAGCGAAACTTTCTCTCCCGGGGTGCGAGATCAAGAGTGGTAAATCTAAAGCCTTGTCAACCATTATGTGTACCCGACTACGGTCTGGTCTAACGATCAATTAAAATCGCATATCTTAAATTTAGGGTTTGATATCTGATTCATTACTTTCATAACAGTGAACGTATTTGGCAATTGAATACAGTAGCATGGTTTCAAGTATTCCTATCGAATACAAATAATTTATACGCATTTATCTGCATTCAATGACCAAAGTCATATCAACACCCGATAACAAGTCAATAGTCGGTCATGTTTTTCCTCCAGAACGGGGACAAATTGGTTGGATTCATGTCTTTCTCAAGTATATATATATATAACACTTCCGCATGAGCAAGATTAAAAGCAAGGTCAATTTCTGGGTGGAGTCTAACAGGTTTGAACTCACAGTTTTCCTTCTGGTTACCATACCAGGGTTAAAGAACATAGTCTGCCCTGCTATTTACCTATAACTGGAGGGAGAATGTTTGGATCCATAGCTTTTCTGAGAATATTCGCTTCATGGGAAATGTAAACAGTCTCGTACAAGATTTGAACTCTGGTATCAGTTGTCCATTTCCTATGACAGTAACCATTAATCAAGAACGGATATATATATATATATATATATATATATATATATCGAGTGAGAATGTAAGTAAAGTATAAGTAAAATTAAAAATAAAGCTGGCAACCGTCATTGCATGGGCTATGATTTCTGACTGTCCACATACGGGCACGTTATTGCATGGAGATTCTGGGCACCTTTGGTTGTGTAACGGTAAGCAAGCCAGACTAGCAAACCTACACGAGTGAGTTCGAGTCTCATTGGGCGCCCCATTCATTCGGCCTTGTGCCACATCGAAGCAAAGAGCTTCGTAAATTACTATTGCATGAAGATTCTGGCGGAAAGTGCTATTATTATTCTACACAATCTAAGTGGGGGATATTTCTTAGATTATGTTGTGTTTGATCCTTCAAAATCTTAACGGCAAGTTAAATATCTTCTTCTGCAAAATCTCAAATATAATTTTAACAGAGCGCATCAGTGGTGATTGGTCAATAGATGTTAAAAAAATGAATACAAAAATTACGGCTTCTTGAGCATCACTCTTTTTTAGTATGGAAATCAGTTGGTTGTCCACCCTCCCCATATATATATATATATATATATATATATATTGCCCAATCGGCTGGGGCTGTAGCATACACCGACTGCACCTATGCTGAGGGGTAAGACTCCCCCCAATGAGTGTCCTGATATGACACTAAACGATCTGATGGTGAGGTTCCAGTGATGCTGGGGCTTTGGGAAATGCGACGCACCACTTCATTGCCATCGCTCGAAGGTCCACTCTGGTCCGAAGTGGTACCACCTGATAGAGCCCTATCTATCGGTTAAATAGAACTAATTCACTAACCCCCCGCTCGCCTAGGATATGACACAAGGTCAATTTTTAAGCAGAGTTTAAAAGGTTTGAATTTAGAGTTTTCCTTCTCTTAGGCTAGTGGCCTCACCAAGGCTAAAGAACCCTAATCTGCGCTACTATTTACCCATAGCTGGAGGGAGAATAATTGGATTCATACCTTTCCCCAAGGAATTCATGCTATGAGAAATGCAATCAGTCTCGTCCAGGATTTGAACTCGTGTCACCGTGTCCATTTCCTACGACGATAACCATTACACCACGGGCACCTTCGTCTAACTGCATACTTATGCTAAACTGAATTGTTTGACTAAACTGAATAGCTTGAAATATAAATGTTTTTGACAATTAAACCGTACTTACATTTAAACTGTGTGCTTATTCTGAACTGAATTATTTGAAATGGAACTGTTTTTTGACATTGAAACTAAGCAGAATTGTTATATATAGAACTGTTTTGACATTTTACTGTGTGTAAACAAAATACATGCTAATACTAAACTGAATTAGCTGAATTAGAACTGTCTGAATAAACTGAATAGCTTGAAATAGAAAATATTTTGACAATTAAACTGTGTACTCTTTCTTACCTGTATCGTTTGAAATAGAACTGACTATTTGCATAAAAATGGATTTGGCGTTAAATAACCTAAAATGTTTGATATGCCATAAAACCCAAACAACCCACCAACCAACTTATATATATATATATATATATATATATTGTCATCAGATACTCCCGTGGCATATTCCATTTGTTTTAGAACAAACACTGACAAAACCAGTTCATACCATTCTTGGAAAAAATACCTGACTCGTGTTACTGCTTTTTTTTATATTAGGAGTTTTGCCTTTTCCAAGGACTCTTTGCCTACCAACAAAGCTAGAGATCCATCTCTACCCTGAAAACCCATGAATCCGGACTCTTAACCACTCTTTTACACACAAAATATTATTGTAGTCCTCCAGTTGTTGATAGGAGTTGGTATCTCGATTACAGGAAGCCAACCACCAATCACTACATGAGTTTGGTTGGTTGGGTTGAATGGTACATCAAACCTTGAAGGTTATTTAATGCCAAATTCTCTTGGTGTCTTGATTACAGGAAGCCAATCATCTATCGCTAGAAAAGTCGGGTTGGTTGGGTTTATTGGTACATCAAACCTTGAAGGTTATTCAGTGCCAAATCCTGTTTACACACACACACACACACACACATATATATATATATATATATATATATATATATATATATATATTTACCAACCCCTAAATCCAAGCAGGATGAAACACAAGAACAATTTTCAAGTGGAGTTTAACAGGTTTGAATCCAGAATTTTCCTTCTATGCCTAGGGTAGAGATCCCAGGCTAACCTATTCGTTACACATAACTGGAGGGAGGATTGTTGGGTTCATACATTTCCCAACGGTATTAGCTCTATGTTAAATGCAAGCACCTTCATCCAGGGACTGCACTAGAGTCGCCGTGTATATTTTCTACGAAGATACCCTTTTGTTATATAGTCATCCACAGCGACACAGCGATAAAGACGCAGGAAGGAAAACGCATGATAAAGACGCAAGAAGACTTCTTTAGAAAAATATTCACCTCTCACTTTATTGCAAGGGTTTGAAAGGGTTGTTTAAGGGTTTGCATGTGAGAGGATGCTGGAGACCGAACGTAAACTTCATATTTTGACCCCACTGTTATAACCGTCACGTTGTGTCTTTATTGTTCTCCTGATGTTGGGGTCTACTCCATCGGGGCTTTCCGAGGGCCCCCTCGGTCTGGTGTGGCCTTCCCTATCACATCTGGTCTCTACTGTCTGGAATTCGACTGGCAACTGCCCTGAGACCTAAACTCAACTCAGTTAAATAATAACTCAACGCCCACACGATCGCCTACTGGATCTTTGAAATCGAATGTTTAATCGTCATCAAGCGGAAATAACTGTCATGCAGTTCAGAGGTTACTCTCTTCCGGTGCATGACTGTAATGGCACAATGAGACCTTCACCTTGTCCCATATCATAAGCCTTAATCCGCCCACGCGATCTCTTTCGATTACTGGCCATTGGAATGTGTCACTTCCTTCCGGTGTATCACCTAGGAATAGCATTTTTGGGGCTGGGTCGAAGGTCAAAATATAACACTTTACCGCAGGGGCGCTTCCTGTTTATACGTATATATGTTGAATATATAGGATTTGCAACGATCAGTTTGTTGATAATCTTGTTTTTAGAAAAACTAAAGCTAATTTGTTTGCACACAAGTATTGATATTGCATCCGATCATTTAAATGGTTTCAAGTATTCCTATCTAATATGAAAATTTTTATTTGCTCACAAATAAATTGTTGCAAGCATCGCTATCTAACACCAACAATTCAATTTAACAACAGTCATTGGGATGTACATAGTTTAATGATTTGTATTCGATCCATAGATTGAACCCTAACAGGTAGCTACTACTCCGGGTCAGAATGGACTTGGGAGAAATGGCAATGAAGAGGTACTCCACATCACCCACAGCTCCAGGGCTTAAACCTCACCATCAGAAGCAGTTTAGTGTATGTTGTTTTTTTTTACTCTTCTGAAGAGATACAGTCAGTGTATTCAACAGCCCCATCCCGCTGGGCAATGACAAGAAAATGATCACCTCTTTATCTTTGTTCGGCAGAGGTAGACGCAAGAAATTTCAGACTGTTTTAGGATTGTTAAATTTTTTGATATCGCATTTTTAATAATTCGCTTTTAGCGTCACAGATTGGAAGACAGAAAAAGCATAAAAAGCTAAACACAAAGAAAATCTCCCGGCGTACGACATGATGACATCAAAGAAACATATTGGGAAGCAGTAAATCGAAGTAACTAACCGATAATGAAGTTGAACGATCCTCAGGTTAGTCGATATGAAAGCCAAAGATTACATATTGAATTCTAATGATACTCTAATCAGAGCCGAGGAAAGAAAAACACCACACACACACACACACATATATATATATATATATATATATATATATATATATATGTGTGTGTGTGTGTGTGTGGTGTATACTATTGCCCTCAGGAAAGGCAAGAAACGGTCCCTTCACCCCCGAGATATGATTTAATAGTCAGGCAAATTGATTGTTCGCTGTCTTTCCCTAGCTCTCTATCTATGTTTCTCTCTAACGCCTCTCTCTCTCATACACACACACACACACAGATACGCCCACTTTCTCTTTCTTGAATGTCTAAAGAAAGAAAGAAAGAATGCGAAAGTTGTATATGCTTATTTAGATAGATAGATAGATAGATAGATGTATATGCGTGCGTGAACAGATTGGTAGACAGATATTCTGATACATCGTGATCTTAACAAAGTGTTCATCCCTCCCCCACACACACAGAAGGGGAAGAATAAGTTATATATATATATTGAGAGAGAAGGAGTGGGAGAGAGAGAAGGAGAGAAAGAAAGGAGAGAGAAAAAGAGTAGGAGAAAGACATAGAAAGAGAGAGACAAATAGAGACAGACACAGAAAGACATCACAAATAATACATAATTCTTCTTCAGCTAATTTCTCACTTACTATCTCTGCCTCTCGTTGGATGCATGCCTCTGTATCTTTGTCTCGCTCTCTTTCTCCACACACACATATATATATATATATATATATATATATATATATATATATATATATATAATTAAGCAAATCTCAAGTAAAATGAGATGTATTCAAAAAGAACATGTTCGGAAAAAATTTTAATAATGTTTTTCATCGATGAATTTTTAAGGCATCAAAAAATAAATAAATAAATAGAAATAACAATGAAAAAAACAACAAAAAAATAAATAAATAAAAAATCCAAGCCTCGTGCAAAAGATAATTTTGTTGATATCAATTTGAACATTTTCAATTTGAATGTGTGTATGTACGTGTATATATATATATATTGTCATCCACAGACAGACTGTTTCGTTCTATCAGAACTCTTCAGTGTGGCTAGACCCGCAGGACGCTCGAAGCCGGGATCGAAACCCGTCTAACTTTACGATAGATTAAGGTTTCAGACCACATAGCTACAAGCGGACTACGTTGGCTAAGGGAATTTTAAGGTACTTTATTTTTAGCAACAGCAGCAGCAGCCTTTGTTTACATTTTTTAATACCCTATCGGCTACCAGAGTGCTCAATTCTTACGAAGAGCTTTGCATTACGCTAGGGGCGGCCGACAATTCCTTCGCCAGAGTGCTCGTGTAGTTGAGATTAACCAATTCCTGTGGTCTGCATTAAAGACTGGTGCAACATAATCTTACGTTTCATCCATTTTGACCTTGAGACTAGTCTATCTATCTATCTATCTACTTCAGTCTGTTAACATCTATCAATCTCTCTACCTATCTACTCAAGCCTGTTCATATCTATCTATCTATCAACTTCATATCTATCTATTTATCTATCAATCAATTGATTGATCGATCAATTTACTTCAGACTGTTCATATTTACCTATCTTGTACAAATCTCTTCTTGTATTATGTATAATCTTAATATGAACGACTCAATCATATATATCGATCTATCATTGTTCCTATGCATTTATTAATGTGAGTGTGTCCGTACGTTTCGCGAATGTTATCTTTCATGAAGCACATCTTCTGTCCCATAAATAATTTCATTCATTCAATTCATCTGCTCGTTGTTTTCGTCCCAACAAAGCAGAGATGACTCAGTCAGTGTGTATTAACCACACGCACAAATATACACGAACAATATAAAAACGTGAATATAAGCAAACTACCCCCCTTACCACCATCGTTCAGTCTTACATATCATCTTCAGAGAAATAAATCCAGCCGAAATTCTAACGAATCGATGATCCAATATTGCATGATTGTTTGATTTTAACAAATTCCGATTTAATTCGCTCACTGTTCCATAATCTTTCTTGTGCAGTTATTATTCTTGTGCTGTGCTTTGGCTTTAACACAGATGGACGTTCAATCTTCAATCTGACTAAAATTGTGGCAATCTCGGAAGAAAAAATTGTAGACAAACATGGAATGTGGAGCAAGGATCGCAGACAGATGGATAATGTGGGAGAAGGATTGAAAGCAAATAGGCGATGTGCGGTGAGAATCACTAAAGATGCCAGAAAGATTGTTGAAAACAAAGATTGAGAAAAGCAGGAATGTGGAAAAATGATTGGAGGCCTTCGGGAAATGTGGGACAACGATTGTTGACTTATGGGGAATGTGGGACAACGATTCCAGACCAATAGGAAATAGATTACCGACTAATTGGGAGTGCAGATTAAAGACGGAATAGAAATGAGAATGTGGAACAACGATTAAAGATTTATGGGGAATGTGGGACAACGGTTGGGAACAAATTGGACATCAATTGCTGACCAATAGGAAAAAGATGGTGGACAAATGAGGAAGGTGGAAAATGTTCCCAATTGCTGCAGACAAAATAGAAAATGTCGGAATAAAGAGAGGAGATATATGCAGATAAATAGGGATGTGGAGCAATATCACCAACAAATGGAATATGTGGAACAAGGATTGCAGACAAAAGAACGAAGAGGGAAAAGATAGCAGATAAATAGGGAATGTGGAAACGAATTTAGATCGTAGGGTAAAGATTGCCGACAAATTGGGTATGGGAGCGGTTGTGGTCTTGTTAGAAATATAAGACACAAGAGAAGAATTGAGCTAAACAAATATATTAACAGAGAACAGTAATACAACATATACAAATCAAAGGGTTACCCGCGAGACTATTCGGTCAGATTGTCAAGGGTGTTTGCAGGAATATTGCCTACTGCTTAACAGCAGTACCCGTTGCTTTTTATGCCTGGGTGAGTTCATGCGTGGGTAAATTACCATAACATCTCCTCCTAAGTATTAACGTCACAGGAGTCTCAATACCTTTTTTCTCTTTGGGTTAACGACGATAAAGTCCATTATTTTCCTTTACTTCTTTAAACGGCGTTGTGCCGGGGCATGTCAAAAGTATCGTAAATGACATTCTCATTTTGTTTGGGAGGTGCACGTGGAGTAATGGTTATCGTCGTAGGAATTGGACACGGCGACACGAGTTCAAAACCTGGACGAGACTGATTCCATTTCACATAGCACTAATACCCTTGGGAAAGGTATGAATCCAATTATTCTCCCTCCAGCTATGGGTAAATAGTAGGACAGACTAGGTTCTTCAGCCTTGGTGAGGCAACTAGTCTAGGAGAAGGAAAACTCTGAATTCAAACCTGTTAAACTCCGCTTAAAATTTGACCTTGTGTCATATCCAGCTCGAGCGGAGGGGTTGGTAAATAGGATCGTAAATGACATTCACAACTTCTTTCTCTTCAGGATGACCGCTGTCAGCATCATCCAACAGGCGTTTTCTCATTTGGTTCAAATGTCTCTTGTGAGTAAACAGGAGACCTTTAATTATGTAGATCATATTTCCAACTCTTTTCGTAATTGTACCCACTTCCTAGAAAGATTTATCATCATGAAACATCCGAAAAAAAACTTTCTCTTCGGGTTGGTAGCGTTTTTTAGGGTCAGTGTTTGTTTGTCTTGGTTTTGTTTGTTTGGGGAGTAGCTTGTCGAACACAGACCTGATTTTACGCGCAAATATTACCTCGGTTGGGGGGTAATGATGATGGTTTGTTGTCGTTGGGAGTAATTCTATAAATCTAAAGGAACTGTTGCAGGGCTTTTCCTGTGGGCGTGCCCCTAACTTCTTCAGGACTCTTAAGCGTTTTCACGAAGCGCTCGGCCTGTCTGTTGGACCTTGGGGGATATGGGGCGAACGTGATATGGTTGATCTAGAAGGTCACACAAAATCCTTAAAGTCGCCAGACGAACAGTTCGTGGAGGAAATTGATTGTAATTTCTGTAGTTGGATTTCTGTATCTAAGGACGTCGGGCCGTTTCGAAAAGCTATCTACTACAATATGATAGTAGAATCTGTCTAGCAGGCCTGCAAAGTCCATATGTATTCGGGACCATGGTCGGTCCGTTTTAGGTTAAGGACTATATTTTATTTGGGGTGCCTTAGCTGCCAAAGCACTGCTTTTACGGGATTTTACGAAGTTTTCGATATCTTTATCCATGTTCGGCCAGTACACATAACTGCGCATAAGGTTCTGACTTTGGCTAGAATTACTACTATTATGTATGATTTTTTACCTTCATCTTTCAGAAATCTCGTTTGTAATGTTGTGAGAATGACAACTCGCTCACTAATAAGCAATACTTCATAGCATAATGAGAAAATATCTAATGTCTGTTGGTCCTTTGCTTAAATTTTGATTTTCGTTTGCCTGATAAATTCACCTTTTAGAGTTTCTTGTTTGATTTGAGCGAGAGTTACAGGAGGTTCTCTTACTATGTTGCATAATGTGGTTTTAAATTTTCCTTCTGTTCGAATATAATCAGTCACAGTATCTTCAAGAGGTCCTCTGTGTTTCGGGATTAATCTGGACAGTCCGTCGACATGACAGTTTTTTAGACGGTAGGAACTCCATTTTGAAGTTATAATTTAAGAGGATTGTTACCCATCTTCGCAGGTTATTTGTTGTATGCGCTGGCAGACATTTTTTTAGAACCGAAGATGGTAAGTAATGGTTTATGGTCCGTCTGCAGTGAGAAATGTCTACCGTGAATATACCGGTAAAACTTCTTTACTGAAAAAAAATAATCCCAAACGACTCCCCTCTCAATTTGGGAGTTGTTCTTTTCTGCAGGAAGAAGTGTTCTCGATGCGCAAGCAACTAGTGTGTGAGATCCATCTGGCATCTTGTGCAGAATACATGCTCCAATGCCATACGAACTGGCGTCGCGGGTAACTATAATATCCAGGTCTGGGTTATAGTGGGTGAGAAACACGTCCGACGTCAAGACTTCCTTTATTTTGACAAATGCTTCCTGGTATTCAGTTGTCCACTCCCAGTCCTTGTCTTTTTTTCAGAAGTTCGTTTAAAGGAGCGTGTAAGTTGCGCATATTAGATATAAACACTTAGTAGTAGTTTGTCAGTGCCAACAAACTCCGATTGTGGTAACCCGTTCTCGGTGTGGCCTTTTGCCATCTTTGTCGATAATGTGCTCTAAGTGTTTAATCTTCTCCATAAAGAAGTCGCATTTGGATTCTTTCAATTTGAAACCGTACTCCTGAATTCTTGACAAAACTTTATGAACATGTTCTTTATTTTGTTCTACATTTTGACTGTTCATTAATATGTCATCCATATATGCAACCGCGAAGTCAAGGTCGCTCAGCATAGTGTCCATTATTTGTTGGAAGATTGCCAGCGCAATCTTGACCCCGAATGGAAGACGTCCGAATTTGTAGAACTTACGATGGGTGTTGATACAGAACAACTTAGAACATTCTTCCTCCACTATTATTTGATGATACGGGTCACTGAGGTCGATTTTAAAAAAATCCCTCCATTTAGTTTCGCGAAAATTTCTTCCAGGATTGGTAAAGGATAGAGATAGTCTTTGAGTGCAGCATTAAACCTATTTAGAAATCGGCAGCTGGGGCTGTAGAATACACTGACTGGGTGAGACCCCCCCCCATGAGTATCCTGGATATGACACTAAACAGTCTGATGGTGAGGTTCCAGCAGTGCTGGAGCTTTGGGGAATGCGAAGTACCCCTTCATTGCCATCGCTCCCAGATCCACTCTGGCCCGGAGTGGTAGCATCAGATAGGGCCCTATCTATGGGTTAAATAGAACTAACAGCATACTTATGCTAAAATGAATTGTTTGACTAAACTGAATAGCTTGAAATAGAAATGTTTTTGACAATTAAACCGTACTTATATTTAAACTGCGTGCTTATGCTTAACTGAATTATTTCAAATAGAACTGTTTTTCGACATTAAAACTGTATTTAAACTTAACTGAATTGTTATATATAACTGCTTGAATAGTTTGAAATGGAAATGTTTTTGACAATCAAACTGTGTACTTATGCTAAACTGAATTGTTTTAAATAGAACAGATTATTTACATAAAAATGGATTTGGTGTTAAATAACCTACAAAGGTTGATATGCCATAAACCCAACAACCAACCAACCAACCAGAAATCGGCGCAGATCCGAATCTCCTTTGACTTCTTTCTCACATAGACGGTCGGAGAACCCCATTCACTGTAATCAATTTTCGACAAGACCCAGGTTCTTTTCAGTCTGTCGAGTTTTTCTTTGTGGTTAAGAAGCAAAGAGCACATTTCTTTTTTTAAACACTGGCTGGATGTCATCTTTTAACTCGAATTTTGTCGTCATCTTATTACACCGACTAAGACCCCCAGAAAAAAAACTTTAGGAAAAGTTTCTTTTAAATCTTTTATTAATTTTTTTTTGGCTCGGGGGTCAGTTTTTCAAGTTTTTGGCAAAATGAATTAATTGGCATGACCCGCAACTTAAATTTCTCCATCCAGTCGGTGCCGAATAAATTTTCTGTATTCTTTAATACAATCCTTTTTAGTTTTAACGTCCTTCCTTGAATGGTTACGTTCATGATAAGTTATCCCTCAAACTTGATTGTCTACCTTATCACAGACCTGGCCAATTTATTAGATCTTTGCAAGGTTGGTTTTCCCAACATTTCCCCGAGTATATAGATTTATGATTGTCAAATCTAACCCAGTATCCATCCGTAATTTTATATGTTTATTTAGGATTTGTTCTTGCATGTATTTCGTAATGTTTAACCCGTCTTGTTCATCTGATTTTGTGTTTTTATACGCAGCTATTAACCTTTTTTCTCGCTCAGCAGTGAAAGCTCTGATGCCCGACACGGCTACAAGCTTGGCTCTTATTTCGGTAAGGGCAATCCTTATACCAATGTAGTGGTAATTTACGAAGGTCTTTACTTCGATTTAGCACAAGGCCAAACGAATGGGGCACCCAATGAAACTCGAACTCACTCGTATAGGTTTGCTAGTCTAACTTGCTAACCATTACACCACCAGAGGTGCCCAATGTATACCAATGTAGTGACCCACAACTAGAACGTGGGTTAGGAGGCAAGTTGTCTTGTTATATTGGTTTGATTTAGAGGAAGAATTAGATTGTTTTTTCTTTTTGCTTATCTTTCTTATATGTGCTATGCCAGATTCATCAATGCTTTTCGAATCTTGGCATATGTTTATGTATCTCTGATAGACTTCCAGTATTTGTTGGAGAGTAAGGTTTCGCTCGTTTTCAATTTATTCAGAACTCTAGGTTTAATTTTGGCGTCTTTAGCTGAAACGAGTCCCTGAACCACTTGAAATTATTCGCACTCAATTTTGCCAGTTTAAGATCGTCGCAATGCTTGTTTACGATCGACGCGAATATCGTGTAATCTTCACTATCCGTTCTGTTTAAAATTTCATACACTTCCATCTCTTATGAAAGAGTGAAGTTTTTAATCTAAAAAGTTCTGTAGGAATTTTAACCGCCGCAGTAAATGTCTGTTCGATTGTTTTACGGGGTAAGATATACTTCACAAATTTGTTGTGCTCAGTGATGCCTAGATTTTGAAGTAGTAGGAGAACGTTCTTAGAATCTGCCCAATTCACGCAAACTGTGGCGTATAAATCCGTTAATCTTCAAAAATTGGAGGGGGAAATTATATCCTCGTTCGGAGAAAATGTAAAATTGTCTATTGTGCCCCAGATCGTGTTTAGTGAGAACACATTTTTGCTTTTATTAATTTGTCCCCTGTTTGTCAGTTCAAGCAAGTTGAGTTTGAGTTTTTGTTGTCTGATTTCTGTTTGATTTTGAATTTCAAGTCATTCTTTTTGTATATTCAGCTAGAGTTGATCCATTATTTCTTGCTGTTCAAGTTGTTTCTCTTCCATTCTTTTTTACTGTTCATGTTGGAACTTAAGAAAATCGAGCATGGCGGATTTAAACTCGTTCATGTTTGTCTATGTCGTCTTTTTTTAGAATTAAACCGAAATAGAATTTGATTGAGGAGAAAAAATTTTATTTTAATAAAAAAAGCAAAATAACTTTAATTTCTAACTCATTCAGGGAATCACGAGGGCCTTCTTTAACATAGATTCTTGAAGTTTAGCGGCCCGCGTTCCTGTTCAGTGTAAGTTAATTACACTTTTTTTCGTTCGGTTTCCTTTTCTGGATTGCCAAATACTTTTGAGTAGAACTAAGTGTGACAAAAATAGATTTTTTTGCATCCAATTTTGAACCAATATTGACAATTTCCACGTTGTCGTTTTGGAATCCCCAAGGGTCCTTAAGGGTCCTCGTCGCCAAGCTGCTGTGACCTTGTTAGGAGCCAGAAATAAAGACACAAGAGAAGAATTGACTTAAAGAAATATATTAACAAAAATCAGTAATACAACATATACAAATGAGAGGGATACCAGTGAGACTGTTACGATCCGACTGTCTGCTGGAATATCACCTTCTTCCTAAGAGCAGTACCAGTTGCTATTTAGAGCTGGGAGAGTTCATGCGTGTGTAGGTAAATTACCATAACAGTAGCCAAAGATTGCTGACAAATAGGTAAATTTGAACAAATATAGACAGTTTGGAATGGGGAGCATATATTATGGACAAATGGGGAATATGGGACATGAATGTTTAACACCAGGGGAATGTGATACAATTATTTCAGATAATAGAGGATTGTTAGATCACAGATCCGGCTCATTGACCCAGTGGGTAGAGTGTTCGCCAATGATCCGGAAGACCTGGGTTCAATCCCAGGTTGCGTCATACCAAAGACTTTTAAAATGATACTTGATACCTCCTAGCTTAACTCTCAGCAATATAAGGTACGTATCAAGGATAAAGTGGAGCAATCTAGGGAAAGGAATAGCGCCCTCCCCTACACCTCTGTGTAGTAGCTATTGAAAAGGGAGCCTTCTGGTCGCCCTCGACCACGGTCGCCGACAACTAGATTAGAGACATATGATTGGGATATACGTATGGAATTGTCTGTATTAATTTCTGTAAAACAGTGAATGTGGAGATTATGATTGCAGAAAAATTGGACATGGTGGTAAAAGATTGCTGACAAATGGGTAATTTTGGACAAATCTGCAAGATAATTGGGGAATTTAGGAACAAATATTGTAGACAAATTTGAAATGTGGAGCATATACCACGGACAAATGAGCTGGTGATGTTCATTTCTGACAAATAGATGTGGGACAAAGATTACGGTCAAATTCGGAAAGAGGAATAAGATTCCAGAAAATGGAAAATTTGGGGCGTTAGTGGCAAACAAATGGGGAAAATATAACAAAGTTTTTAGATAATGTGACAAAGGTTGAAGACAAATGGGGAATTGTAGACAAATGCAGGAAGTGGGATGATTATGGCAGACAAATGGGAAATTTAGGACAGGAACTGCTGACAAATTGGGAATGTTAGAGGTGGATTAGAAACAACCGAATGAAGTGGGAAGTTTGCAGATAAAGAGGACAACATTTGCCGATAAAGGGGACAACATTTGCTCACAAATTGGAATGTAGGACAAAAAGTAAATATGGAATATATATCTCAGACAAATATGGAAAATACGACACTGTTTTCAGATATGTTACAAAGATTGGGAATAACAAGAGAATGTGCGACATGAATTACATAAAATTAGGGACAATGTTTCCAGATAAATGGATCAAAGGTTGCAAACAAATGGCAAGTTTGAGACAATGTTTGCAGACAAATTGGGAATCTGGGAGAAAATTTTCAGAGAAATACAAAAAAACTTGAAAAAAAAGCGAAATATTGAACACAAACCTCAGACAAATGAGGCAAAGTGGGACCCAATTTGAAGAAAATAAAACAAGGGAATAAGGAATGTGGGACAAATTTTAAGACCATCGGAAGTTTTATGCACAACAAGGGAAAGCAGGACAAAGTTACCATATGCGAGGGGTAAGGATTCGGGGAAAGTGAGAAAAATGGGTGAATATGAGACAGTTAGTTGATGTGTCACAATTCTGGGTATTGGGCCCATTCGGAAAATGTGGGACAAATATATGAGACAAATAGTAAATGTGGGATATGTGTCATTGACAAGTGGGGGAAAATGGGACAATGTTTGAAGAAAAGCTATAGCAAACAACGAGGATGTGGAATAACGATTGCAGACAAAGTGGGAAAGCATTAAAAGCATAAAGATGAGATCATACACGTATGTAAAAACAAAATAAATAGATAAATCCTAAAAAATACAAATCTCTTCGTGAACGTATTCATCTTAATATATATATATATATATATATATATATATATTGTATATATATATATATATATATACATACAAAATAATTAGCAAAGACACCATTGGCATTGACAGTAGGGGAACTCAAATGAAATAATAAAACGCACGAAGGCCTTTTCGTCCGGCGCTTTTCAAGTTTCTGTACACCGAAAAATTGGATAAAAACGAGGGTATATAATTTGGATTGCCAGAATGGGCGGTGAAAAAAACCCTAGGTCACCCCAGTTTCTAGTAGTTCCCCAAATATATTTAAAGTACGATTGTTTACCTGCCTTCATAGAGAGGGGCGATTCATAGAAATATAAATCGCCTCTAGAAATTTAAGATGGAATTTATCTCTAGCTTTATGCAGGACTGAGAAACAATCATCTTCATAACTGGTTCTGCAGCTATTTATAGTAAGCAAATGCTCACCAATAGCCGAATCCATTGCTCGAGAATACCCAGATGTTAATCGGCCTGACAATAGAGATCTGGGTGTATGCTGTCTAACTCTCACTTCGAGGCGTTGACAAGCCATAACTATATATCTCGAATTACATCGACAAGTAAATTTATATATTAAATTACTTTGTTTAAAGTTTGGTAGCTTGTCCTTATTCGTAGAATTGAAGGCCGGCCTCGAAGTGAATATTAGTCTTAGGTTAACAGCATGATAACAACGATACACAGAAGAGGCAATCTTATCAGCAAAAGACTAGCTAGCAGAACCAACCCAGGTATTCTGAAGTATACAGGACATTTCGGAGGACCGAAAACTTTGTTCAGGTTTTTGAACTTTGTCACTGTATGCTTGATATCAATATTATCCTCTGGGTACCCGTTGTCAATGACAAACCCGTCTAACTTTATTGTTCAGCCATTTCGGCGACCTATGTCAGCACAGGAATATAACGCATTTTGTTTAAACTTTCGTTTGCTTACATTTTACGCAATCGGATACTGGAATGGGAGCTAATACTAACTCATACTAAAAAAAAGTGTCATTTTTTTGTGCAAAAAAAAGGGCCCCAGAAGCAATAATTTTTGCCTTTATTAACTAGTTGGCACTTTCATGTTAGATTTTTCTTTAATTTTGAGATACTTTGCAGGCGACAATACTTAACTTGCCGCGAAAAATTTGATGGATTAAAAGCCAAATATAATTTTTGAAATCTTTTCCCTCCAAAGGTATTAAAAATACCATTTCTCAGCCAATTAGATTCATTGATAAATTTTCAAATTTTTTTAGGTAATTTCGAGCTTACCAAAATTCTACAGATAAAGGAAGAACGATTACGCTTACAATTTCCTGCAGCAAAAGGTCTCCGTTTTCAGAAAATCATATGACACATACATCATCATCATCAAGTTTCGCTGATAGAACAGATTTTCCTGACTCTCTCCCTCTCTCTCTCTCTCTCTCTCACTCTCCATCCGTCCCTATCATACATAGCTCCCGACAGATCTTCTAAATTCATCCTATGTCTGGTTTAAATAAGTTCTTGCTGATCGGGCAACACTGCCTCGTTTGTGTATTGGGGTTTATAGAAGAACGCCACTTCTGAGTTTGTCTTTGCGTCTCCAGACGCACCCAGAGTTCATAATGTCAAACTGAGACATTGCTTCAATGAGTCCATTATTATTAATGGTCACATGACCTTGTAACAAGCAAAATGATCACGAGAGGTCGATCATTAAAAAAAAAATCCTTATCATATTTACCAACCCCTCCACACGGGCAGGATATGACACAAGGTCAATTTTTTTAAGCGGAGTTTAACAGGTTTGAATTCAGAGTTTTCCTTCTCCTAGACTAGTGGCCTCATCAAGGCTGAAGAACCCAGTCTGCCCAACTATTTACCCATAGCTGGAGGGAGAATAATTGGATTTATACCTTTCCCAAGGGTATTAGTGCTATGTGAAATGCAATCAGTCTCGTCCAGGATTTGAACTCGTGTCACTGTGTTCATTTCCTACGAAATAATAAAGAGTTGGAAATCGAAGGACGAGCCGAGACCATCCAAAATACAGCATTAAAATAGGTTACAATACTGAGGAGAGTCCTGGAGACCTGTGGAGACTTTGTGTCTCAGACTCCAGTGAGAGACCATCAGCTAACGCTGGTGTGAAATACTAGCAAGGAATAATAATAATAATAATAATAATAAATCTCTCCTAATGGCAGCACAAAACATTGCCATAAGAACCAATCATATCAAGGCAAGGATAGATAAGATGCAATAAAATAGCAAATGTAGACTCTGTGGTGACAGAGATGAAACCATCAATCACATAACAAGCGAATGCTGCAAACTGGCACAGAAGGAGTACAAGGCTAGACACGACTAGTTGGGCAAGGTGCTCCACTGGGAAATGTGCAAGAAATTTAAGTTTGACCACACCAATAAATGGTATATGCACAACCCAGCACCTGTCCTTGAAAATGACACACACAAACTCCTATGGGACTTTGACATACAAACGGATCCCCTAATCTCGGCCAGAAGATCAGACCTGATAATAATCAACAACAAAAAAAAAAAAGAAAATCTGCAAAATTGTCGATTTTGCTGTCCCGGCTGACCACAGAATAAAACTGAAAGAATGTGAAAAGAGAGATAAATATCTCGACCTTGCTAGAGAATTGAAAAAAACTGTGGAACATGAAGGTGACAATAATACCAATTGTAATTGGTGCTTTTGGCACGGTAACCAAAGGATTATTATAGGGCCTGGAGGATTTGGAAGTTGGCGGCCGAGTGGAGCGCATCCAAACTACAGCATTATTGAAAACGGCCAGAATACTGAGAAGAGTCCTGGAGACTTAAGGAGACTTTCTCTCACTCAGACTCCTGTGAAAAACCATCGGCTAACGCTGATATGAAAAGCTCTAATGAGTGAATAATAATAATAGATTGTGTTCATAAATCAATACTCGACGATTACACTAAAAAGGGTAAAAAAAAAGAATCATTACAACAGACAGTAAAACCGCAGGCAATATGAGAACAAACAGAAAAACAACAAAACCTAATCATCATCAAGTCGTGCAGAGAGATCACATTTCCCTCTCTCTGTCTCCCTCTTTCAGCATTCGTGGCTATCATCCATCGCTCCCGGCAGATCTTCCAGACAACATCCTGTGTCAGCAGAGAGCTGTTATAAGAAGGCCCTCCTTGGTTGGCCAACACTGGCGCATCTATATGTAAAGGTCCACAGGAGAATGTCATATGAGTCCAGCAGTGCCCTTATTCGTCTTAATTGCATGATTTGTGAGATGCAAAGTAAGTGGGCGTACAGCGATTGTTTTACGGCTGTTGCTTCCATGATTTGTTGAAAACAGCACGTAGTATTCTTGCGTAGTCTCTGTTTAGCTTTTGGCAATTTCGTTCACTCTACGGACAGATTTACAGTTTTTGTGAAGCTGTTCCATGTTTTTTCGCAGTCATGTGATATCAAGTATTCCTATCTAATACAAATAATTTGTACGCAGTTGTATGGTTTAAAGTATTTCTATTTAATACGAATAATCTTTACATAGTTCATTTTCGTTTGGCTTTGTTTAATAGCATATCAAAATTCATGGGTTATTTAATACCAAAGCGATCACTGTCGTGGTGGTATTTGACTCATATTTGGAGGTATTAGTTTGAAAGTAAACGTAATACCTCGGCTGGAGTTCGAACTCGGTTTCTTCGAGGCTGCAGTCTAGCACTTTAGCCATTACGCTACGAGGAATTTACCTACTTATATAGTTTCAAGTAACTAAAACCAATCAATAATCGTTAGTTTGGTTTATGGCATATCAACCATTCTAGGTTATTTAAAGTCAAATACATTTTATATATATATATATATATATATATATATATATATATATATATATATATATATATATATATATATATATATATATATATATATATATATATATATATATATAATGTATGATTTTTAAACACATTTTGATGATAATATCCTTAAACGAGCTTGAGCACATATTTTCCTCACCGTAAAATTGTTTCACTTATTTCTATCTAATACAGATAATTCTATTTACTATCAATCATACGTTTACACACAATACAATGTTTTCAAGTATTGCTATTTAACTCTAAAATTTAATTAAACTTCAGCCATTTGTTTACACACAGTTAAATATTTCCAAGTATCGCTATTTAACATCAACAATTCAATTAAACATCAGTCATTTGTTTAAACACAGTTGAATGTCAAAACAGTTATTTTCAAACAATTCAGCTTAGCATATTTATATAGTTTAAATATGAAAAAAAAAAAAAAAGGACTCTATTAGGTGCTACTGCTCGGAGCCACAGTAGACCTTGAAGCGATGGCAATGAAGAGGTACTCCGCATTCCCCAAAGCTCCAGTATTGTTGGAGCGTCACTGTTAGATTGCTTAGTGCTATATCCAGGACACACGTTGGGGGAGTCTTATCCTTCTGCAGAGATGCAGTCGGTATATTCTACAGCCCCAACCGACTGGGCTGTCAAATCCAGGACACTCGCCAGAGAATTCTACCCCTGTACAAAGATTCAGTCTGTGCATTCTACAGCTTCAACTGACTGGGCTGTCAAAACCAGGACACTCGCGGGAGGATTCTACCCCTCGACAGAGATTCAGTCATTGTATTTTACAGTCCGAGCCGACAGGGTCAAATAATCACTATTAAATGATTATAGCCTCAACAACTTTTTTAGGGGCTGTAGAATACACTGACTGCACCTCTGCAGAGGGGTAAGACACTCCCCATCAACGAGTGTCCTAGATATGACACTAAACAGTCTGATGATGAGGTCCCAGTAATGCTGGGGCTTTGGGGAATACGGAGTACCCCTTCATTGCCATTGCTCCCAGGTCCACTCTGGCCCGGAGTAGTAGCACCTGATAGGGCCCTATCTATGGGTTAAATAGAACTAACTGCATACTTATGCTAAAATGAATTGTTTGAAATAGAAATGTTTTGGACAATTAAACCGTACTTACATTTAAACTGCGTGCTTATGCTTAACTGAATTATTTCAAATAGAACTGTTTTTCGACATTAAAACTGTATTTACACTTAACTGAATTGTTACATATAACTGCTTGAATAGTTTGAAATGGAAATGTTTTTGACAATTAAACTGAGTACTTATGCTAAACTGAATTGTTTTAAATAGAACAGATTATTTACATAAAAATGGATTTGGTGTTAAATAACCTACAAAGGTTGATATGCCATAAAACCCAACAAACCAAACCAAACCTTCAACAACTTTTACTAAAAAATAATTTATATTTATATAGCATCAAGTATATTTTAAACAGTTTAATGTCATCGCTAGGATACGCACCAAGAGAGATTCACACACCCTAACAATGGTTTGCTAATCTAATTTTCGTCAATGGTCCGGGAGACTTGGGTTCAATCCCAGGTCGAGTTATACCTAAGACTTTAAAAATGGTACTTGATACCTCCTTACTTAACACTCAGCAATATAAGGTACGTATCAAGGATAAAGTGGAGCAATCCTGGGAAAGGAGTAGCGCCCTCCCCAACACCTCTGTATAGTAGCTATTGAAAAGGGAGCCTTCTGGTCGCCCTTGACTACAGTCACCAACTTACTCTACAAAGTGCTGTAGTTATTTTGTTTTTTAAGAGGTTTTCTTTTGCACACGGTCTTATTGAGTACGAATAATTTTTAAACAGATTCAGATAGGACCCTTAACAGGTACTATCACCCCAAGTCTATGTAAAGGAGTAATAGCAATGAACAGGTACTCTACACTCCTCTGATATCCAGCAGTGGAGCCTTACCATCAGATGTAGTTTAATACAATTACCTAAACATCCCCTATTTTAGGGGAGGAGCCTTACCCATCTGAAAGATGTAGAGTAGCGTATTATAAGCCCAGCCTCACCCCCGAAAGTATACGAAAAAACAAATAAGCATGCATTGGATAATTATTATTCTTAAATGTTTTCTACTTGTTCGGAAATTAAAGCATGTTTTTTTGTTAGTTTTAAAAGTGCATCGTTTTTTTGTTTTTTGTTTTTTGTTTTTATTGTTTGATTTTTTGTTTTTTTATTAGTTTGTTTGTTTGTTCTTATCATTGCAGATTAATTAAGGTATATACCATTAAATGCGTACATACAAAAAGGAAATTAACATTTTTAGCATTCTCTGACTTTTGCGTCAGTAAAAAAAAACAACAAAAAAACAACGCTTACGCAATTGTCGTTGCCCCGTTATTTTTTCGTTGAAACATTAAGTGTGTTTTTAGTCCTCATTGTTTGTTTGTTTCTCAAAGGAGGAAATGAAGCGGCATCTATTTTGTTATCATTGGGTACATTCCCACACGACTTAGTACCGTGACATCATTATAGCTTCACGCGTCGTCTCGTCGTTATCCTCGTCGTCGTCATCGTCATCAGTGACGTCAAACGAGAAATACATTCGTCCTTTTCACATATTCTTCTATCTCTGTTCTTTTGTCGGTAACTTTTTTCAGGATTTGTCTTCTTTTTCAATATTACATCTATTCTTTATAAATTACACAGATTTAGATATCCGGCATCGGCTATATATAGTTTAGTGTTTTTTTATTTGTTATTTTTGTTTTGTTCTGTTTTGTTTTCTATTTTTCTCCAATGCTCAGTTTAGTAAGGCGTCAGATTTTTTTCAATTAATATATTCGACTCATTAGTATAAAAGGGTATATATATACGAGGATCTTTAAATAAGTTTCCAGACTTTTTTCGTATGGGCACTTTTATTGATAGTACACACATGAAACTCTAGTCCCCTTCGAAGTAATCTCCTCCGGTTGCAATGCACTTGTACCGTTACAACAACTTCTCGAATGCCCCATAGATGTCCTCTTGTGTGAGCGTGTCAATGACCTTCCCCACAGCCTCTTTCATCTCCCCAATTGTCTCATAACGACAGCCTCTGAGCTTAGGGAATAACCAAAAGTCACAGGGACAAACGTCTGGACTATAGGGACGGTGAGGAACTGTCTTGATGCCCATCAAATAGTCAAATAGTCTGTGACAAGAATGGAGTTGTGGACTGGAGCATTGTCCTGCTGGAAATGCCACTGACCCGATTTGAAGTGTGCTGGCCTCTTCCGACGGAATCTCTTCCTGAACTCCCTTAAAACCTCAACATAGTAACCCTAACCGTCTGGCCAATCAACTGTGGTGTATTGACTTCCTTACTCCTCCCTTTATTCCTTGTAATGATTACAAGAAGGCACAAGCCTTGGAGTTTTGGGGGAAGGGGAAGGAGCGGTCTTCGCTTAAGCTAAGAATTCTAAGGGGAACCTAGCTAGCCACATTCGCCGACCCACTCAACAGTACAGAAAATAACCATTCATCTATCGCCATGCGCGCTGCTACCACCAAAATACCACATTTGCTCTATGAAAAAGACCTACTTAAAACCCCGAAAGTGATGTATGATTGTATTTACAAATTATGATTTATTTACAATGAATTTATATGATGGGAATGGAAAAAAAAACACCGAAATATGGACAAACGAAAAACAAGGGAAAATTCCCCGTTTGGTTGCCCTCCCATCCCCCCGTCTACGAAAATGGAGGCTGACTGTTTTCCGGTGTTCGAAAACACCGAAAACAAGCCGGACCTACCCTAGGTGGGACTGGGGTCCTACTCTAGTGGGGTAAAGAAATTCAGGGTTGGGTGCGAAATGGGACAATAAAAGAAGACAGGTAGTATGGTTTTTATATACATGTGAATTTTTTCAAGATCTTCTATAAAAAGCGGGCTGGAGTATTGGTAGAGGTACAAAAATAATGGGGATGGGGAAGATCTTGAGAACTAACGACAAGATGACGGGGACAATGACTGACAACATACTGCTAACTAGGTTTCGAGGGGAAAACAATGCCTACTTACCGGAGGTGGGGCCCCGAAGGACCCGTACCGTAGACGCCATGGGCCGGCAGAGGAGGGAAAGATGACTCCGACATTGCCCCCTCTCTTACGACCAGGCTCGCTGCATTCACCCACCTTCTGCTGAATGTTATGCGATCCAAGCGTTTTCTATCGCATCTGATTTTGACCCTAAGCGAATGCCTAAAATACAAAACCAGATCACGATGAGAAAAGTTTGCATCGTCATACAATCCCTTCTTTCGCGTGATCCAAATCACCATTCGAGCTACAGCTAGGATCGCGAGAAACACCACACGCTTCTCACCCTGAAACGGAGGAAGAACGTTGTCCACGACGTAACCAACGTCGAGCAGCACGAGCTGCTTGGGTTCGATGCGAGCCGTCCACTCGCCGACGTGATCCCAAAACGGGCGAACTCGCTCGCAATAGTAGAAGGCGTGCTCAGCCGTATCTTTTAATCCACTGCCGCAGTGGATTAGAAGAAAGGATTAGAAGAAAGTGTATACACACACACACACACATATATATATATATATATATATCCACACATGTATATATGAATTCGTGCGGAGGTATGTGTTTATCTGATAGATAGATAGATAGATAGATAGATAGATCAGTCTATTCGACTCATTAGTAAGCATTTACACGGCTCTGCACGAAACAAAAATGTGACACAAGGACTGTTAAATGTGGGATAGGTGCTCTGCATGAAGCAAACCTCCTGAAATGCGATTTGACGTTGAACTCATCATATACATACACACACACACACTTTATATATTCATTTATATATATATATGTGTGTGTGTGTGTGTATGTGTGTGATACCAGTAATATAAACATAAACAGTTTTGAGCGACCGATTGTTCAAAATATATGAGAATTTTTGTTGGTGTTGGTGCTCTTGGTACAGTCACCAAAGGATTGATATAGGAACTAGAGGACTTGTAAATAAAATGGTGAGTGGAGATCCTCCAAACTATAGCAATAATTACGATCACCTAGAATACTGAATAGAGTCCTGTAGACTTGAGGAGAATTGCTGTCACTCAGACTCCAGTGAAAAATATCTCATAACGCTGATGTGAAAAACTCTAATAAGTAATAATAATAATAATAATAATAATAATAACCTACGTTATAAAAATGATAGAATCATATTGTAAAAAGCATGTTAAAGTAACTCTGAAAAAATATTGTTCTTTATGAATGCATTCTATTATTTGCATATTTTGTCTCCGAAACTGAGGTATCACCTTCTCCGTTTGGTGGCTGATGGGGACAGGGTATCGCATGTGCTTTCACACGTTGTATAATAATATTTTTTAAAATTTGAATATTATGAGTAATTAAATTTTTAAACTGCTGCTGGAATTCGTCAAGTGCCTGATTACACACACACACACACATATATATACATATCAGGATAGCATAGCCCCTGAGTCAACGACATTTGGTAATGGTCAGTTTCTCGTTTATGAAGTCCCAATAAGGTATGCTTTATTATACTGTCGTGTGGGGCATGATAGGAAGGGTGATCTAGTATTTGGGGCATGACGCGAAGGGGGATCAAGATGTACAGCGTGGTTATTTATAATGGTTATCGTCGTAGGAAATGGACACGGCGACACGAGTTCAAATCCTGGACGAGACTGATTGCATTTCACATAGCACTAATACCATTGGGAAAGGTATGAATCCAATTATTCTTCCTCCAGCTATGGGTAAATAGTAGGGCAGACTAGGTTCTTCAGCCTTGGTTAGGCAACTAGTCTAGGAGAAGGAAAACTCTGAATTCAAACCTATTAAAATCCGCTTAAAAATTGACCTTGTGTCATATCCTGCCCGAGCGAAGGGGTTATGTAAATATGGTTATTTATATCAATTCGCTTACAAATGTGCTAAACACGAGCCGAAAAATTAATCCATGAGTGGAAATACACTGACTTTCCGGAAGGGAAAAATTCCGGGCGCAGTGCTTAGTAAAGAAGGTTACGCTAACCTTCTTATCAGATATGAAAGGAACCATCTCTACTGATTTCGTTAAAAAGGGTGTAACAATAAACTGTGCTTCCGTGTTGAATATGTGAGGTGGGATATAGTAACTTGACCACGGGAATGAAACAGACGAAAGAACCTCGACCAACAAGACATAACAGGAACATAAGAGTATTGGAAAAAATGATAACTGTAACTTTTTTTTTATTATATGTGTTATGGTGGTCCTTAGTTTGCATTTATTTTGGTGTCGGAAGCAACTTTCTGTAACAATCTTTTAAGGATTGAGATGTTTGGAAGTGAAGAAAAGGAAATTATTCACTTGAATATTTTGTCGTTTTTTCTTTTGGATAGAGCTGATTCCTGGTTAATAAAATTAGTAGCATTAGGTTTAATTTGGTTTGGTTTTATGGCATAGCGACCAGTTTTGATTATTTAACGCCAAATCCTTTATATATATATATATATATATATATATTGGTTGATTAGTTAATTGTTTTGTTTTACGGCATATCAACAGTTTTCGGGTAATTTAACCCTGATTTAATAAAAGTTTCAAACAATTCAGCTTTGTATAAGTATATTTGTTTGTTTACACATAGTTAAATGTCAAAACAGTTATATTTAAAACAACTCAGTTTAGCATACAAGTAAGTAAAGTAAGTAAAGTAGGCGACCATAGTCGAGGGTGACCCGAAGGCTCCCTTTTCGATAGCTTGCTACACCAAGGTGTAGGGGAGGGCGCTACTCCTTTCCTTGGCTTGCTCCACTTTACCCTTGATCCGTACCTTATACTGCTGAGTGTTAAGCAAGGAGGCATCAAGTACCATTTTTTGAGTCTTTGGTATGACTCGACCTGGGATTGAACCCAGGTCTCCCGGGCCATTGGCGAACACTCTAACCGCTAGCCCAATGTCCGGTATTAGCATACAAAAACAGTTCTATTTCAAGCAATTCTGTTTAGCATAAATACACAGTTTACTTCTATTTGATCCATAGATAGGACCTGATCACGTGCAACCATTCCGGGCCAGAGTGGACCTGGGAGCAATGGCAATAAAGGACTACTCCGCATTCCCCAAAGCTCCAGCATTACTGGAGCCTCACCATTAGATTGTTTAGTGTTATATACAGGACTCTCATTAGGGGGGGGGTCTTACCTCTTCACAGAGATGCAGTTGGTGTATTCTAGAGCCGGGGCTCTTGAATACACCAACTGCATCTCTTATACATTAAATATATGATTTCTAATCACATTTTGTGGATAACATTTTTTAAACGAACCTAAATGGTGTTACTTATAGAATGAAATACGAATAATTCTATTTACAATTAATAATTGGTTAGCCCCCAGTTTAATGTTTTCAACTATTGCTATGTATCACTAACAATTCAATTATACATCACTCATTTGCTTAAACACAGCTAAACGATTAAACAGTTCTATTTCATAAATTGAATTACTATGACCGAAAAATCCCGCAAGCACTGCACGCGATGTACGGAACCACTAGACACCTGTTTCGACCTTATTAGGTCTCATCAGCAATGTATACCATGATCTCCCCCACTGGGGATCGAACAAGCGACCACAGAATTGAGAACCGAAACTCTACCACTGAGTTACTGGTCCGCATCGCACACAAGCGATACCAATTTAACTAGTCATGGTAAATGAGCGGCCAATTAACCTGGGAGATCATGGTATACACTGTTGATGAGACCTAATACGGTCGAAACAGCTGTCAAGTAGTTCCGTATGTCACGTGCAGTGCTTGTCGGATTTCAGGTCATGGTAATTCCATTTATGATATATAATTCCTCGATTTAGAAATGAAAAAAATGTAGTTCTATTTCAAGGAATTCAGTTTGGCATAAGTCATTTATTTGTACACAGTTTAAATGTCAAACGGTTCAATTTGACCCATAGGACCATATCAGGTGTTCCCACTCCGGGCCACTCCGGGAGCGATGGCAATGAAGGGCTACTCCGCGTTTTCCAAAACCCCGGTATTAATGGAGCCTCAACATCAGATTGTTTAGTGTCAAATCTTAGACAATCGATGGTGGGAGTCTTACTCCTATGCAGATGCAGAGATTCAGTCGGTGTATTCTACAGCCCCAGCCGACTGGACCATATTTGTATTAAGTAGGAATACTTGATATCATAATACTGTGTGCAAATTATTTGTATTAGATAGGAATACTTGATATCATAATACTGTGTGCAAATTATTTGTATTAGATAGGAATACTTGATATTATAATACTGTGTGCAAATTATTTGTATTTGATAGGAATACTTGAAACCATACAACTGAGTTCAAATATAGTGAATTTGGCGAGCATAGTCGAGAGTGACCCGAAGGCTCCCTTTTCAATAGCTACCACACCGAGATGTAGGGGAGGGCGTTACTCCTCTCCCTGGATTGTTTCATTTTACCCTTGATCTGTACTTTTTAATGCTGAGTTTTAAGCATTTTTGAATCTTTGGTATGACGTAATCTGGGATTGAACCCTAGTCTCCCTGGCCATTGGAGAACACATAACCATTTGCCCAGTGCCCCAGTATCATATAAAATATGGTGTGCAAAAATTAAGAAACAACTGTACTGAAATGTAAATGCAGAATAAACGCGATTCCCTAACCTCTTGACATAAAATAACCCTGGATGGTTTGAGTTACCGTTAAAATCAATCAATCATAAATTCGTTCTAATCTATCCATCTATCTATCTATTACCATCGATATCTATCTATCTATCTATCTTTTCTCTCACTATCTATCTATCTATCTATCAATTACCATCGATATCTATCTATCTATCTATTCGAGAAAAATATTTACAATCATATAACTGAAAGGAAATGAAAAAACAAAAACAAAAAACCAAAGAAAAGTCTTTTAAAAAATTGCATATAGATATAAACGTACAAAGGAACACGATTCCCAAACGTCTAAGCATAAAATAACCCTAAATGGATTGACACGCCGTTAAAATCAATCATAATGGCTGAAAAACTAAGAGAAGAAGAAGAATGTCGATATTTATAATGGGGACAGTCAGTATTGATTTTGTGAGTTCGATAAGCAGAAATGAATGCTGGACAGACTGAGATGCAAACATTATTTGATAATTACGCTAATTAAAAATTGATTTTACATACATGGACTGTTTTTTTTTTTAAATGGCGAAAAACGTGGAGTAATAAAACTTAAAGTAATTACAAAAACACATTTTATTCCAATTAATTAAAAGATACGTTGGTGCGAATTATTAGATATTGCTAATTAAATATCGGAAATATTTTATTCTATTTTTTTACCTGACCTTCTATTCTATATAGGCAATTTCTTTAAACTTTCAACTGCATTAATAATATTGTCCAATAAGCGTATTGGTTTTGTTGGTAGAAAGAAAAGCCAATTCTCTCTCTCTCTCTCTCTCTCTCTCTCTCTCTCTCTCTCTCTCTCTCTCTCTCTTTCTTTCTTAAAAGAAAAGCTCACAAGGCTTACATCACGTGATCTAACGCGTCTTTTTCTGTGGAAAGAAAAGATATCAATAATAAATTGAATTTCAAGCAGCATTCTCTTTATATATATACATATATATGAAGAATTATGAATATTAATCCAAGCAATTCTTTATATATTCGTTTTGCACTTTCTAAAGACGATCGATTGAAAAAAAAAGCACTTTTATGATTTAGAATTTACAGTAAAAATTATTTTTCATAATCTAATTTTAGAAGAAGAAGAAGAAGAAGAAGAAGAAGAAGAAGAAGAAGAAGAAGAAGAAGAATAAGCCTACAAATACTTCGGCATCTTCGAGGCTGACACCATCAAATACGTGGAAATGAAAGACAAAATTCAAAAAGAATATCAAAGAACTAGAAAACTACTCGAGACAAAACTCTCTCGCCGAAACCTTATAAAAGGCATAAATACCCAGCCTGTACCACTCGTTAAATATCCCGGACCCTTCCTCAAGTAGACCAGAGATGAACTTTAACAAATAGACCAAAGAACAAGAAAACTAATGACAATGCATAAGGCATTACACCCCAGACACGACGTTGACATACTATATGTATCAAGAAAAGAGGGAGGAAGAAGACTTGCCAGCATTGAAGACAACGTTGACGCATCGAAAAGATGACTCTTAGACTACGTAGAAAAACATGAAAGAGGACTGATTACAGCAATCAGAAACGATACTGACAACACCATGGACAACAGAATGTCAATAACGAGGAAACAAAAATGGGAAGGAAAACAACTCTATGAGTGTTTTAAACGACTAATAAACAAGATCTCACACGACAAAACCAGGACATGGCTACGAAGAGGAAACTTTAAGAGAGAAACAGAATCTCTCCTAATAGCAGCACAAAACAACGCCGTAAGAATCAATCATATCAAAGCGAGAATAGATAAGACGCAACAAAATGTCAAACCTAGGCTCTGCGGTGACAGAGATGAAACCATCAATCACATAATAAGTGAATGTAGCAAATTAGTGCAGAGGGGATATAAGACTAGACACGATTGGGTCGGCAAGGTGATTTACTAGGAGATATGTAAGAAATTTAGATTTGACCATACGGACAAATGATATATGCACGACCCAGCACATGTCATAGAAAATAACACACATAAACTCCTATGGGACTTTGACATACAGACGGATCACCGAATATTGGCCAGATGACCACACCTAATAATAATCAACAAAAAACAAGAGAAATTGCAAAATTGTCGACTTTGCTGTTACGGCTGACCACAGAATAAAACTGAAAGAATGTGAAAAGAAGGATAAGTATCTCGACCTTGCTAGGGAATTGAAAAAACTGTGGAACATGCAGGTGACAATTATAGCACTTGTAATTAGTGCTTTTGGTACAGTAACTAAAAGATTACTAAAGGGAGTGGAGGACTTAGAAGTTGGCGAACGAGTGGAGACCATCAAAACTACAGCATTATTGTTAACGACCAGAATACTGAGAAAACTTCTGGAGACTTGAGGAGACTTGCTGTCACTTAAACTCCAGTGAAAGACCATCAGCTAACGCTGATGTGAAAAACTCTAATAATAATAATAATAATCTGCCGAATCGGGACAGAGTAAAAATCAAAGAAAATGAAAAGTGAGACAAATACTCGGACCTTGCCGGGGAACTAAAAAAGCAATTAAACATGAATGAGATTTTGATATCAGTTGTAATTGATACGCTTGGAACAATCCCAAAAGGCTTGGTATGGCGGCTGGAAGAGTTAGAAATCGGAGGGAGTGGAGACATACAAACTACAGCATTGTTGAGGTTGAGTAGAATACAGAGAAGAGTCCTGGAGACGTGAGGGGATTTGTTGTTACACAGACACCAGTAAAAGACTATCACCTGACGCTGGCGTGAAAAACCCTCAAAGAGTAATAATAATAATAATAATAATAATGAAAAAATGTGGCACATTAAAACTCTCTCTCTCTCTCTCTGTTTGGGACTTTGATATACAGACGGATAACCGAATCTCTGCCAGAAGACCAGACCTAATAATAATCAACAGAAAAAAAGAGAAATCACAAAATTGTCGACTTTGCTGTCCCGGCTGTGATTGGTGCTTTTGGTACAGTAACTATAGGATTACTAAAAATTTTTACTGCATTAAGAACGGCCAGAATACAGAGAAGAGTCTTGGAGAATTGAGGAGCTTTGCTGTCACTCACACTCCAGTGAAAGACCATCAGCTAACGCAGATGTGAAAAACTCTAAAGAGTAAATAATAATAATAATAATAATAATAATAATAATAAGAAGAAGAAGAAGAAGAAGAAGAAGAAGAAGAAGAAGAAGAAGAAGAAGAAGAAGAAGAAGAAATCGATGGATTAATCAAAACCATCCAAATTACATCACAGTTAGATTGACTAAAATACTGAAAAGAATCCTGGAGTCCTGTGGAGAATTGCAGTAACACATCTTACAATATTTACCGACCCTTCTGCTTGGGCAGGATGTGACACAAGGTCAATTTTTAAGCGGAGTTTAATAGGTTTGAATTCAGAGTTTTCCTTCTCCTAGACTAGTTGCCTAACCAAGGCTGAAGAACCTAGTCTGCCCTACTATGTACCCATAGCTGGAGGAAGAATAATTGGATTCATACCTTTCCCAAGGGTATTAGTGCTATGTGAAATGCAATTAGCCTCGTCCAGGATTTGAACTCGTGTTGCCCACATCTTACGCATTATGTGAAGAAGAAGAAGAAGAAGAAGAAGAAGAAGAAGAAGAAGAAGAAAGGAATTTGGCGTTGAAAAATGGGAAAAGAGAACTGACAAATCACGAAAACATAAGAACACTTGGATATAATAAGAAATACTTGGGAATATCAGGAGCGGAAGCCATCACACAAACAGCGATAAAAGAAAAAATTAAGAAAACAATACCTCAGAAGAACCAGAAAATTTCTCAAAGCTAACCTCTGCAGCAGAAATCTCATCTAAGGGATAAACCCCTGGGCAGACCCATTGTATGATACTCGGGATCATTCTTAATATGAACAACGAAGGGACTCAGACAAATAGACCAAAGGACAAGAAAATTGATTCGTGTGTATCCGAGAGAAGTTAAAGACAGGCTTATGTGTCAAGAAAAGAAGGAGGAAGAAGATTTACCCCACTGAAGTTTGCGTTGATACAATTCAAAAACTCTTGGAATATATTGTAAAGAATAAAGAATCACTGATCATAGCTGCCAGTAACAGCAATAGCAACATACGAACAAACAGAAAAAGAACAAAATCTAGAAAACAGAAATGGAAATAAAAATAACTGTATGGATACTTCAAGCAACAAACTGGTATGATTGCAAGAGAGAAGACCAGGACATGGTTAAGAAAAGGAAATCTCATATGAGAAATTGAATCTCTTCAGATAGCATAATAAAATGTAATATGGTCTAGTTATATTAAAGTGAAAATTGATAATACACGACAGAATAGCCATTGTCCAGTCGGCTAGGGGGTGGGTAGAATACACTGACTACTTCTCTGCCGATGAGTAAGGTTCTCCCATCGAGTGGCCTGGATATAGGACACAAAACAATCTGATGGTGTGGTTCTAGTAATGTTGGAGCTTTAGGGAATGTGGAATATCACTTCATTGCCATCACTCTCAGATCCACTCTGGCTCGGAGAGGTAGCACCTGATAGGGCCCTATCTATTGGTCAAATAGAACTAGACTGTGTACTTATGCTAAACTGAATTATTTGAAATAGAACTGTTTCTTTGTATAAAAATGGATTTGGCATAAAATAGCCTTCAAAGTTTGATATGCCATAAACCCAAACAAACAAAAAACAAACAGAAATAGTAAGTGTTGATTATATGGAGAAAAAGATGAAATGGTTAATCATATAATAAGCTGATGCATTAAGCTAGCACAAAAGGGTACAAAACTAGATATGACTGGGTAGGAAAGGCTATCCCTTGGGAATTGTGCAAGAGATTAAAATTTGACCAAATGACCAGATGGTAAATGCACAAAGCAGAATTCGTCCTGGAGAATGAGATGCATGAAATTCTCTTCGATTTTGAGATACAAAGAAATCACTAAATCCCGACCAGAAGACCAGACCGACGGTGTGCGGAAGCAAAATTAGGAATAGTCGTGTATTATAATAAACGACTCAATTATAAAACAAGATTATTTAATTTTCAAAAATAAGCAACAAAATCAGAAGATAGAGGCAAAACAGTAAATTTAATCAATATGGCTGCCATTTTTTTTTCAATTATTGTATCAACACGCATTTGAAACGATTTGTATGCCTTCAAAATAAATTTTTCAGTCATTTCATTCCATTTCTTCTCAACAGAAGTCTTAAGCGAACCCATATTGGGATGGGAAGTTATATTTGTTTTGTTTTCTAAAACATCCCATATGACGTAATTTAGGGGGTTAAGGTTTGGGCTTAATGGAGGTTATAAAGAAACTCCAATTATTTCGGAATTTTGTTTGGCTTGGCTTTGGCGTTAAGCTAATCATAGATTCCTTGTCGTTTCTTTTTTTGCTCACTCATATTGGGTTGAATTTTAATGAAAAAGTTATTGAATAATAGAGCTAATTATGAAAATTTAGATTTATCGCGTTTTTTTTTTTGTTTTTTTTTTTGCTTTTTTTTTTCAAAAATTGGATTAATCAGACTAAAAAAAAATTTAAAACAATTATTCCATATTTTCCTTCCGCACCTAGTAGTGCAAATAAATAAGAAAAAATAACTTGCCATTTTGTGGATTTTTCTGTTTCAGCAGACCTAGAAATAACAATAAAAGAAAGTAAAGTACTTGACTCAATACTAAGATCTTGCCTGAGAGCAGAAAAGCTGTAGAACATACAAATTATGTTAATACTAACTGTAGTTTGAACACTTGGTCTTCTAGGGCTTGGAAATAAAACAAGAGGAATTGAAGATAATGTTATATAATTGCGGAGGGATTTTTTTTATATTATCATTTTTCGTCTTATATATCTTACCTTTCGGTTTAGTTAGGCTGAGAACCTTTCGGCTGAGTGCATGGGTTAATTAGGTGCACACATTGAGTGCAGGTGTTCACTCACACGCGGGGAGGGTGTGACAATCACAGATGTCACAATAAAACCCCCAGATAGGAAATAAGATTGGGGATGTGAATGACGTCATGCCCGGAAGCGATGGGCTGAGGATTTTGGGATTTGAAAAAAAAAACAGTGAGTTAAGATTCGACGCTAAAGGAAGGAAGTTGATTTTCGGAACTCGCCGAGGCCAGACCAGTAGTTTGCGGTGTGGTGCCACACGTGGTGGGGTCAGATAGAAAAGTCAGCATAGAAAGAAATTGTGTGTCTCTCTCTCCTCATGTCGAAAAACCTTAAACTCAAAAAGGTAAAAAAAGTTTCGAACCTGAACTATTTTCGTGTTTTTCGGATTCCTATATGCGTATGAACATTATGAACGTTTTATGCATGTGAATATCTTGGTCTATTTTTGGACCTATATATACATATTACAATAAGAGGAAATATCGAGAGTATACTGACCACAACATTGTTAAGATCGGCCAGAATTCAGAGAAGAATCCTGCACACTTGAAGAGACTCGCTGTCATTCAGATTCCAGTGGAGGACCACCAATTAAAACTGGTGTGATAAAATTACAATTAGTGAAAAAATAATAATATCAATAATGCGTTCTCGGTACTGTCACCAAGGGATTGGTAGAGGGACTGGAAAACTTGAAGATAAGAGGACGTGGGGGGCCTATTCTAGCTAGAGCATTTTTGAGTTCGGCCAGCATACTGAGAAGAATCCTGGTAACTTGAAGAGACTCGCTGTCACTCAGACTCCAGTTGAAGACCACCAATTAAAAATCGCCAAGAGTGAAATAATGATAATATTAAAAATGCGCTCTCGACACAGTCACCAACGGATTGGTAGAGGGACGGGAAAACTCGTGTTGAGACCATCCAACCTACAGGATTTTTGAAATCGGCCAGCAAACTGAGAAGAGTCTTAGAGACTCGAGGAAACTTGCTGTCATTCAAACTCCTGTGGAAAACCATCAGCGTTAGCTGATGTGAAAAACTCTATTATAATAATAATAATAATAACTACACCTTTGAATGCTCAAAACTTATAAATTAGATGGTTGGTTGGTTAATTGGTTGGATTTTATGGCGTATCAACCCTTGTAGGTTATTTAACGCCAAATTTTGTCTATATGTATATACCTTTTACCAATGAATATTCAGTAGGCAAAATTTTTATAAGCAGGATTTCACTTGTTTGCACATGGTTAATCAGTTTTAATTCGTCATATTTTTTCGTACAACCCTGTTTCTCACAAGAAGCTGGTGTGAAAAGCTTTCAAATGAGTAAAATGATAATAATGATGATAAAGCCATGAAAAATGAAAATGACGATTAACCGATTGTGACCGGTGCGCTCGGAACGATCACTAAAGTCTTGGTAAAGGTGGCTTGAAGATTTGAAAATCAGAAGGCTAGTCGAGATCATCCAAACTACAACATTAAGATCGGTCAAGATACTGGGAAAAGTCCTGGAAATTTGAAGAGACTTGTTGTCACTCAGACTCCAGTGAAAGACCACCAGTTAGCTGGTGAGAAAAACTCGCCAAGAATAATAATGATAATAATAAAAGAAAGGGACTTGAAGCGTTGGAAATTGGAGCAGGGATCGTGCCCACCCAGACTACAGCATTGTTGAGACCGGCCAAAATACTAAGAAGAGTCCTGAAGACCAGAGGAGACTTGTCGTCATTTTGACTAAATTGAAAGACCATTAGCTAACACTGGTGTGAAAACCTTGCGAGGAATAATAATAATAATAATAATTAAAAAAAACAGAATTTGCTAAATTGTCGACTTTGCTGCCCCTAGGTACTAGAGCATTTTGGTTCTACTGAACCATCATCAAGACCATGAGGGGTGATATTAGTGATGTTAAAAATGCAAAATACAAAAACCTAGGGGAAAATTTGTATAACTAGAAAAAGTTGGCCGTTTAATTGGTCTAATATATATATTGGTTTCAGTTTCTTAATTTAATGGGTTTCAACATATATATATATATATATATATATATATGTTGATATTTTTCAAACCAGTGAATCCGGAGTTGGGAATAATTCCTATCAGTACTACCAAAATATTCAAAAATAGAATATTAGATTTAAATAACCCTGGTAAAGAGCTCAATGTAAATAAAATCCACAGAGCAAACTTTTCTTTTGAAGAGAAAAAAAAATATATATGTATATAGATATGAATGTACTGTATATAGAATCGAGGTGTATAATGGAGGATGCTGGAGTAGCAGGGACGAACTCATAAGTGATGTACTCTTATGGACCCCCACACATGGCCGAGCAAAAGCAGGACGACCAGCACGAACATACATTCAGCAACTATGTGAGGATACGGGATGTTGTCCAGAAGACCTGCCTGAGGCGATGAACGATAGGGAAAAGTGGCGAGAGAGGGTCAGGGATATCCGTGCTACCAGCACGACATGATGATGATGATGATGATGATAGCAGACTTAAGAGTAAAAATAATAATAGTAATGGTTATAACGTGTACGTGTGCTCTACCCAAGGAGCTTTTCCAAAAAGATACTATAACTATAGTAGTTATGCACAAAAAATAGACCAACACAGAACTAGTTTATTTAATTATGTGTGGGCTATCAAAAAGAAGCAAGAAATAGATCTTATATTTGAAAGAGAAATAATCTTTTTCAAAAGGCTGAAAAGATAAGGTTGGTGATAGATGTTGTCTCCTATATATGGAAGAAAAGTTAGCTATCGCTTCTTATAATAACACCAATGAATAACTCAATCAAAGATCTGAAATATTAGATGCTTGCAGGCATAAAAAAAAGCCTGGCTCCTTGCAGATAGAATGTGGATTTGTTTTGTTTTTTTCCTTATGTTAGTTTTCTATTCTTTCTGTTGGTCACTATAATCATAAAATGTTATTTGGACCAACCCACTTTAGTCAGAATTATCCTTAAGATTCGTTTGGTGAAATCTGGACAGGTTGTTTCTGGTTCTTTTAGGTATTATATATATATATATATATACCCGTGGAAAAGGTATGAAGCAATCTCTTCTACACGAGCCACGAGTAAATAATAGAGCACTCTAGGTAATCTGGCTTTGTGAGGGTACCAGATCTAGAAGGGAAATTTTGAATTCAAACCCTCTTACAAAATGTCCAACTATAGCAGGTAAGGCGGTAGGGCTCGTTACTCTCTATAGCTTTCAAACATTTGAAGAAGACCAAAGTCCTTCAATAGACTGCAAAAGACAATCATGGGATATGCACACATAGACTTTTTGCATCTCTCTCTCTATATATATATATTTATAATCCAGAGTAAGGAGTAGTGCCCTTCCCAACTCCCAACTCCAGCTATTAAAAAGGGAGCCCAAGGGTCGCCCTCGACTACGGTCAGACAACATACTTATATACATTGGATTTGGTTTTGTTTGGTTTGGTTTTATGACACATCAACCAATCTCGGCTATTAATGTCAAATCCATTCTGAAACATAAAACAGTTCTTTTTCAAACAATTCATTTTAGCATAAGTACAGTTTCAAAGTCAAAAACAGTTCTTTTCAATCAATTCAGTATAGCAAACAAAAGCAATTCCATTTCAAACAACCCAGTTTAGCATAAGTATGCAATTTAAAAGTCAAAACAGTCCAATTTCAAACAATACAATTTAGCATAAACACACTGTTTAGTTCTATTTGACTCATAGATAGGATCCTATCAGGTGCTACCACTCCGGGTCAGAATAGACCAGGGAGCTATGACAATAAGGGAGTTCTCCGCATTCCCCGAAGCTCCAGCATTACTGGAACCTCACTATCAGATTATTTATTGTCATATCCAGGACCCTCGTTGAAGAAGTCTTGCCTCCATGCAGAGATGCAGTCGGTTTATTCTACTCTCCTAGCCGACTGGGCAAATATATATTGGATGCAATGGGTAAATTGTTATTTAAATTATTAATTCCGTGCATATGCTTTATCTGTTTTAAGTTTGGTCTACTATGCCGCAAATTAGAGTCAATTGGGGAATGTCAGTGACGAGAGAAGCACAAGGAAGGTATAGTATTAGTGTTTGAAGCTCCAATGTGAAGATTTCAAAGTGTTTGGGGTGTCAATCTGAGGGCAGTGCAATGATGATTATGAAGGTATGGCAGCCCGAAAACCTCACTTTGATCGTTATATTTAGTCCAAATCCAGCAGGGTCATCTGGTTCACATTGCACCTCCTGAGCCTATGACCATTAGAGTCTAGCATTGCATAACACCTGCTTGACATCCCCCTTCCATAAAACACCCACTATAAAAAAAGACCTTGAGTCAAATCCTGTCTCGTGGAAGGCAGAGATAAATATCGCCTCACGTTGATCAACGACTGAATTTGTTGTCTACGATTGACAATGATCCCAACAAATCAATCAGGTCCATGGTCAATTTAATAGGAATGTATGTGTTTCTGACCAGACAGATGTTTGGTATTTCTCCTACAAGGCAAGAAAGAGCCAATTTTTATGATAGGTGATGAAAGACAAGAGGAAAGACAGCTGCAAAGCTTTTCAACAAACTCAAGTATCTCCTCCAACCGAACATGCAGTGCTTTTTCTCAAAAGCGAAAAGTTTTTGCCAGGATCAGATGATGAATTCACGGAACAACCAATTGGCTTGTCCCGATATGATGAACAAATACTGATAAAGGTCAAACACATCATGGAATTTGGGTGGTCACTAACGATAGAGATGTTATGCTTCCATTCATCTTCACACATGGCTTTACACACAAACCAGAAGTTTGCATCAAGTATCTGGAGGAGGTACTGCCGCCCTGAATTGAGAAGATGGATGCTGGAAGACCCTACTTCTGGTAACAGAGGTTGGAGAAACGAGTCTTCGCTGACAGAAAATTTCTGAGACCACATCATCCTTAACATCTGGCTACCTAATTCCCTAGATTGCTTTCTCCTTGATCATTAGTTTCAATTCTATTCTTAATACAGCTCATACTCCAATAGAATTCTTTTCCTATGTTTTTCTTTATTCATAGTATGACTTAGATCATTCACTTGATTAATTCTAAAATATTTATTTATATTTACCAACCCCTGCGCTTGGGCAGGATATGACACAAGGTCAATTTTTAAGCGGAGTTTAACAGGTTTCAATTCAAAGTTTTCCTTCTCCTAGACTTGTTGCCTCACCAAGGCTGAAGAACCTAGTCTGCCCTACTATTTACCCATAGCTGGAGGAAGAATAATTGGATTCATACCTTTCCCAAGGGTATTAGTGCTATGTGAAATGCAATCAGTCAGGTCCAGATTTGAACTCTTGTCGCCGTGTCCATATCCTGCGACGATAACCATTGCACCACGGGCACCTCCGTTCGGGCAGGATATGACACAAGGTCAATTTTAAGCGGAGTTTAACAGGTTTCAATTCAGAGTTTTCCTTCTCCTAGACTTGTTGCTTCACCTAGGCTGAAGAACCTAATCTGCCCTACTATTTATCCATAGCTGGAGGGGGAATAATTGGATTCATACCTTTCCCAAGGGTATTAGGGTATTCCAAAATATTTATTGGTTTTATAGTATTCTAACTCATTAATTTCTGTGTTCATAACCAGAGTATTGTTTTAAGATTTTATTTGCCAGCATTTCTTGTGTGTGAGTTTCGCACATTTTTCCTGATCAAATTGTATCCCTATGTTGTTACTAAGTCTTTTTTACTTTGCTTTGTAGACCTAAATTGTCATCATTTTGTGCATAAAGCTTTAAATCGTCCATATACAATTGATGGTTTATTTTTTAGAAGTAGTTTTATATCCATAGTCTGTGTTGAGAGAAATATTAGAACTATACAGAAAAGAAGAGGAAGTACCTCTCCTTGGAAGATTCTAATGTTGATGTTCAGATGATTAATTTTGAGCGTGTATTTTTTATAGATTAATCTGAAGTTAGAATACTACCTTTCCATATCGTATACTAGGAATGTTATTATAACTGATGATATCTTTAAAATGCTCACAACTTTTACAATCCATTTGTAGTGTACGCTACCAAAAAAATGTTTTGTTGTCAACCATATGTAGATATTTTTTTTGTTTGGTTCGGTAATTTTTGCTGATAATCTTGTTAATGAAGAGTCGATATTTGCAGTCATGTAATTCTTTTTTGTATCCTTTTTGTTCTGAATGGAAGATGTCCTTATATTCCATGAATTTGACTATTTTTCTCCTTCAAAATTGATGTTATTATTATAAATGTTGTGGGAAGGCATGTGATGGGTCGGTAGTTTTTACATTTGCTATCCTTTGTTTGTGTTTTTTTTTAAGTGTGTTAATCCTTCTGTTAGCCAATCAGGCATTTTTCAGGTTCTTTAATGATTTCTAAAATAACTATTATCATTACTTGATGAGTAAAGTAATAGAGGCGAGCCAAAGGTTTTTTTTTATTTTAGTAATCCCAGGTGACTTCATTTCATGTGTGCGTTTAAGTGTATTTATATTCTCTTCTATTGAAATATCTTAGTATATTTGCGAATAATCAATTTTATAAGTGCATTTTTTTATTTTCAATTAATCTTGCTTTTTTATTATTATATGATTTCTTATAGCTTCATATATTGTTGTCATCAACCGTTCGGTCTTGACAAACAACGAGGAATATGTATATATAAAAGTATAATCTTATATTTTCATTCGTCGACGGTGACGCTTACGTGTAGCGGGAGAGCAATCGGAGAGATATTTCGTTGCACCCAGAGGAACTGTCGGGAGTCGGAATTACTAGTGCGAACTGACGTCAGTCAAAATTCTAGACCTTATATAGTCTTAAAACTCCCATGCGACCTACACGCAATAGTTGTGTTTCATTAGTCACGACTTACACCTATCCATTGCTTGTTTTTCATTGATCATGGCTTACGTCTACACAAAGCTTGTTTTTCATTGGCCATGGTTTATATCCACGCATTGCTTGTTTTTTTATTGTCCTTGGTTTACACCCACGCAATGCTTATTCTCCTTTGGTCAGAGCTTGTCTTCCGGTAATCATTTTGTTGATTTTATCTACGGCCAGATGTATTTGTCAACAACATCCACTGGATTCATCACAGGTCAAGGTGATATATTATAATATTACACCAAAGTGCTTTCAATTCTTTAATTGTTGGGGTTTCCTTGACATTTATTGTCTCTTTCATCATTTTGTCTTTTATTGAATTTTTTGGGTCATCTTGAAATATATTATTGTGTCAAAAGAATTTTATTCATTTTTCCTTATTTTATGATACGCTAAACCTTTTGTAGGTTTTTTTTTTTTTTGCTCCAGCTTTTCTTCATTATCAGGATCTTATCAATTGATGTTATCACATATTTTCTTAAATTTTTCTTGCTTTCGTAGTTTTCCCTTTCACAACCTTTCTCATTTCATCAAGTATTGATATTTCTTTTCTGTATTTCTGTATTTCTTTTTGTTTCCTTAATTTCCACTTGAGTTGCTTAAGGCTATTTAGTTTGTATGCAATGCTTACTGGGCTTATTACTGTTGCAGTTGCATTTATCATTTTATTCAAAAAACCTAAGATTAGTTTTAACAAGTTCTCTGATAATATTTTGTTTCATTTTATCGATTTTAACATTATTTTCTGTGAGGTCTGCCTTTTTTATTTGAGGTTGACAATTCTCTAATTTGTTACATTCATTTTCAGTTGCAGGAGTTTTCATACAATCCATATTCACCCAACCCCTCCACTCGCGCAGGATATGACACAAGGTCAATTTTTAAGCGGAGTTTAACAGGTTTCAATTCAGAGTTTTCCTTCTCCAAGACTAGTTGCCTCACGAAGGCTGAAGAACCCAGTCTGCCCTACTATTTTACCCATAACTGGAGGGAGAATAATTGGATTCATACCTTTCCTAAGGGTATTAGTGCTATGTGAAAGGCAATCAGCCTCGTCCAGGATTTGAACTCGTGTCACCGTATCCATTTCATACGACAATAACCATTGCACCACGGGCACCTCCATGGGGTTTTTATACAATCATTGCTTGATTGTTTTAATGTATTATCAGTTTTGTTATTGACTGCATTTATTTCAAATGCTACACTTTCATTTCGTTGGACATCAGCAGCAACTTATTCTTTAATATCATCTTTTTTGTATCTGTTAAGCCGTTACTTTTAATGATATATCTCCTCAAATTGGCAAGTCTACAGAGATCTAAGTTTATATCTTTATATTTAGTCCTTTATCACCATATGTTGTATAGGTTCCTTACTTTACATTTCTTCCGCACCATTTGTTAATGGCATAAAAAACACATATAATATTTCTTTATTATCCTCTTTTGAGCATTTTTTTTTCTTGTGCTTTTATTCTTTATTGGTTATTGCGACGATCTTGGCAGGTCAGGGTTGGGATTATTATTATTATTTTTTTTTTTTTGTATAAACTATCAAAGTAAGTAGAGGGTTTTTTCCCAGTTGCTGATTTTTCAATCCCAACCTGGTTCATCATTCTTTTTTCATCCGGAGGAAGACTGATGCCGAGTGTGTCAAAAAGACTGGTTTTCATATATGGTTTTAAAGCATTTTATTCTTACTGCCAAGAAGATTTTTTGTTTTGTTGAGACCGTTAGCAAAGACTATTTTATTATATTTATTAATTATCCATAAAGAGAGAATTTTTGTTATATTTTGAATTTATGCATTTCGAATTTAAAGAAGTGCGACGTGCCCTCTCGAAATTCCGAAAAAAGTTTACCCGTCCCAATGGACTACACCATAACTGTATTTCATTCCGGAGATGAGGTCGGGGGAGAAAATTCAAAATAAGTTTGTCGTAATAATTTTGTCATAAACTATTTCAAATGTTTTTATTTTATTAACTTCTTTTTTGAAAACAAACTGATGAAAATAAAATAGAAGAACAAATGAATAAATAAATAAATAAATGTAAACAAATAATATGATTTTTAATACACCAAGAATGTCAAATTCTTGCCTATTCGAATAGGCGATATTTTTCTTCGATTAATAAAGTTAATATTCATTTGTACACGCAAACACGCGCGTGCGCACACACATGCACAAATACGCAAATACACACACGTGCACAAACACACAAATACACACACCACACAAACATACACACACGCACATACAGCCACATACACATACACATACTCAAATATACACGAGGTGTCCTCGTGGTGTAATAGACTGCAGAATCGTAGTAAGCGAGTTTGTACTCCAGTCGCGCTATTGCGTTCACTATCGGGCAAATGCCCTTGGGAAAGGTATGAACCCCCTTATCCTCCCAGCTATGGGTTAAATAGTACCACTACTGTTCTTCAAGGAGAATGGCTTTGGCATCAAATAACCTGCAAAGGTTGATATGCCATTAAACAAATAAACCAAACCAAATCAAATATACACGCCCACATATACATGCACACACACACACACACACACACACACATAGAATCATACTCATACCATCACAGACACACGTGCACACACATATACATAAATACAAACATGCACACACTCTCAATCTCACACACACACACAGAAGCACACGTATACAAACACCCTCACACGCACAAGCACACACACACACACACACACACACATACATACACACATAATATTCAGATATTTAAAAAACGGGCAGGGTTGCTTCATTAAATAAAAATAGTATTTACTCAAACACACACTCTTACATTTGCATAAAATTGGGGAATTTTAACTAATTCGAAAGAAATTCATTAATCAAAGTTTATTTTTATTAATTTAATCATTCATTCGGTCATACATTTTAGATTTTTAAAAATTTAAATCTATTGTTGGGAGAGGGTTTTTTTTGTTGGTTTTGTTTTTTAGTATTTTTCTCCATTTTTCCTTCCAAATCCATGAACAGCAAAAGCATTAAATTTTAACAGCTTTCAAGTATGAAAAACAACCTTAGTAAAAACAAATGAATAATATATTAAAAAAATACTTATGCTTATCAATTAGATTTGCATGATATATTAGAATTAAAACCTTTATTAAGTTCATACATTGAATATAAAAAAAATTCATCAAAATAACTTTAAATGTAAAAAAAAAAATCAAATTGCTGCCATTTATTTGTCTTAACGTAAAATGTTATTTCCCATTTCACCTTATAATTATGAATAATAAAATGAAAAAAAAATTAATTACGAATGACATTTATTGAATTAATAGTTAATAACACTATTTTTGATAATAACGTAACATTATTTTGAATTCAGAATGAATTGATATAAACATACACTACTCGTGGGGATTAAAAAGGAATAAAAAAGACAGCATAAATAATAATTTGAAAGTAACAGTTTCCCCGGAGGCCTCTGAGGGGAAACGCAATTTGCGGATGACTGTAAAGATGGGCTTCCTAGCACCAAAGATAAACTCTCTCAGAAGCTTTTATCACTTCGATTGGTAAAATTCAGCTGGTTTTAAGCTCAAGAAGTTTTCAACAAACTTTTTTACCTTATTTTCTTGAATTTTTTTGTCATTCAGAGCATTTTGCAAAGAACGAAAAAGATTGAAATCGCGTTCTGTGAGGTCTGGTGCATATAGTAGATGGGATAGAACAGAACAGACTAAATCCAATATTTTTTCTGCGCATTTCTGGTTGAATGTGGCTTTGTGTTATCTAAGAGAAGCACAACGTTTCTCCTATTGACGTGTACGAGGCGTTTTCTTTGAAAAATTTCATGTATCTCCATAAAATATGCTATTTCCAAAAATAATAATTAGTATATTATTACACTCTAGCCCTTGGCGGGATATAATTGTAAGCAAGCTAGATTTGCAGACCATAATTAGAAAGTTTGATTCTTGCTTAAGGCGGACTTATATTATACTGGAAATGCGCAACCTTTCTCCAATTGACAAGTACTGAAAGTTTTCTTAGAAGATTTTCATGCACACGATGCAACTGTTGAGAATATAAGTCTGCATAGAGTGGAGGTGCCCGTGGTGTAATGGTTATCGTCGCAGGAAATTGACACAGCGACATGAGTTCAAATCCTGGACAAGACTGATTGCATTTTACATAGCACTAATACCCTTGGGAAAGATATGAATCCAAATATTCTCTCTCCAGCTATGGGTAAATAGTAGGGCAGACTAGGTTCTTCAGCCTTGGTGAGGCAACTAGTCTAGGAGAAGGAAAACTCTGAATTCAAACCTGTTAAACTCCGCTTAAAAATTGACCTTGTGTCCTATCCTGCCTGACCGGAGGGGTTGGGTAAATATGATAAGTCTGCATAGAGTGTCTTGCTGCCGTTTTAAAACTCACCCCGCATAGAGATTCATCTTTGTCAATCCGCTGCTTTTTACATTAAATGTTGTTGTAAAAGACCCCGTTTTTCGTCACCCGTCCTGATATTCTTGAGAAATGGGTTATTTCTCTGCCTTGAAAGATGTCTTGTCACGATGAGATAACTTATTCGCCTCACAAAGAATATGAGGAAGCTAAACACCCAGCTTACTCACTTTACCTATCTTTTTCAAATGTGGACAGATTGTGGGGTGGTATATGTTAAGGTCAGGTGTAAATTCTCGAGCACTTTTGTCCAGACAGCATTCCACAAATTCTCTTAAAGCATTTTAGATGAGGTCTGATGAGTGCTATGGTCTGGGGTCATCTTTTAATGATGTATCGCCTGAACGAAATTTTGAAAACCAGTTTCAGACTTGGCGGTCAGTAACCTTACTTTGGTCCCAAACACTACAATTTTTCTAGGCTGTTTCCGTCGAGTTGTTGCATTTCTAAACCTCCAACAATATTACAAGTCGAATATGCACTTTCAGGTCGTCCATTTTAGAGGCTTAAGGTCATATATTAAATTATCATGCGCACTCTTTCAATACTGAAATATGAAGGACTGATGAAGGCACTCTTTAATCAGGTAATTTCTGATCAGGCTTAAAACATAAAAGTTTGAAATGCTTTTAAAAACGGAAATATATATATATATATATGTAATGCACGCGGGTTTGTGTATTTTTATGGGTTTTAGTAACAGTAATTAGATTCAAATTATTTAACTTATTTTATTGTAGTCAGAAATAAACAGGAAGGATATAATTTTGATAATCGACTAATTATGGTAATCTTGGTAAACAGTGTTCATCCAGTAATTTTGGTCAATATTTTCCATAAAATAGTCACTAATGGCAACGATACACAAGGAGAGAAATACTGTTTTCTAGGATATTTCTTATCTCTGAGATATTGATATCTCCTGACTAGAAAGAAAGTTGTAATGTTGGAGAAATTGTCCTTCCTCCTTACGTTCAAGCAGTCATGTGAGGGCACCAAATGAGAGTGGGGTAGTTTATATATTCTGTTGCTAAGAAAGTAATATCAACTTTTTCTACAAAGAATCGAGAATTAAAAAAAAATATTCTATTCGAAAATTATTGTTTTTATAAAATTCATTCTCTATATCAGCAAGCTTATCAACCTAATTGATGATTATTGATTATTCTTGTCGTCTCTATTGTAACCCAAGGTAGTTATTTACAAGGCTTAGCTTAATTGTAGCACAAGGCCAGTAGTATGGCACATCCAGTCCAATTTGAACCGGTTATAGACCTGGAGAGTAGTGGACTCCTCCAGACTATACTTGCTCAGTACACGCTTAGTAGTGTTAGTTTTGATGTGGTTCAAGGCCAGAAGTATGGAACACCGTACTCGCTAATAATAGTCTGCGAATCTAGTTTGCTTACAATTTACAATCCCGTCTAGTGTCAGAGCGTAATCTTATTTTTGGAAATAGTATATTTTGAAGAGGTACGATTCATACAATTTATTTTAAAGAATTGACGTTCCGACTGCATGAGCCAAAGACCATTCCCGAGGAAATGGGCGTTTCCCGGTCGAGCCAACCTGATAGATCTTGTTTGTTATCTGATATCTATTTCATACCATATATTCATTAAAGAGTCAGTTATTGTCGAACTAATCATTAAAATTGTTTTCATTTGGGTCACTTAATATAAATAAATGAGTAAATAGCTAACTACAGGACTTGGTACCTAAATGGTCAACAATTTAAAGTTGTAAAACCATTTTAGTTAGTTCGTTGGCTCCAAACTAAGTTAAGTTCTTTTTTTTCTTTTTTCCTTTTTTTTTTCCTTTTTGTTTTTAATGAATCTGTTGTCGCTAATTTGTTCAATTTCTGTTTAATCACAATAAAATTTGTTTTAATATTAGTTTTCCTGAAAAAGGAAACGTTATAGGAGATTTTTTAAAAGTCAAACAAATGATCATCTTTGACTAGAAATAATTGAAACCATACATTAGTATCAAACTTGCATTAAATAGTATTAAACTAGCATTAAATAGCATTAAACTAGCATTAAATAGTATTAAACTAGTATTAAATAATATTAAACTAGTATTAAATAATATTAAACTAGTATTATATAGTACTAAACTAGCATTAAATAGCATTAAATTAGTATTAGATAGTATTAAACTAGTATTAAATAGTATTAAACTAGTATTAAATAGTATTAAACTAGTATTAAATAATATTAAACTAGTATTAAATAGTATTAAACTAGTATTAAACTAGTGTTAAATAATATTAAACTAGTATTAAATAGTATTAAACTAGTATTAAATAGTATTAAACTAGTATTAAATAATATTAAACTAGTATTAAATAATATAAAACTAGTATTAGATAGTACTAAACTAGCATTAAATAGCATTAAATTAGTATTAATTAGTATTAAACTAGTATTAAATAGCATTAAACTAGTATTAGATAGCATTAAACTAGTATTAAATAGTATAAAATTGTAATACTTGAGAGAATGTTAACTTACAGTGCCATTATTTGTATCTATGCAACCCTTTCCGTCACGGATAGGATGTGACACAAGGTCGGTTTTTATGTAAAGTACAGCAGGTTTGAATTAAGAGTTTTCCTCTCGACTGGTGACCCGAACAAAGCTAGAGAACCCAGTTTACTCAACTATATAGCTGGGGGGTGGGGGGAAAGTTTGAATTAATGGGCATTAGCACAAAGCGAAACACAAATAGCCTCGGCCGGGTTTTGAATTACTGATTCCATTTCCCGCGAAGATAACCACTGCGCCAGCAAGTGATTGATAGTGAGTTTGATTCCCACAAGGTGTCTAATAGAGGTAACCTTGTACCATATCTAAGCTACACTTTGTAAAATTATTATGAAAGCCTCTTATATAATAGATTATCAATGTCTTCAGGTATCCGAATGCGCATGTACGAACACTCACGTGATATTCGAGCGCGGTTGTTTTGTCTTATTGATAAGTGCAGGTTCTTTGTTTTGTTCTTTTTTAAAAATCTTATTGTGTGTTTTAAATTTTAGATCGTTTTTTTTTTTTAGCATGGCCTTTTCAGAGATTTTTGTGCTTTATTTTTCTCCTTATATTGTTCCGTTTTTCTCACCAGCGATCCTTGAAGGATTCACTATCCTCCCATCTTCGTTATTTGCTTTTGTCCACCATTTTTTTAAACCTCACGTTAACAAATAATCCACGCTTTTTTTTTTGTAGTTATCTTTTACCATCTTCGTTTTCGACAGATCTTTACTTGGTTGCCTTTATTTTTCTTTTTTTCTTTTACTTTCTGCATTATCTTATTTTTCATTCTATTACAATATATTTCTTTTTTTTATTTTTTTCTGTTATTTCTCTAATTCTTTCCTACGGTGTTTTAACATATTATCACTTGTCGCTACAGGCTTTTTAAACCTGAGTATGTTTCATTTTTTTTTTAAGCCTTGTTCTCTTTATGCTTCTCTTGGCTTATTTTTCTTTCTTTCTGTTATTTCTTCCCCCCCCCTTTACATCAACATTCAAAGTCATAATTTTTGTTTTGTCTCTCTTTGTAAAAATTGCTTATCTACCTCGATTCTTTTCAACTTATGTATGAAGTTTTTTTTTAACCCAGCCTTTAAACAATTCCAGTTTTGTTGTGTATATTAGCAATCTTTTGCTTTCTCTATAACTAATTGCATCATTTCATTTTTTTTTTTTTTTTTCGTTTCCCAGCTAAAGTTAGGAGCAGATTTTTTTTCTATTCTCAGAATAATCGTACCTTCGACTATGTTTTCCGGCACTAAAGAATAGAATTCTCTTCCTATTTTTAATTAAAAAAATCCTTTTCAGTTTCGACAAATTTTAACTCTATTTAAGCAGAGAGTAAAAGAAGAAGAAAAACGTCAATGCTAATGTTATTAGTAAAGCTATAAAATGGCGGATTTGTTCGTCTGCTATTTCCATCTGATCATTTGCTCAGTATGCCAAAGATGGCCAAGACTGCTACGTTCCCAACCTTTGTTATCTGGGGGGCTTTGAATGATATTTTCAATTCTTAAGAATAACCCCAAAAGAAACAATATGGAAATAGGAATTGGGTGATGAAATATTAGCAAATTAATATTTTCAAATACAAGGGTGTGTCTAACGTTTCGCAATATTTTTCTATGTGCTAGTTTCCAGTGCGTATATCACGTGAGTGAAGCCGTTCCAGTCGTGGCAGATAGAGGTCGTGGTTAGTCGTATGGTGACAGTAGTTGATGCGCTAACACATTGTGCATTGTGATTTGAAAGATGCACAAATGAACTTGCAACATAGTCTAATGAGGAAACTGCCGCGGAAACAACTAAAGACATTTCTTATGCAAAAGTTCAAAATTCAGATCATCACAGTTCAGTATATAAATAGTTCAAGAAATTTTGCCCAGGTTGCAAGAACATCGATCATCAGGCAAGATTAGGTAGAATTAAAACTGTTTAGTTTGGTTGAGTTTTATGGCATTTCAACCATTATAGGTTATTTAATGCCAAATCATCTTTATACATATATAATTTGGTTTGGTTGAGTTTTATGGCATTTCAACCATTATAGGTTATTTAATGCCAAATCATCTTTATACATATATAATTTGGTTTAGTTGAGTTTTATGGCATTTCAACCATTATAGGTTATTTAATGCCAAATCATCTTTATACATATATAATTAGGTTAGCTATACAAGAATGCTACGTGCTGTTTTGAACAAATCTTAGAAGCAACAACCAACAAAACAGCAGCTGTACGACCTCTTACCTCCCATCTCACAAACCACCCATGTACATGCAGGAGCTCGCTAGAGAAGCAAGGACGAACTCATAATCGACGTTCTTCTGTGGGTTCCGACACCGGGACTCGCCAGAGTTGGCTGACCGACAAGAACTTGTGTGCGGACACAGGATGTAGGTTGGAGGACCTACCACGAGTGATGGAAGATAGGGACGGATGGGGGGAGAGAGAAAGTCAGAGAATTACGAGTTATCAATATGACTTGATGATGATGATGATATGTATATTCTTATATTTATTAATATATGTATTTATCTCTATCTGAGAAACATTTGAAAGAAATTTGACAGTATGAAAATGTAGTGGTAAAGTTGTCTTCCTTTAGTCGAGGGCGACCCAAAGGTTCCCTTTTTAATAGCTAAAATACCGTGGTGTAGAGAAAGGCGCTACTCCTTTCCTTGGATTGCCCCACTTTACCCTTGATACGTACCTTATAATGCTGAATATTAAGCGAGGAGGCATCAAGTACCATTTTTTTTAGTCTTTCGTCTGAATCGACCTGAGATTGAATCCCGGTCACCAGGGCCATTAACGAACACTCTACCCACAGAAATAAATAAAAAAACGCAAATTCTTTTGAGGATGATTTTATCTATTGAATTATTTGCCAACGTTAGACGTTTTGATGTTTAAACCTTCATCAGGGCGTGTTAATTATTAAAAGAAATAAAAAACGATGAAACACTTTTAAACATTCAATTTCTTTTGGTTGCGTTCTGTTTCAAATTTGTGTAATGTAATTAACGTTCCAAAATTTATTTTTTAAAAATCCGTATCACATCTATCTATCTATCTATGTTTGGAATTATTCGATTCATATTTGCCTATCATAAACATTCTCTAACATACTTATCCGTCTTTATCAGTGTTAACCTTCTCTCTCCGTTTCATTCGACTATCTATCTATCTACCTACCTATTTACGATGAAGCCAAATTATTTTAAATTAGGGATTTTGTAACTTTTCAGCAACAATCTGACAAAATAAGGAGACAAATCGAAAAAACTATTTGAAATAATCTTAAATTCTTCAATTTTCTGGCATTTTTAATTATGTATTGGAATCTTTGAATTTAAAGTTGAAATTACTTTCTGAATTCTATTCGATCAAACCATCATTTACGTTTCCTTCTTGTGCTCGTAAATTCGTATATAAAGACTATGAGAAGATTCCTCAACATATTTCTTATTGCAATCCAGACATAGAATTTCATAAACCCCAATGCTGGATTTGATTATGGTATTATTTCTATTATTGTTAAATATCTGTCTGTGGAGAGTTTTTGATCACACACAAACACACACACACAAATATATATATATACATATATATATATATATATATATATATATATATAGAAAGACTCTCTTATATATATATATATGTACATATATATATATATATATATATATATATATAGAATGACTCTCTTTGTGTATATCAGGATGTTTTATCACAGTTCTAAAACTTTACACTATGGGAAAAAGAGAGACGCAAAGAGAGAAATGAGTGAGAGAAAGTAACAAAATTATTATCTGAAATATTAGAGGAAAATACTAAAATGATAATGAATTAATATATATATATATATATATATGTGCGTGTGTGTGTGTGTGTGTTTGTGTGTGTGGGGGGGTAGCTGAATTTCAGGAGTATCTATAAAGGGATATAGATGGGTGAGAGAGGATAGAAAGAAATAGGAGAGACAGAGAGAGAGTAATGAGAGGATTATCGGAAATATTCGATGAAAATACCAAAATAGTAACTTATATAATTTACTGAGTATATATATATATATATATATATATGTGTGTGTGTGTGTGTGTGTGTGTGTGTGTGTGTGTGTGTGTGTGTCCGAGAAAGAGAAAGAGGAAGATTGAGTGTCAATAAATATCATCATTTGTTCGCAATTAATTTGTAGGTAACTTCATTTTTACATAAATTACACCTCATTTCTTTGCACACAGTTTAATGACAGTTTGGAGACAGTTTGCAAAATGCTTAAAACGTTTTGCTAGTGATCTTGCTTACTCAGGATAAAAAAAAAAAGAATTTATTCTCTAAGGCTTTTTTTAATTCTGATAACTCTAGACCACTAACGAAACATGTCAATCAACTTTTCCATGCTGTCTTTTTCCACACCTTTTTCATTTATACATATATATATATATATATATATATGCATATCTGTGTGTGTGTGTGTGCCTTATACCTTGGTAATTCGTGTGTGTGCATACATGTTTGCATCTGTTTCATAGATCTATTAATGAGGAACAAATATATTCTACACTACACATAAATGCCTCTGGTGGTGTAATGTTTAACACGCTAGACTAGCAAACCTACATGAGTGTGTTCCCAATTCATAAGGCCTTGAGCCACATCTAAACAAAAAAGCTTTATAAATTACTACCCTACCCATAAACCTTACCTACTCCCAAACACTGTCTTGATCTACTCAGAGATACACTCAGAATCGTCTTGACGAATGAATTACGTCATGATTAAAGTATTTCTGGACTAGAACTCTTTATTTGAATATCGAAAATTTGTTTCACTCTCATTTATTTCTTCGTATGCATTCTATAGGAGTTTTGTTTTATTCCTTTCGGTTATATATATATATATATATATATATATATATATATATATATATATATAGGTAGTTAACAAAATTTTTCATTTTGTTAACTGCCTGATGATTGTTGTTTTGTAAAATCTCTATGAAACCCAGGGGTCGCAGACTAAATTCCATGGCATTGAATATATAAATCTAATATATACTTAATTATTATTATTATATAATAGCCCTATCCTAGATATTGAGCACTCTCCATATTATATTGCGCTCGGTTCGCCACAAACCCACAAAGGGATTTAGTGACAACCAACACTGGTATATATATATATATATATATATATATATTGTTGTGTTCTGGTTTGTGAACACAAGTAGTAGTAATAATAAGACAAACCACGATATGTGAGGAAAAATAGTTATATCTACAGGAAAGAGTATTTACAAGACTGTTAGTAATAAGAACATAGGATTAGTGATAGAGTAATGATATACTTCAACAATAGGAACGGCTCTTCTGGTCTGATTTGTAGGCTTATTCTCAGACTGATCTCTGCTACTGCCATATATGGCAGATGGAACATCATTATGCTGAAAAGGTAGGGGATACCCAACATATATATATATACCAAAGTTCTAAACGTGTAGAATTTTGATACTAGACATATACAAACATCCAGAACACGTGCAAAATGCCCCAGTTCCATTTTTTCAAGTCCTTGGAGGACACAAATGGAACCCAAGTTATAAATGTATAGATCAGACTATTACAAACAAAATATGCCAAAACAGAAAAAATATATTTCATTCCACCTTCTCGAAATAATTTCTTACGATAATTTGATATAACATCATAAAATAAATTAATGATTTTAAAATAAGTTCATGATAGGAATTTAATAAATATCATTAGTTATATAATTTTTCATTTTTATTTTAAATTTTTGGTTATCTCGCCTCACATTTAGTTTCCGTGGTCGTGGTGGCTGTCTGTGAGTGAGAGAATGTAGGGTGACAAAAAAGTAAGAAGGTAATAAGATAAGAAAGGTCCGGCTTGTTTCCGGTTTTTTCGGTCCGGAAAACAGTCGGCCTCCAATTTTATAGACGGGGGTATGGGAGGGAAACCAAACGGGGAATTTTTCCTTGTTTTTCGTGTATATATATTTTTCGGGGTTTTTTCTCCCATTCCCATCATATCCATTGTAAAAAACCATACAGTGTAAATAAAATCATATACCACTTTCGGGTTTTAAGTAGGACTTTTTCATAGAGCAAATGTGGTATTTTGGTGGTTGCTGCGTGCATGGCGATGGACGAGTGATTATATATTGTATTGTTGAATGGGTCGGCGAATGTGGCTAGCTAGGTTTCCTTAGAAAATATAGTTAAAGCAAGACCGCTCCCTTCCCCTCCCCTAAAACCATAAGGCCTTGTGCCTACATTGTATTCCTACAATGAAATAAAAGGTAGTAAGATAAGAAAATAAGGTGATATTTGACACTTCCTGTGACGATCAAAAGGTAGGATAGGTGATAATAGACATGTATATCGAAGATAAAACAAAAAGTATACAAAAAGCAGTATATACATAAAAAATGCATTGAGTTTTATGCTACAAAAATCCAGATTTCCCCATTGCCAATCGTCCGGGAGATCGGGGTTCAATCCCAGGTCGAGTCATATCAAAGACTCAAAAAATGGTACTTGATTCCACCTTGCTTAACACTCAGCACTATAAGGTAAATGATCAAGGGTAAAATGGAGCAATCCGGGGAATGGAGTAGCACCCTCTCCTACACCTCGGTGTAGTAACTATTGAAAAGGGAGCCTTCGGGTCACCATCAACTAATATATATATATATATCGTGTGTATGTGTGTGTGTGTGTGTGTGTGTGTGTTAAATCTAGATATAAACAAGCGGTCTCCACAACAATGAGTTAAGAGGCTTTGGTTTGGGTTTAACGGTACGTCAGCTCTTGCAGGTTATTTAATGCCAAATCATATCAATAAATATCATGATTTTTTTGTGAATAATTTGTATGTAACATTACTTTTAAAGGAGTTACTGCTCATTTGCTAGCACACAGTTATATGTTTTCAAGAATTGCGATTTAACATTAGTAAGTCTATTCATCAAATATTCCTATCTAATTTATTGCAAATCATTTGTTGGCACACAGTCATATGGTTTCAAGTATTGCTAACACTCGTTATTCTATTCAATATTATTCATTTCTTAGCTGTACTTGAAACCCTTTAACTACATGCAATCTAATATTTATTTTTCTATTCAATGCTAATCATTCGTTTTGTTATATAATTGCAGAAGGATTTTTTTCTATATTATTTTTCGTTGGTTATATCTTATCATTCGGGTTAAACAATCTGATGGTGACGTTCCAGTGATGATGGAGCTTCGGGAAATGCGGAGCACCCTTTATTGCCATCGCACCCATGTCCACTCAGGCCCGGAGTGGTAGCACCTGATATGGGTTCTATCTATGGGTTAAATATAACTAAACCGTGCTTCTTTCACTATACTGATTTTTGCATTTAAACAGCGTATTTATGCTAAACTGAGTTGTTTAAAATAGAACTGTTTTGTCATTTAAACTGTGTATTCTTGCTAAACTGAATTGTTTGAAATAGAACTGATTATTTACATAAAAATGGATTTGGCGTTAAATAACCAACAAAGGTTGATATGCCATAAAACCAAACTAAACCAAACTAAACTAAACGAACAAACAAAATCATTTGTCAACCAAACAGGAAAAATAAATGGTCTGGTCTTTACTCAAAAAAAAAAAAAAAAATTAAATTTCGGTTAGGGTGATAGGATGGCTGAAACTTGATGGATTTTTCTAAATCTTCATTAGAAATTCCTCATTATTTCTTTGTCTGGAGATGCAGATCTCACATCTTTTTAAAATGCAGTGTCTGCTGAAATAGATATTATAACAAAAAATATGAGTAATTTTTTAAAGGTTTTTCTTTGATATATATATATATATATATATATATATATATATACAAAAGTCATTCAATAAATGAGTGGATTTTTAAGTTGTTGGCGGGGTTTCGTGGGGTTTGTTAGTTGTTTTTTTTTTTAGGGTTTTTTTTTTTATTTAGAAAGAAAAAAAAAACGAAAAGGAAGTATAAAACAAAAATAAATTAAAAAGAATTTTAACATACAAAGTGAAAATATAAATCATGAATTTTAATAGGCGTCGAAATATCAGCAGGGAAAAAAATCGAATAATTTTCATATCGGCAAGTGGCACGCTGTAAACAGTATTAAATCTTTTTTTTTAACATTTTTCAATTCATTTTCTTTCAGTTAATTACAAGATAAATCGATTTTCTTTCCTAAATTCTACTTTCCCTCTTAAAATGAAAAGACGATTTTAAGAGAGGTCACCTTATTCATACTCCCAAATGTTCATTTGCTTTCTTTCTAAAATTGGAACCAAAAACTTTGGGTCAGCAGTTTCACCTCCTATCAGATATGTGTCATTTGTTGCCGTAGAATGTACCAGAATTGAGATGCTGCTTACCAAATATTCTTCTCATGGGAAAGAAAACTTATATTCCAGAAATAGATAAATTCTATAAATTATTACTAAGTGAGAAAAATCGTTTAACCTTTCGGCTATAAAAAGAATAAAAATAATCTCAAACCCCACCAGAACGTTATTTTCAGAATAGCAGATTATCGTTTTTATCTTTATCTAACCCACAAACCTTATTATCGACATTCTTTTCCTCTGATCTTCACATATTTATGCCCGATCTATATTTTCAGCCCCACCTCTCTCTCTCTCTCTCTCTCTATATATATATATATATATACATATATATAAAGAGAGAGAGGAAAGAATGAAGAGGTATTTCTCCAAACACAAACTGCTAAAACTTCTACAGTTTCATACCGTTAAGTGATCGTCTGGCAATTAAAACTGATTGAAAATAGTCTCACTGGATATATATATATATATATATATATATATATATATATATATATATATAGGAGAGTACATCTTCTCAACTAAAAAATACGTTAGTGATGCTACCAAAACCAGCTTATCATATATCACTCTGGGATTGAGAACTTATTTTCATGCCTGTATTTGGATATTAACTCTGGTCCATTCTGCGGTTAGAAAATGCGGTTCTTTTTAATTCTTCCATATCTATGAAATTTTGATAATCATATGAGCAGCAAGTTTTTCTTCAAGCAGAATTTATTGAATATGTAGAAAAAGGAAAGTGTTAGTAATTTTTTTATTCATTAATATAAGGAACGTCTAAATTATTTGTTCATTTTTCTTGTGTCTTTAAAAGGGAAAGTTTATAAAAATTAAGGATGAGTAAGAATTTGTCACAGACTTTTTATTTGGACCAAGTCGCTTTCCATCATTCTCCAGCTATTATCAAGAACAAGAATGAAGAATTACGAGTGTTGTTGCCTTCGGACAAAGTTTGAGATGCTCAATTGTCTTCGGCGTCTCACTATTCAGACTCTAAGATTTGAATTTCGTCAAATCAAGGGAATCTATTTGTTTCATTGTTTTACAAAACAATGTCTCACTTTGGAGATGTTGGAATTTCGAACTGGTTTTCAAAGATGTCAGCTAAGGCTCTGTGTATTTTTTTTTAATCCTTTAAAATAGTTAAATCAAACAGAAGTGAATTTTTACATTCCGATAGTCCTAATATAGCTTTTCCTGGTATGAAAATAGGAATAGTTGAATAGAAAATAATGACAAAAACATTCCAACTCTATTATATCCAATAGACAGCACATCCCGCATAGATAGATAGATTGATAGATATGACTAAACTGAATAGATAGATAAAAATGAACCGAAACAAAGATACATATAAATAAATTGAAATAGAATGAGAGACGGAGAGAGATAGGGGGAGATTAATAGATATAAATAAACTGAAATAAATAAATATGATTTTGTTTAGTTTGGTTTCTTTGTTTAATGGCATATCGACATACATGGGTTATTTATTGCCAAAAACACCTTTTAGAAGACCAGCTCTGGTATAGCTGGATTGATTTCAGGTTCATATCTTTTCAGAGGGTATTAGCCCGAAAGTGAACTTAATAGCGTGATTGGAGCTTGAACTTCGAGACCAAAGCCCAGCACTTTAGACTTTACACCTCAAGGACTCCTCCAAATAAATATGTACACACTGAGTAGAATAATATAGAGACAAAGATTTGAATAAAGTGTGATAGATAGATAGATCGATAGATAGATATTAATAGAATGAAATAGATAGATAGATAGATAGATAGATAGATAGATAGATAGATAGATAGATAGATAGATATTAATCTATTAATTGTTGGAACTCCCTGTCTGTGGGCCTAAAAATATACCGATTGTATTCCTTGCCGAAAAAGTAAAAATAAGACCCCTCCAAAAGATAACGGTGGTCCTGACAAAAAAAACTACATAAGAAAACCCCAGTTCGGGATCTCTGGGGATTGTAAAAATAAGACCCCTCCAAAAGATAACGGTTGTCCTGACAAAAAACTACATAAGAAGACCCCAGTTCGGAATCTCTGGGGATTGTAAAGTACAATATTCATTACTCTGGAAATATTCTATTTTTGGGCTTTCATCAATCGGTCAAATACATTCGTTTGCTAATTATTTATATTAAATAGAAATACTTGAAACCGTCTTTGTCAGAATCCAGGTGGTTAGATAGGATTAATTGAAATTATATGCGAGGAGCATACAATAAGTTTCCAGACATTTTTCGTATGGGCACTTTTATTGATAGTACACACATGAAACTCTAGTCCCATTCGAAGTAATCTCCTCCGGCTGCAATGCCCTTGTTGTACCGTTACAATAACTTCTCGAAGGCCCCATGGAAGTCGTCTTGTGTGAGCGTGTCAATAACCTTTGTCACAGTCTTTTTCATCTCCTCAATTGTCTCATAACGACAGCCTGTGATCCCAGGGAATAACCAAAAGTCACAGAGAGCAAGGTCTGGACTTTAGGGAGGGTGAGAAACTGTCTTGATGCCCATCTTGGTCAAATAGTCTGTGACAAGGATGGAGTTGTAGACTGGTGCATTGTCCTGCTGGAAATGCCACTGACCCGATTTGAAGAGTGTTGGCCTCTTCCCTAGGAATCTCTTCCTGAACTCCCTTAAAACCTCAACATAGTAACCCTTTGGCCAATCAACTCTGGTGTATTGACTTCCTTACTCCTTCAACACCTCTCATCATCTCTCACAGACTCCCTGCCTTCCTTGAATCTCTAATGCCACTCAAAACCGATATTCGATTCATGCAAGATGGTCGAAAAGCAATCTAAAGCATTCCATATGTTTCTGTGGCATTTTTTTCAAGTTTAAAACCGAATTTTATTGCATATCGTTCTTCTAAAGTGTCCTCACGTCCAGAATGCATTTTTGAAAATCACCATCTGTGACAATCAGGCTCTTGTAGGGTCCATTCCAATTGCTGCTCTAGCTCTTCTTTTGATCCTGAAATCATAAAAATTGGTCCGTCATCTTATAGGATGTATAGCAATAACATCGTGGATTTTCAAGAGTCTACGACAATTCTAAATGCCGGTACAAAAAAATACTGGAAACCTATTGAAGGCACCACATAATAAGAATACTTGAAACCATAAAACCTGAGCAAATTTTTTGTATTGGATAGGAATATTTGACACCATATAACTGTGTGCAAACAAATGATTATTGTTTGAAACAAAATAGTACGATAAGAAGAAAATGATTGCAGTAAATCATAGTAAATCTATAAACAAAACAATTTGTTCTGTCAGCTGAAATTTTGTAATATTTTTTCCCTTAATGACCCAGTCATCTACAGTGAATGCACAAATAAAAAAAAGTAAAAAAGTAAAAGACAAAAGGTGATGCGTGAAAGATGTTAGATACCAGGAAAAAAGTAAACAATAATTGATAAAGTTGGTTGGTTGGTTGGTTGGTTAGTTGGTTGGTGCTGATGGCATTTCAACTTTTGTAGGATATTTAAAGCCAAATACTCTTTGGATATAAATATATATGATTTATAAACAAAAAATTGTCAGTAATATTTTTTTAAACGAGACAAAGCTCATTTCTTTGTAAATTGGTAAATGGTTTTAAGTAGGCATCTCGAAGGAGAATTATTCTGTTCAATATCAATATCAATTTCTTTGAACACAGTTAAACGGTTTCACGTATTATTGTATACTACGCGTATACATATACAAATATAAGCGGAAATATAATCAAACATAAATGACAAACTTCAATGAACGGACGAACACACTTCTATATAAAAATATGTATCTCTAACACTTTATTCTCGGTGTTTCTGCGGTGTGTGAGAGATGAGTGGAGACAGAGAAAGACAGCTATATTGGCCTAACCTTTTTTCTTGACCATAGCAGCAATTCTTCTGCATCTTGACGGGAGTGGTTCACCCGGGGGTCGCTGAGGGCCACAGCCCTCAGTCTGCAAGCTGGCCCTCACTCTGGCCTTCCTGTCCCCAACTAACTTAACTGCCGCCGGCACCTGCCTATATTCTTTCATAACACCCACTTGCTTCCGTTTCTTCTTCCGCTTATTTAAACAGATGCATCTCTGATTGATGGCCCGTGGAGTAATGGTTATCGTCGTAGGAATTGGACACGGTGACACGAGTTCAAATCCTGGAGGAGACTGATTGCATTTCACATAGCACTAATACCCTTGGGAAAGGTATAAATCCAATTATCCTCCCTCCAGCTATGGGTAAATAGTAGGACAGACTAGGTTCTTCAGCCTTGGTGAGGCAACTAGTCTAGGAGAAGGAAAAGTCTGAATTCAAACCTTTTGAACTCCGCTTAAAAATTGACCTTGTGTCATATCCTGCCCGAGCGGAGGGGTTGGTAAATAGGATCTCTGATTGATGGCTCGGTCAAGGGTCAATATAAAACAGTATTCCAATCTAACACGATTAATTCTATTTAATATTAAACATTTATTTGCCCACAAATGGTTTCAAGTATTGCTATCTAACTCAAATAATTTTACTCAAAGTCACTTACTTGATGTCACAAAGATGAATGAGTCCAAGCATTGCCATTTAACATTAACAGTTCAATTAGACATCAGTCATTTGTTTACACACAGGTAAATGGTTAGTTCTATTAGAACCCTAAATGGGACTGTAACAGCTTCTACCACACCAGGTCAGAGTGAACCTTGGAGTAATGGCAATGAAATGGTGCTCCACATTACCCAACGTTCCAGGACTGGATATTCAATATTTAATGGTTTAGTGTCATCAGGACCTGCAATGGAGGATCCTTACCCATTTGAAGATATACAGTTGGCATATTCTACAGCCCTATCCAACTGACTGGGTTGAATAGGTTTGGATTATCATCGGTAATATGTACCACGCAATATAGGAGGCAAAACTATAATGATGTGATAGTCAATAAGTATTTAGCAAAAAGTGACAAGATGTAAGATCTAAGTGCTTTAAGAGAAGAGGGAAATAAGTAACGGAATGTCGCGTAAACATCCGATGAACTCGTGAAAAAGCGGTTGATATTCCATTAAATAAGACTGGCATAGTCTGCTGGGGCTGCAGAATACACCGACTGCATCTCTGCAGAGGAGTAAAATCCCCCAGCGAGTGTCCTAAATTTTGACCGCTAAGTCGGTTGGGGCTACAGAATACATCGACTGCATCTCTGTAGAGGGGTAGAATCCTCCAGTGAGTGTCCTGGATTTGACAGCCAAGTCGGTTGGGGCTACAGAATACATCGACTGCATCTCTGTAGAGGGGTAGAATCCTCCAGTGAGTGTCCTGGATTTGACAGCCAAGTCGGTTGGGGCTACAGAATACATCGACTGCATCTCTGTAGAGGGGTAGAATCCTCCAGTGAGTGTCCTGGATTTGACAGCTAAGTCGGTTGGGGCTACAGAATACACCGACTGCATCTCTGTAGAGGGGTAGAATCCTCCAGTGAGTGTCCTGGATTTGACAGCTAAGTCGATTGGGGCTACAGAATACACCGACTGCATCTCTGTAGAGGGGTAGAATCTCCCAGCGAGTGTCCTGGATTGACAGCCCAGTCGGTTGGGGTTGTATAATGCACCGACTGCATCTCTGCAGAGGAGTAAGACTCCTCACAATGAGTTTCCTATATATGAAATCAAACAATCTGATGGTGAGGCTCAAGTAATGCTGGAGCTTTGGAGAATGCTGTGTATCTCTTCATTGCCATCGCTCCCAGGTCCACTCTGGCCCGGAATGGTAGCACCTATCAGGGTTCTATCTATGAGTCAAATAGAACCTTTTGACATTTAAACTGTGTACTTTGACATTTAAACTGAATGCGAACAAATGACTTCTGCTAAACTGAATTGTTTGAAATAGAACTGTTTTGATATTTAACTGTGTGTAAACAAATGACTGATGGTTAATTAAATTGTTAGTGTTAAATAGTAAATTCTTGAACCCATTTAACTGTGTGCAAACAAATGATTAATTGTAAATAGAATTATATAGAAATAAGTAAAATCATTCACTTGATGAAAAAAATGAGCTCAGTCTCGTTTAAAATTTTATCAATAAAATTATGTTTATCAACCATATATTTAATATATATATATGTATAAAAAGGATGTGGCATTAGAAGTAAAGTTGGCGACCGTAGTCGAGGGTGATCCGAAGGCTCCCTTTTCGATAGCTACTACACCTAGATGTAGGAAAGGGTGCTACTCCTTTCTATGGATTGCTCCACTTTACCCTTGATACGTACCTTATATTGCTGAGTGTTTTGCAAAGACGTATCCAGTACCATTTTTAAAGTCTTTGGTATGACGCGACCTCGGATTGAACCCAGGTCTCCTGGACCATTGAAAGGAATACTTAAAACCATATACGAGTGTGTAAATTAATTGTCATCATCATCAAGTCGTGCTGATAACACAGATTTACTTGACTCTCTCGCGCTATTTGTCCCTATCGTCCATCGCTCTACCCATGAGGCCGATGGGCCGGTTAAATAGCCCAAAATGGTTGATATGCAAAAAAAAAAAAAAAAAAAAAAAAGAAAAAACCCATAGGAAACCAAACCATTAAATAAGCCAAACCTGGTTCTTTTAATTTAGCTGTATCCAACTGCTTGTTTAGATCAACGAGCAATTTCTTTTAATTTGATTATCATTTGAAGATCATTTTAATTTTAAGACTCATTTGCATATTTAGACTTCTCCCGATATTTGTTTCAGAAATGCAAATTAATTCCAAGGTGATTCTCTAATTTTCCCTCAACATTGAATGTTTGCATATTTTTTTCGCTACTTGATCTCGAAAATATGTCATTAATTTGAATAATTTCAATTAATCTAATTTGTAGCTCTAATTCATGAAGCCATAATTATATAGAGTCGGAGGGGAATAAGAAAAGGAAGAGACAATGTTCACATCATATTCTTATTGATTATTATATTAATTCTCTTATTATATATATATATATATATATATATATATATATATATATATATAATAGAGATATTGATATATTTACATTCGAATAAACATACTTTGATATAGATATTACCATATATAAAATGTATATATATATATAAACAAGTACACACACACACATATATATATATATATATATGTGTGTGTGTGTGTGTGTGTGTAGTTATATGTGTAGAGAGAGGGACATAGATAGATATAATAAAGCAGATATTAATATGTTTAGATTTAAATTAACATACTTTTATATAGATATTAAGATACATTATATATATACATATACACATATATATGCGTGTGAATAATACTTTAATATATATATATATATATATATATATATATATAAAATATATATATATATATATGTGTGTGTGTGTGTGTGTGTGTGTGTGTGTGTGTGTGTGTGTGTGTGTGTGTGTGTGTGTGTGTGTGTGTGTGTGTGTTGAAGAATTGTTCATTCAATAAATCGATAGGCACAACGGAAATTGTTGAGAAACTCATACAAAACTCATAGAAGATAAACATGAATCGATTAAAATTGGCAAAATGATGAACCAGTTTATCAAGAAATATATATATATATATATATATATATATATATATATATATATATATATATATATATATATATACTAAGCCAGATATTGATATATTTAGGATTAAATTAACATAGGAAGAGATAGATATGAACATACATAATATCTATCGTTCTATCTATCTATCAATCTATCTCTCTCTCTCTCTCTCTATATATATATATATATATATATATGTTTGATTGAATAAAAAATACATTTGTCTATATACTTTTTACTAGGATTCTTTCAAGTTTCTTGACAAGTGTTTTGGTTTTAGGTTGGAATTGGTAGATAAATTTACCGAAATTGTCCCGAGCGCTTTCGTACCTTTCATAAGTCATCATCAGGGGTTGTTTGCATGTGTAAAAATTTTTTTAAACACTCTATTTCTCTTGATGATATTCTATTTCAGTTGATAGTGTTCTTTTTTAATTCGTTTGATGTCATCGGCATCTCAGTTTTATCCAAATTTGCGTTTACGTAATTTTGTAATGTTATAAAAACCTAACAAATAGAAGGTGTCTTTACTATTTTAACAAACATGCTTGAATGAAGGGCTGCTGCCTAACTACATACCCCCCACACACATATATATATAGATATATACACGTCCGAATGGGGCACCTTTGGTGGTGTAACGGTTAGCAAACTTGGCTAGCAAACCTACACGAATGAGTTCGAGTCTCATTGGGTGCCCCATTCATTCGGCCTTGTGCCACATCGAAGCAAAGAGCTTCGTAAATTACTATACACGTCCGAATGAACAAGATGTGACACAAGGTCAATTTTTAAGTGAAGTTTTTACAGATTTGAATTCTGCATTTGCCTTTTCCATAGTAAGTTGCTCAACTAAGTTTCAAGAATCAAGCCTGACCTGCTATTTACCCATACTTGGAGAGAGTGCAGTCAGAATAGTACCTTTCTCAAGGATCTTTGTGATACGGGAAGTATAAATATACTTGTCTTGGATTTGAACTCGGTTCGTCTTGCCTATTTACTACGACAGTAACCATTACACCACAGAGTGGGCTTGGGAGTAATGGAAATGAACCAGTATTTCGTATTCCTCAAACCTCCAACATCACTGAAGCCTCAGCATCAGATTGTTTAGTGTCATATCTGGGATACTCGTTGGGGAAGTCTTATCCCTCTGCAGAGATGCAGTTGGTGTATTCTGCAGCCCCTACCGACTGGGCCAAGTACCTATAATGAAAGAAATTTCGTATTAGTTATTCTATCTCATGAGGAAAAAATTGCTATGTAAATTGCATTGTTAGAGGTGGTCTATGCTTTGACATAAGTATATCCTAACTTAAGTCAATTCGATGATTTTATAGAAAAATGTTATTGAATTCTCTGCTGTTTTAAGTGAGAGAAAGAAAATCTAATTTTTCAAACGAAGAAATATTTTTCTCAGTATCTCGACTGTAAATAACAAAGAAAGGTTGAAATGCCATCAAACCAACGAATTAGTCAAACAAACAAACAAATAAACATATCTTTCGTACAAATCGTTAACGTTACTCAAAAAAGGGCACCTCTGGTGGTGTAACGGTTAGCAAGCTAGACTAGCAAACCTACATGAATGAGTTCGAGTCTCACTAGGCGCCCCATTCATTCGGCCTTGTGCCACATCGAAGCAAAGAGCTTTGTAAATTACTCATAAATAAGAAGCTCCCATACAGAATTAACTTTTGTGTTGTGAAGAAGAATGTACAGTTACCGACTCGCAGTTTGAACACGGATCTCAAGCCAACGAACACGAGTATTGAAATGGATTGTGCTACTGGAGTTCACGTGACTAGGATAGGTGGATATATAAAATGGTTCAGTCAGAGGTTTGAGAAGAGACAATTAAGAGAGACATATGCAAAATAGATGTGAAATGTAACATTGCAAGATAGTATTGATTAGCATTCCACACTAGGTATTCGGTATTGTACGTGAATGAAGATATTTTAAGTGTCCACCAAAATTACCCCCCACCTCACAAAACATTAATTCGTTTGTCCTGCATGTTCTGGTTTCGGTTTGGTTGGGCTTTATTGCATATCAAACACTGTAGGTTATTCAATGTCAAATCCTCTTTATACATATATATATATTAAATATATAGGATTTGGTTTGGTTTGGTTTTATGGCATATTAACCATTGTAGGTTATTTAATGCCAAATCCTCTTTATACATATATATTAAAAATATAGGATTTAATTTGGTTGGATTTTATGGCATATCAGCTATTGTAGCTTATTTAATGCCGAATCCTCTTTATACATATATGTTAAATATATAGGATTTGGTTTGGTTGGGTTTTATGGCATATCAACCATTGTTGGTTATTTAATGCCAAATTCTCTTTATATATATACATATGATTTGTAAACAAATTTTATAGATAACATTCTTAAATGAGCCTGTGCTATTTTTTACACACAATTAAATGGCCTCTAGTATTGCTACATAACAGTCACAATTTAACATTAGTCATTTGTTTGAACATATAGTTTGTTTTGACTCAAAAACAGGACCCTATCAAATGCTACCGCTCTGGGTAAGCGTGAACCTGGGAGCAATGGCAATGAGAAGATACTCTGCATTTCTCCAAATCCCCAAGTCTGAACCTTCGCCATTACAAAGTTTAATGTCATATTCAGGACGCTCGTTGAGGAGGGGAGTCTTACCCCTCTACAGAGACGCATTTGGGTGTATTCTACAGCTCCAACTGACTGGGCTGGTATGTTCTGGATATGCATTCCGGATAATACGTTGAATCAAATGCTTCTAGTCATAAAAATTTGTAACTATAAAAGTATCAGTAATTCGCCATAACACACAATTAAAAGATTATGATCAATTCGTGGCTTATGAAAAGGAGTTAACGAATAGATTCAAGGTGGGTAAAATGTTCGCTAATAGTCCGGGAGACCTGGGTTCAATCCCAGGTCGCGTCATACCAAAGACTTTAAAAAATGGTACTTGATGCCTCCTTGCTTAACACTCAGCAATATAAGGTATGTATCAAGGGTAAACTGGAACAATCTAGAGAAAGGAATTTCGCCCTCTCCTACACCTCGGTGTAGTAGCTATTGGAAAGGGAGCCTTCTAGTCGCCTTCGACTGTGGTCACCAGCTGTTCTTTACTTACATCTGAAAATTGGCATAATTGTTAGAGTGTTCGCTAATGGCACTGCAGACCTGGATTCAATCCCAGGTTGAGTCACTAAAGACTCAAAAAATGGTACTTGACACTTACCTTGCTTAACACTCAATATTATAAGCTAAGAGTAAAGTGGAGCAATCCAGGGAAAGGAGTATCGCCCTGCCCTACACCATGGTGTAGTAGCTATCGAAAAGAGAGCCTTCGGGTCACCCTCGACTATGGTCGCCAAATTTACTTTTACTTTACTTACATCTCCTGAGAGAGTCTAGAATCTTCTTATAATTCACCAAACGTATGTCAGATCGGGCAGTTAAGACTTTTCAGTTTTTCCTCAATTTCAACTAAACTAGTTAGGCAACTAGTCAAGGAGAAGGAAAACTCTGAATTCAAACCTGTTAAACTCCGTTTCAAATTGACCTTGTGTTATGTCCTGCCCGAGTGGAGGGGTTGATAAATAGGGTTACATTATGTCAAGGTGTGGATGTTTCGGCTTGTTGGAGAATTAAAGGAAAGGATAACTCAATGAAACGGAATGAATGAAAGAAATCGATAAATAAACTAAATCACCTATCGGCCTCCATACCCAGATAAAATAAAAGTAAAGTTGGCGACCATAATCGAGGGTGACCCGAAGGCTCCCTTTTCAGTACCTACTACACCAAGGTGTAGGGAAAGGCGCTACTCCTTCCCCAGGATTTCTCTACTTTACCCTTGATCCGTACCTTATAATGCTGAGTATTAAGCAAGGAGGCATCAAGTACCATTTTTAAAGTCTTTGGTATGACTCGACCTGGGATTGAACCCAGGTCTCGCGGGCTATTGGCGATCACTCTAACCATTATGCCGATGTTCGGTATAAAGAAATAACTGATATGTTGAAGAATGTGCCAATGCTGACCCGTGTGGGTCGAACACGGTTCTCAAGACGACAAACACTCCTGTTGCAATGGACCGTGTTACAGGGGTTACGTAACTAGAAATAGTAAATATATTAATCAGTCAGATAGAGGTCTGAAGATATGTGAAGTGTAGGATTACGAAATAGGTAATGTAACAGTGCGAGTCTAAGTATTGCGTTAGCATTCCATACTTAGTATTCAGGATTGTACGAGAGTGAATAAAGTATAAGTGTCGGCCAAAGTCATCCCTTGATCGCCGAACATTATAAAAATGGCCACGAAGAATCGTTTCAAACATTATAAAAAATAACAAATTCCTGAAAGCTTGATGGCCATTCTAAGAAGTTCATTGGAGCCGATCTGGAAATTTAGGATTTTAAGTAATAAGGAAATATATCTCAGATGGTATTCGACCGTCAGAAAGGGAAGGCGACTGGGGTTAACGTATTTAAGTGAAGGAGAACATAACCCATCATCAATCTGGACAATCAGAAAGTTTGGATATTCCAAATCCAAATGTTGTTTGTATCAGAAACGAGCCACGAGAGATACTTATCCTCTCTCTCTCTCTCTTTCTCTCTCTCTCTCTCTTACACACACACACACATGCACGACGGCCGATGTGTCATTGAGCAAAGAAACAAAATACCCACTCTCTCTATCTCTCTCTCCCTTAACACACTCACACACACATACACACACACACACACACGAAGGTTGATATGCCATTAAACAAAGACAGGAAGCATCTCTTTCTCTCTCTCTCTCTCTAATGAAGGTTAGTATACCAATAAAGAAAGAAAACAACTCCCCCTCTCTCTCTCTCTCTCTCTCTCTCTCTCTCTCTCTCTCTTGCATCAAAAATCAATCGCATTTTGAGTAATTATCGATGGAATAATGATAAAAGTAAAACGGAAATTCCTTTCGTTTGGGTCGGCTAGAATTAACGTGACCAGAGAAATATCTTGCCTCCAGAAAGAAGTCAGGAACCAGCTTGCTTCTTGGGAAACCAAAGAACGAACGAGAATCCGACCAACTTTCGCAGAAAAGACACGTAAAGAAACGAGCCGCCCTCACCCAACACAGCAGTCCGAAACGGCTATCCATCACACACTCCTTTGAACACATGACACGCAGCCATTTATCCTCGAGGCTACTACCGTACAGAAATAGTTCGATGAATACGATAGATAATTCGTTTTAGAGTAGCCACGGTACAAGGCTGCAACTCGTCTCCAAAAGGTCAAACAGGAAAGAGAACATATACATTATAAGTAACGCTGTCTATCCAGAGGTTACTAAATATTTATGATATCAGATTTTGAAAACGAAATGTAGGTTCAGCACTGATAGATGCAAAATTTTAAGTTTGATTTCTTGGTTTCTTTGCACATACGTTCGTGGGTTATTTAATACCAATACCATTTTTGTAGAAGGACAGTAGTGGTACTATCAACTCTATAGCTAAGGGGATAAGAGAGTTCATGCCTTTCCCGAAAGAATTATTCTAAGAGTGAACGTAACCCCACGATTGGAGATCGAAATCGCAAACTACGATATTACAGTCCAACAAATTAGTCACAATACCACGGAGATATCAATGACCATCTAGAAGAACGTGTGTAAATATGAATAAGTAGAGTTAGTAAAATGAGCGGAATGAAAAAAGAGAGAAAGATTCTAATCCCCCAAAGTATTAGTAGTGTCCTTGAAAATCAGCATTCGTAATTCGGGGTTTTATTTCTACGTTTCTCTTTTTCTTTTTATGAAATTCATTTTTTTTTTTGTGTGTGTGTGTGTGTGTGTGTGTGTGTGTGTGTGTGTGTGGTTCAGTCTGAGATATCTATTGCACACCTTCTAGATGTAGTAATTTACATAACCTAGCTTACTCTGGCTCAAGGCCATGGTGCATGCTGAGCGATAGAAGTGACTCGTTATGTATTTTCTTGTTTTCATACTTCACTCCCCCAGTCATTCTCTGTTCCTAGATTTTTATATACTTTCTCCTAACACGACTTTCAACCACTCTATTCTCTTCAATTTAATATAGGCGAGGCATGTTGAAACAGCATCAAGACAGATAGAAATCTATTTTTTCCAGTATTATCAAAAACATTACCTGAAGCTCGTGATGAGTGGAACATCATCTTAAATAGATATTCCGTTAATTTATGGTTTTCATGGTATGTTTTCTTCCTAAAATGAAACTACCATATTGATGGGGGAGGTTAGAATAAGCTAACTCTACACAAGGGTAAGACCTACCTCCTAAACTGAATCTGATTGTATGACAACAGATATGGAACTTGCAGAAGCATTGAGAATTCCTTCGTTGCCATTTCTCCCTGGTCAACTCTGACCCGGAGCAGTAACACCTGATCGGATCCTATCAATGATCTGCTGGCAAATTATTCGTATTTGATCGGCAGGTATTCTAGAATAAACCGACTACATCTCTGCAGAGGGGTAAGACTCCCTGCCCCACAGTGAGTGTCCGAGATAGGACATTAAACCATCTGATGGCCAGGCTCCAGCCTTGGAGATTTGGGGAATGTGGAGTACATTTGCCTTTACTCCCAGGTCCACTCTGACCCGGAGTGTTAGCACCTGATAAACCTATCTATGGGTAAAATAGAACAAACTGTGTGCAAATAGATGACTGATGTTAAATTGTGACGGTTATATAGCAATACTTGAAACCAATTAACTGTTTGCCCAGTCGGCTGAGGCTGTAGAATACACCGATCGCGTCTATGCAGAGGGGTAAGACCCACATCCCACCCAATGAGCGTCCTGATATGACACTAAACAATCTGATGGTGAGGCTCCAGTGAAGCTGGAGCTTTGAGAAATGCAAAGCACCCTTCATTGCCATCGCTCCCAGGTCCACTCTGGCCCGGAATGGTAGCACCTGATAGGGCCATATCTATGGGTTAAATAGAACTAACTACATACTTATGCTAAACTGAATTGTTCGAATTAGAACTGTTTGACTAAACTGAATAGCTTGAAATACAAATGTTTTTGACAATTAAACTATGTACTTACATTTAAGCTGTGTGCTTATGCTAAACTGTTTAAAATGAAACTGTTTTTGACATTGAAACTGTATTTACGCTAAACTGAATTGTTTAATATAGAACTGTTTTGACATGTGTGTAAACAAAATCTATATCCTTTACTAAACTGAATTGGCTGAATGAGAACTGTTTGAATAAACTGAATAGCTTGAAATAGAAATGTTTTTGACAAACTGTGTACTCATGCTAAACTGAATTGTTTGAAAGAGAACTGACTATTTACATAAAAATGGATTTGGCGTTAAATAACCAACAAAGCTTGATATACCATAAAACCCAAATAACAAACCAACCATTTAACCGTGTGCAAAAAAGAGCTCAGGCTCATTTAAGAATGTTATCAACAAAATCTGTTTAGAAATCAAATATATATTTAATATACGATATATATAAACAGGATTTGTTATTAAATAACCAAGGATGGTTGATATGCCATACAGCTAAATCAAACCGAATCGTATTTGATTGGAATACTTGATGCAATATAACTGTGAAGGAATATTTTATAGTTACTTGACTGTATTATTGTTTCCGAGGATAATTACTAGATCATTGTACTTTAACTGAAATTTTAATAACTGTGTGCAAACAAATAAGCTATGCTAAATAAAAGTAATTACTAAAAATCATATAATTTCTATCCTTTGATGGCAATACTTGAAACCACACAATTGTGGACAAATTATTTGCATTCAAAAGAAATGAATAATTTTTTTAAGTTGGCGACCTAAGTCGAGGGCGACCAGAAGGCTCCCTTTTCAATAGCTACTACACCGAGGTGTAGGGCAGGGCGATACTCCTTTCCCTGAATTGCTCCACTTTACCCTTGATACGTACTTTATATTGCTGAGTGTTAAGCAAGATGGTCTCAAGTACCACTTTTAAAGTCTTTGGTATGACACGACCGGGGATTGAACCTAGGTCTCACGGATCATTGGCGAACACTCTACCCACTGAGCCAATGAGCCGGAACGGGAAATAAATAATATATAACAATAAATTATTTGTATTAAGAATAGTTACTTGAATCTATAATTGTTTACTAAGGATTATTGTTAATTTAAAACCCTATAACTGTGTGTAAACAAATAACTATTATTAAGTAGAAATAATTACTTGTAAAACTATAGATATTTGAGAGGAATACTTGAAACCTTTCAACTGTGTGTAAACTATTTGTATTAGATTGGCGTACTTGATATCATATAGCCTTGTGCAAAAGATTTTTTGAAACTTATAACATGTAAATATAAATATACTATGAATGTGATTCTCTAACCTCTATGTATAAATTAACCCTTGAAGGGTTGCCATGCCATTAAAATCTATCGATTGTTTAAAATGAAATAAATGAAGCTATTTTTTCTTATACTTGTCTGTCAGTCAAGCGGTCTCTGCCTGATTGGGAACATATCGGACATTGGCATGATGGCTAGAGTGTTCGCCAATGAACCGGGAGACCTGCGTTCAATCCCAGGTCGAGTCATACCAAAGACTTTAAAAATGGTGCTTAATGCCTCCTTGCTTAACACTTAGCAATATAATGTAGGGATCAAGAGTAAAGTAGAGCAATCCCGGGAAAGGAGTTGCGCCTTCCCCTACACCTCGGTGTAGTAGCTATCGAAAAGGGAGCCTTCGGGTTACCCTCAACTAAGGTCGCCAACCTTACCATAATTTACTTTATTACTTATGCTGTTCCACTTAACAAAATATGTCATTCTCATTTTTCATGACGCTTACTCGACGTAGACGAGTAGGTCAGCAAGTATGAATGTTTCTTTTTCCTTCATTTTATCACAAAAATATCAATTTTTTTACTTTCTGTTCTCTCTCTCTCTCTCTCTCTCTCTCTCTCTCTCTCTCTCTCTCTCAAACACACACACTGGCACCCACGCACGCATACACTCGATATACCATTGAACAAAGAGACCAAAACTCTCTCTCTCTCTCTCTCTCTCTCTCTCTCGCAGTCTGTCTCACTCTTGCACCCTTCCTCTCTCAAACACACGCACACACACTCGATATGCCATTAAACCCAGAAAACAAATTCTCTCTCTCTCTCTCTTTCTCTCTTGTTTTCTCGCTCTCTCTCTCTCTCTCTCACACACACACACACACACACACACACACACACGAACTCGATATACCATTAAACAAAGAAACCAAACCTCTCTCTCTCTCTCTCTCTCTCTCTCTCTCTCTCTCTCTCTCTTGTACTCTTGTTCTCTTTCTCTCTCTCTCTCTCTCTTTCTTTCTTTCTTTCTTTCTCACTCTATCTCTCTCTCTCTCTCTCTCTCTCTCTCTCTCTCTCTCTCTCACACACACACAAACACACACGACATGCCATTACACAAATAAACTAAACCTCTTTCTCTGTCTCTGTCTGTCTTTGTCTCTTTCTCGCACAGACACTCGATATGCCATTAAACAAACCAAACCTCTGTCTGTCTATCTCTCTGTCACATACACAGACTTTCTCTCTCTCTCTCTCTCTCTCTCTCTCTCTCTATCTTTCTTGTTCACTTGCCCCCTCTCTTTCTCTCTCTCTCTCTCTCTCTCACACACACACACACACACACATTAAACAAAATAACCAAACTTCTCTGTCTGTCTGTCTGTCTGTCTGTCTGTCTCTATCACACACGCTCGATATGCCATTAAACAAAATAACTAAACTTCTGTCTCTGTCTCTCTCTCTCTCACGCACACACACACACACACACACACACACACACACACTCGATATTCCATTAAACAAAATAATTAAACCTCTCTCTCTGTTTCTCGGTTCCTCTTTCTCACTCACACACACAATATACCATTAAACAAAATAACAAAACTTCTCTCTCTCTCTCTCTCTCTCTCTCTCTCTCTCTCTCTCTCTCTCTCTCTCTCTCATTTAACTATTTACCCGCATTGATTTATTTATTATCTATCATTTTTCTCGTATGTTCTTATTCTTTCATCACTTCTTTGTTCTTGTGTTGTTCTCGTTTCCATTTTTTTAAATTCATTTCTATTCTTCTCTCAAGAAATGTTTCCAGAATTTTTCATTTTCTTTCTTTCCATTATTTAAATGCATCATTCGTTTTAATTTTTAAAACAATCGCTTTGTCTTTTTTTTCCTTTTATCTTTCCCTAATCTTATCTCTCTTCCACTTCCCTATTCTCATATTTAAACCCTGCTTGTCTCTTTTCACTGCCTTCTGTACTTCTACCCGCCGTTTCTCCTTGGCTCTGTCATCTTTACAAAAACAATCAGACGATCTTTAAACACAAACTTTAAACGTAATTGTTGTGACCAACCGAAGAAGAAGAAGAAAACTGAATTGAGACAACAAATGAAATCAAAGATTTTCGTGTTTTAATTCTTTGGATTTTTATATATTCACTTGTTTGTTTATTTATTTGTGTCAACTTGTGCAACGAGACATCAGACATGGCAAAATCGACAAAAAGACTCGAGACGATAATGGCGGCCATTTTTTTCTATCATCCCTTTTTGTTTTTTTCTTTTTTAAAGATGATTTACTTGTTTTTATTCAATCATTTCTTTTTCCAATCTTTTAAGAACATTTTTGATTCTGATTTTTTCATTCTTTCAGCATTATTTTTTTTCATTTGTTCTTTCTTTCTTTTTTTTTTATCTCGTTCTTTCTATCATTGGTGTCTTATGAATGTTTATGCTTTTTTTTTCTCTAAGAAAAGTATTCCTTGATCCTTTTCTCATTTCTTTTCAAATTCATTCTCCCTTTCATTCGTGCCTTTCTGATTCCTTCGTTTTTTTAATTTTATTTATTTATCTATTTATTTCCTTTTTCATTTAAACATTCTTAATTCTTTCTTTATCCATCATTTCTTTTTCCTTCCTCAGATGAACATTTTTGATTCTGATTCAATCTTTCTTTCTTTCTTTCTTTCTTTCTTTCTTTTTCAATTTCAGACACGTTTCTTCTTCACTTGTCTATATTCTTTCTTTCTTTCTTTCTTTCTTTCTTTCTTTCAATTTCAGACACGTTTCTTCTTCACTTGTCAATATTCTTTCTTTCTTTCTTTCTTTCAATTTCAGACACATTTCTTCTTCACTTGTCTATATTCTTTCTTTCTTTCTTTCTTTCTTTCTTTTAAATTTATTTTCCATCTTTCTTTCTTTTAAAAACCTCAACGGATTTGTTTGATTCTTTCTTTCTTTCTTTCTTTCTTTCAGGCACGTTTCTTCTTCACTTGTCTATATTCTTTCTTTCTTTCTTTAAAATTTTTTTTCCATCTTTCTTTCTTTTAAAAACTTCCACGGTTTTGTTTGACTTTTTCTTTCTTTCTTTCTTTCTTTCTTTCTTTCTTTCTTTCTTTCTTTCTTTCTTTCTTTCAGACAGTTTCTCCTTCACTTGTCTCAATTCTTAATAAATTTAAAAGAAAGAAAGAAAGAAGGAATGAAACTTCTTTCTTTTTCTCTTTCTTTCTTTCTTTTAAATTTATTTTCCATCTTTCTTTCTTTTGAAAATTTCCACAGTTTTCCTTGACTCTTTCTTTCTTTCTTTCTTTCTTTCTTTCTTTCAGACCCGTTTCTTCTTCACTTGTCTATATTTTTTCTTTCTTTCTTTCTTTCTTTCTATTTTTAAAATTTATTTTCCACATTTCTTTCTTTTAAAAACTTTGAAGGTTTTGTTTGACTCTTTCTTTCTTTCTTTCTTTCTTTCTTTCTTTCTTTCTTTCTTTCTCTCTTTCTGACACGTTTCTTCTTCACTTGTCTATATTCTTTCTTTCTTTCTTTCTTTAAAATCCATTTTCCATGTTTCTTTCTTTCAAAAACCTCCACGTTTTTCTTTTACTCTTTCTTTCTTTCTTTCTAAATTACACCTTCCCTTTCCTTTCGTCTTTAAAAAAAAATTTTCTTCTTTCCTTATGCATTTGTCATCCTTCTTTCTTTAAACTTTCATTTTCTTTGGTTGTTCATTCGTTTTTTCTTTCTTTCATTTTTTTTCTTTCTCCATTTTCCCGGCTATTTACTTTTTCTCTTTTCCCCCTTAAACATTTATATTTCCTGTTATTTATACTTCAAATCTATTCAATCTTTATTCTGTTTCATTGTAACTGAAATCTATTTGTTCTGGATGATTCGGCTTTTCCTTTTATCGGCTGCCATTTTCAATTTGTCTTCATTTTTATCTTGATATTTTCTATTTTATGAGTTACTTATTCACTTTTTCATATTCAAATTTGATTCTTTCTATTTGCATAATTTCCTTCATCGTTCTTATTATCATTCGTTTCATTCATTTTTTTTTCTTTCTTGTCTTTCGTTTATCGTATTTCTTTCTTCGATTTAATATTTGATCTTTCTTTCTTGTTATACTTGCGAACGTGTCTGCCAATGTCGTCTGCTTCCTGATTTTGTTTTCAACCGTATTTTCTTTTTCTTTTTCCGTTGCGGTGACATTTTTATTCCATTTATCTATTCTCTGTGTTATATATATATATATATATATATATATATATCGTACTATTTTTATCTATCTATCTATTTATCTATTTGTTTATTCCTATCTATTTATCTATCTATCTGTTTTCATCAATCTATTTATCTATATATCCCAGTCTTTTCCTACTTATCTATTTATTTTTACTTGTCTCGTCTTATCTATCTATGTATCTGTCAGTCAATTCTTATCTATCTATCTATCTATCTATCTCAGTTCATTCGTATCTATCTATCTATTTGAATCAGTATGTTCTCTTTCTATATTTTCTTTTTTTCTTTCTTGATAACAACTTCCAGTTCTTTGCCTTTCAATCAATGCTAGTCTTTCAATCCACGTCACTCCTTCTCCGTGTCTTTTCATCTTTTTCAGTCTTTCTTCTTCCTCTCTTCCTCGGCCCATTTCCCTAAACTTCCTTTCTGCATTTCCCGCCATTATCAAGACAGAAATTCCTTTTTCCCGCGCTAATCGCCGGCTAATCCCGGCGCTCCCGAACAGTTCTGAAGGAAAGAAAGAATAAAAAAAAATGGCGGAAGCTTATAAAGATGTTAGATGACGGGTAGGGTGGATGGATCCTGGGTGGAGGTGGTGATAGTAGAGGCAGCCGAAGGAAGGGATAGATGACAGTTAAACCATTATGCTAATTATCTTATCGTTGTGATAGATATCTTGTGCGACGATGCGTGGAGTAATTTTCCGGCGAATTGAACGTGTAGCCATATGGACACACTTCAATACACACAGTCTCATTCTTCAGCCTTCCTCTTACTATTTCTTTCTTACACATATAAACACACACACACACACACTCTCTCTCTCTCTCTCTCTCTCTCTCTCTCTCTTTCTCTCTCACTCTCACTATCTCTCTCGCAATACTTACGCAGCTTCTAAAGAAACGTACCTAGACTTACGGTCAAGTCACGCTGAGCGTACCAATTCCAGTTAGATCATTAATGTTAAGCACCGATGAGACTGGTCATTGCTTAGATGGGTAACCCTTTTGGAACTGCAATCGGGGACCTATGTTTTAGAATTAAGAAAACTTTTGTATATATATATATATATATATATATATATATAACACAGAGAATAGATAAATGAAATAAAAATGTCACTGTAACGGAAAAGGAAAAGGAAAAGAAAATACGGTTGAAAACAAAAGCAGGAAGGTGTTCCAAAAGGGTTACCCATCTAAGCAATGACCAGTCTCTAACTGGAACTGTATATATATATATATATTTTTTATTTATTTAAAAAAAAAGAATAATAATAATATATATATATATAGAGAGAGAGTCATCCACAGACAGATCTGTTTCGTTACATCAGAACTCATCAGTGTGGCTAGACATATTAGCTTCCCGTAGCTGGGATCGAAACCCGGTTGACTCAAACGCCAATCCAAGCTTCTAACCCTCAGCCACGAGGAGCCAGTAGCAGCGAAGTAAATTTTAAACGGTTATGAATCACAATTACTATTGTTAACTTACATCCGTTTTACAGAGACCTCAGTTCATATATGAAGAGACTTGCAATAAACGCTAATGGCAACACGATTACTTCATTCGCTAGAGAATTCAACCCTTCGGGGGTAGGGGAGTATATATATATATATATATATATATCCAGAGCAGAAATATTCATGGGAACTCAACTGATTTCCATACCAAGAACAAATGTTTTTTTTGGTTTTTTTGGCAAAAATATAAGCTTCAGATGCTGTAATTCTTGTATCTCCGTTTTCAACTTTAAAACAAATCGGCACATTCACGCTAGTTTTAAAATTTCGTGATACTTCGTAAACGACAATTTTTGTCTTGCCGTGAAAAATTTGAAGGATCAAAACTTAAAATGATTCAAGAAATCTTTTCCTTCCAGGAATGTTAAATATACAATTTTTTAGCCAATCAGAATCATAGATAAATAATCATCTTTTTTAAGGTAATTTCGAGCTAACCTAAACTGTGTAAATGAACGAAGCAATAAACATTTCTTCAGTATGGAATAGTCTATACTTACTTAACAAACAGTAAGTAGTAAGTTATTAATTTCTCAAATACCTTTCGGTTTATTTATTTTGAGTGAAAATCTAATTTTTTTTTTTAACAATACACCTCATTTCAATTCATTTAATTTTTCAAATATCTAATTTTTCTTAAATTAAGCAAATGCTGGAGATCGAACCAGTGACCACAGTTGATTTGGCGTCACTTGTGAGTGATATGAACTGGTGGCTCAGTTGTAGAGTTTCGGCACTGCAATCTGTGATCGCTGGTTCGATCTCAAGTGGTGAAGTGAGTGTCCTCGCCGTGTAATGGTTAAAGCGATTGACTGCGTAATCGTAGTAAGCGAGTTCGTACTCCAGTCACGCTATTACGTTCACTTTCGGACAAATACCCTTGGGAAAGGTATGAACCCCCTTATCCTCCCAGCTATGGGTTAAATAGTACCACTACTGTTCTTCTAGAAGAATAGCTTTGGCATTAAATAACCTCAAAAAAAAGGTTGATATGCCATTAAACAAAGAAACCAAACCATCCAGTGGTGGAGATTATTGTATACACTGCTGATGAGACCTAATAAGGTCAAAACAGTTGTCCAGTGTTTCCGTATATCGTACGTAAGTGTTCGCTGGATTTTCTGGCCATGGTAATTCGATTTACAATATAATTCCTCTACTTTGAAAAGAAAATGTAAACAAATGCTATTTATATTTGCTTTGCCAGTAGCAGTTCACATATATATTCTTTGAGACACAATTGCATTTACTCTATTATATGGTGACATGCTTGCACAGAAGAATCTTTACACACAAAATATGTCCCTTTATTTCAAGCTTACAGTTAAAGTTCTACTTCATTAATATTTACGATCTGGTCAACGTTATCTTCGCTTAAAAGAAAACATTTTTTTTTTTTTACTTTTCTTTTTCGTCAAACTTTTCGCGCCATTTAAAGAAATAGACATTATGAATTTGTAGATCAGATTTTTATTTATTCATTTTCTTCTCTATCTGCCTCTCTCTCTCTCTCTCTCACACACACACTCTCTCTCTCTCTCTCTCTCTCTCACACACACACACTCTCTCTCCCACTCTCTCTCACACACACTCTCTCTCTCTCTCTATCACACACACACACACACTCTCTATCACACACACACACACTCTCTCTCTCTCTCTCTCTCACACACACTCTCTCTCTCTCTCTCTTACACACACACACACTCTCTCTCTCTCACACACACACACATACACACACTCTCTCTCTCACACACACACACACACACACACTCTCTCTCTCTCTATCACACACACACACACACTCTCTCTCTCTCTCACACACACACACACACACACTCTCTCTCTCTCACACACACACACACACACACTCTCTCTCTCTATCACACACACACACACAGTCTCTCTCTCTCTATCACACACACACAGTCTCTCTCTCTCTTACACACACACACACTCTCTCTCTCTCACACACACACACATACACACACTCTCTCTCTCTCACACACACACACACACACACTCTCTCTCTCTCTCTCTCTCTCTCACACACACACACACACTCTCTCTCTCTCTCTCTCTATCACACACACACACACACTCTCTCTCTCTCTCTCTCACACACACACAATCTCTCTCTCTCTCTCTCTCACACACACACACACTCTCTCTCTCTCTATCACACACACACAGTCTCTCTCTCTCTTACACACACACACACACTCTCTCTCTCGCACACACACACTCTCTCTCTCACACACACACATACACACACACTCTCTTTCTCTCTCTCACACACACTCTCTCTCTCTCTCTCTCTCTCTCTCACACACACACACACACATACACACAGATATATACACATTTTTTGTTGGTCCAATAAGAGATAAAAAGTAAATACTTTAAAATGAATAGGACCACAAGGGGATTTATTTTTCAAGTTATTTATTTCTCTTCAACATGTGTTTCTAGCGTTTAACAGTGTTGTATACTCATATGCATATGTATACAAAATCATAACGACGACAATAAAGACGAGCGATACAGTTCTTAGAAAAATATACCTCTCACTTTATTGAAAGGGTTTTGTAAGAGAGGGAGTTGGAGACCGAACAAAGACTGCAACATATTGACCCCCACTCTTATGGCCATCAGCCTTTCTTTCCTGTTCTCCAGGGTTGCTCAACCGGAGACCCGGGCCTCAGCCTCTCTGGGTGCTGGCTTTCTCTACCGCATCTTGTCTCCAAACTGCATTGAGTTATATAATATTTCAACGCCCACCTTCTTCTTGTGGGCGTCACAAATTGCACTCATATGGTACACTTGAAGAAACTAAAAGAGGAAGTACTAATCACGAATTAGCTCATTCATTTTTCGTTTTCTTCAAACACAAGGACTAATTTAATCAAAGCATTAATCCGAAAGAAAAATGAGTGAATTTAGGATAAACCGTCCTTATAAAAAAAAAATACGAATGATATTAGATGTCAATCACCGTGGAATTTCCATTGGTCCATTGGTAGAAATTGCACATTAGAAAACATTTACCAAGGATAAAAGATCAATATTGTATTGTAATATGTAATTTATGAATTACATATCAAAATATTATATATATATATATACGAGGATCATTAAATATGTTTCCAGACTTTTTTCGTATGGACACTTTTATTGATAGTACACACATGAAACTCTAGTTCCCTTCGAAGTAATCTCCTCCGCCTGCAATGCACTTGTTGTACCGTTCCAACAACTTCTGGAAGGACCCATGGAAGTCATCTTGTGTGAACGTGTCAATAACCTTCGTCACAGCCTCTTTCATCCCAATAGTCTTATAACGATAACCTCTGAGCTTAGGAAATAACCAAAAGTCACAGGGAGCAAGGTCTCGACTATAGGGAGGGTGATGAACTTGATGTCCATATTGGCCAAATAGTCTGTGACAAGGATGGAGTTGTGGACTGGTGTATTGTCCTGGTGGAAATACCACTGACCCGAACTCCCTTAAAACCTCAACATAGTAACCCTAACCCTAACCCTTTTGACCAATCAACTTTGATTTCCTTACTACTCTCACACCTCTCATCATCCCTCACAGACTCCCTGCTTTCCTTGAATCTCTTATGCCACTCAAAAACTGATGCTCGATACATGCAAGATGGCCGAAAAGCAGTCTAAAGCATTCCATACGTTTCTGTGGCATTTTTTTTCAAGTTTAAAAAATAATTTTATTGCATATCGTTCTTCCACACGTCCAGATTGCATTTTTGAAATTTACCAGCTGTGACAATCAGGCTTTAGTAGGGTGTATTCCAATTGCTGCGTTAGCTGTTCATTTGAACATAAAAATTGGTCAGTCATCTCATAAGATGTACAGCAATAACATACTGAATTTTCAACAGTCTACGACAATTTTAAATGCCTGTACAAAAAAGTGTGAAATCTTATTGAATTCACCACGTATATATATATATATACATATATAGTTAGATATCTTAGTTTAATGATATATCAGCCCTCATAGGTTATTTAATGCCAAAGCCATCCTTTTAGAAAAAACATGAGTGAAGCAATTTAACTCATAGCTAGAGGGATATGTTGGTTTATATCTTTGCTAAGAGTATTACTTTGAAAGTGAATGCAATTGCGTGACTGGAGTTCAAACTCGCTTACTTCAAGGTCGATAGGGATGAGTATCGGGAAAGGATCAGGAAATTCCGTGCCAGCAATAGGGCATGATATATATATATATATATATATATATACGGCTAAAAAAGCAGTTGTGCTGCCAACAAATCTTTCGGTTGATAACAACCAAAATATAATTCCTGCGAACCCTAGGCACCCCTGAATTATCAGCAAATATTGTTTTTTTTTTCCTTTGCATTGTGGGAATACCAGATGAATATGCAGCCTTGTCATATAATTCTTTGTAAGATTAAGAACTTTCTGATCGATATAAACAATCACAGCAAAACAACGTTAATTCAAGCATGTAAGATTTGAATTAACTAACGAAAATTAAGAGTCCATTTATATATATATATATATATATATATATATATATATATATTGACGGCAAATTGACTAAAATCCCAAAACGGGACTTTATTTTCGCACGTGTGAAGACGGGGCAGGTTGGCACTTGATCCCCTATAGAATAAGTCCTCGTTCAGAGTTTTTCTCTCAGGCATATAAGACCTGGCATATTACGTGAGGGATTAATTTAGGGCCAGACTGACCGCCGCTGGCAAGGGGTTCCAAATTTCACACTGTCCACACACCCACCAGGTCGCTAGACTTCCTTTCCCCCAGACAATGGAAGAATATGGACCTATAGGTTTTAGTCGTAATAATATTATATTGTAGTAGTCGGCAACTCCGGTTTCCCGTGTGATATTTTAAAGGAATTAATAGGACAATTCTAAGCAAGATAACATAAGGCGAATAGAAGCTGAAAAGGAAGCATGAGGTAACAAATTCGTAGAAGATACGGCAAAGAACAACTTAGACCACGTGGTAACATAAAAATACATTAATCCTTTACTATACAAAGAGGTACACTTTCAAAGCGTCAAACATGAATGGACAGTCCACGAATATAAATGTCTTTTCTTGACTTTTCTTTTTCTTCGAATTGAGAGAGAGAGAGAGAGTGGTATATAAAGTTTGGGTATAAAGGAGAAATGGCCCCAAAGTTACTTATCTTATTTTTAAAGTTACTTATCTTATATATTAATATATATAGTATCACTGCTTTTCTTATATTAGGATAGCTTTGACATTGAATAACCCAGGAAGGTTGATATGCCGTTAACCAAAGGAAACCAAAAAAAAATTAATGGTATTTAGTGCGTGTAGAACCTCTTTTTCCCGAGGCCTTCTATTTCTCCTATATTTTTTTTAATGCTTTCTTTAGATCTGACTGTGGCTTGGAAGATAATTTTTGTAGGCAATTTCTGTTTTGGAGGCATTTAGGTTTTATTTTGCAATTACAGATGTTTGTTTTTTTGGGAGTGTTTTATAGATTTCCTAATTATGCGTTGTTTTTTTTTTTTTTTTTTTTTTTTTTTTTGGTCGAGGGAAAATGCTGTATGTTTTCATTGCAGTTGTAGCTATGTTTTTGTGTATTTTTGTTGAATTTTTTGGTGCAATTTGTTTGACATAGGAAACTGTTAGTTTTATAGATATTACATAAATACTTATATCATTGTGTTGTTCTTTTTTCTGCTAAAAATATTTCCTGTAGATTCAGATCAATGATTCCACTTATAAACTGATTGATGTGAGGTCAAAGTCATTATTCTTTAGCAATCGTATTCTCTGAGTAAGTGAATCTGATTACACTTTTAATAATGGGGTTGTAGAATACACCGACAGCATTTCTGCAGAGGGGTAAGACCCCACCCCAATGATGATGAGGCTCCATTCCTGGAGCTCTGGGGAATGTAGAGTACCCATTCATTGCCATCACTCCCTAGTCCACTCTAACTCGGAGTAGTAGTACCTAATAGGGACCTTTTCGTAGGTCAAATAGAACTGTTTGACATTTAAGCTGTGTACTTATGCTAAACTGAATTGCTTGAAATAGAACTACTCCTGTGGACGAGCAAAGACAGGAAGACCAGCTATAACCTACATACAACAGCTCTGTGCCGATACTGGATGTAACCCGGAAGACCTGCCGGAAGCAATGGACGATAGAGAAGGATAACGAGAAAGGGTCAGGGAAATCCGTGCTGATGGCACGACATGATGATGATAATGATTTAATGATACATAGCAATACTTGGAACCATTTAACTGTGTGCAAACGAGTGAGTAATGTTGAGTAATGTTGAATAGAATAGTTAGTGCTGAATAGCATTACTTGCAAAGACTTCTCTGTGTGCAACCAAATTAACATTAGATATAATTATTAGTCTAAGATTACAATTATTAAAACAATTTAACTGCGTAGAAACAATAACAATACTCGACAAATTAGTTTGGTTTTTTGTTTAATGGCATATCAACCTTTGTAGGTTATTTAATGCCAAAGCTATTATTCTAGAAGAACAGTAGTGGTACTATTTAACCCATAGCTGGGAGGATAAGGGGATTCATACCTTTCCCAAGGGTATTTGCCCGAAAGTGAACGTAATAGCGTAACTGGAGTACGAACTCGCTTACTACGATTCCGCAGTCCATCGCTTTAACTATTACACCATGAAGACCCCCCCTTGACAAATTAGTTTTAACGCTTTTAGAAATTAAATGACCGGCACACTAATCTTTTCGTATCAGTGGTGCCCGTGGTGTAATGGTTATCGTCGCAGGAATTGGACACGGCGACACGAGTTCAAATCATGGACTGATTGCATTTCACATAGCACTAATACCCTTGGGAAAGGTATGAATCCAATTATTCTCCCTCCAGCTATGGGTAAATAGTAGGACAGACTAGGTTCTTCAGCCTTGGTGAGGCAACTAGTCTAGGAGAAGGAAAACTGTGAATTCAAACATGTTAAACTCCGCTTAAAAAAATTGACCTTGTGTCATATCCTGCCCGAGCGGAGGGGTTGGGTAAATATGATCTTTTCGTATCATATATATATATATCTATTTATAGATGTGGGAAAACAAATGACTAATCGTAAATTGTTACTATTGCATAGCAATGCTTGAGACCATTTAACTGTGTGCAAACAAATAATTAGCAGTAAATAGAATTATTCTTATTAGGTAGGCATACTTTACGCCATTTAAGTATGTGCAAAAAAAAAATAAGCTCAGGTTCGTTTAAAAATGTTACAAATCATATATATTTGATATATATGTATAAAGGGGTTTGGTTTTCAATATCCTAGTAGAGTTGATATGCCATAAAACCCAACCAAACAAAATCATATATATTTGATATATATGTATAAAGATGATTTGGCATTAAATAACCTACAGTAGTTAATATGCCATAAAACTCAACCAAACCAAATCATATATATCTAGTATATATGTATAAAGATGATTTGGCATTAAATAACCTACAATGGTTGATATGCCATAAAACCCAACCAAACCAAATCATATATATCTAGTATATATGTATAAAGATGATTTGGCATTAAATAACCTACAATGGTTGATATGCCATAAAACCCAACCAAACCAAATCCTATATATCTAGTATATATGTATAAAGATGATTTGGCATTAAATAACCTACAATGGTTGATATGCCATAAAACCCAACCAAACCAAATCCTATATATCTAGTATATATGTATAAAGAGGATTTGGCATTAAATAACCTACAATGGTTGATATGCCATAAAACCCAACCAAACCAAATCATATATATCTAGTATATATGTATAAAGATGATTTGGCATTAAATAACCTACAATGGTTGATATGCCATAAAACCCAACCAAATCAAATCATATATATCTAGTATATATGTATAAAGAGGATTTGGCATTAAATAACCTACAATGGTTGATATGCCATAAAACCCAACCAAATCAGCACTTTTCATTTGATAGTATATCATATATCTGTGTAACAAAAAAAAACGCTTATAAGAATTAAAAACACTACTCTTCATTCTAAATACAACGTATTTCTGATCGATATGCAGCTCAGTTCGAACCCTGTGTGAAATCTCACTCTCTACTCAGCTGTCTTAATGTTGGGGCATTTACACTTCAAAACTTTTCCTAAGACACAGGCTCAGTCGTCGATCGTGTAGCCTAATATTTAAAAAGTGTTGTGATTCATCGAGCCCCAGGAAACGGGAGTTTACAAAACCAGTCAACCCTGGTAATTTCCTCTCGTGATGAATGTTCTTAACAGGATAAGTCAGTCCCTTCTCCGGAAGAATAATTATGTAACTGGCATTTAATATCAACAGTTTAATAACAATAAATCAAGTGAAATGCAATATTGGAAGATATCTATCACAGTAAAGTTGGCTACCCAAAGGCTCCATTTTCAATAGCTACTACACCGAGGTGTAGGGGTGGCCACTGCTCCTTTCTCTGGATTGCTCCACTTTACCGTTGAAACATACCTTATAATGCTGAGTGTTAATCAAGAAGGCATCAAGTACCATTTTTTAGTCTTTGGTATGGCTCGACCTGTGATTGAACCCAGGTCTCCCTGGCCATTTGCAAACACTCTAACCATTTTAGATTCATTCACTGATGACTGCATAGGTAAGTGAAAAAGATTTCTTACGTCTGACTGCTATCTTAACTGAATGAGTACTTTGCCTCTCTCAATACGAGTCGATTCGTTCTCTCCGCAGTCAAAACACCAACTAACTCGTGACCTAAGATCACAGTATATTATATGAATGACCCTCTATGATCAGAATCTATTCCCACACTGAAAAATACATCCTAAATCAGCAGTAGTTCAAATCTAGTTCAAAGGGTCACTTCCTCAGCACTTACCAACTTAAAACAATATTGCAATATTATCAACCCATTGATTTGACCTCTCGTCATACGGGGGTCACATCTGGTCTTCTCAACCATCAACTACTTCTCCGAAAAAACCGTATAAAAATCAGATTTTCCACATTAACCCAACTGGGCTAATGAGGAGAGAGTTCGCCAATGGTCTGGGAGACTGGGGTTCAATTCCAGGTCGAGACATACCAAAGACACAAAAAATGGAACTTGATGCTGCCTTGCTTAACAATCAGCATTATAAGTTATGGATCAAGGGTAAAGTGGAGCAATCCAAGGAATGGAGTAGCGCCCCACTTACACCACGATGTAGTAGCTATTGAAAAGGGAGCCTTCGGTTCGCCTTTGACTAAGGTCGCCA
>OY757914.1:18200632-18218132 GCA_963585895.1 Sepioteuthis lessoniana
TTATTATATTCTTATTTTCCTTTTCGAGTTTTCACACCAGCGTTAGCTGATGGTTTCTCACTGGAGACTGTGTGACAACCAGCGTCTTCAAGTCTCCAGGACTCTCCTCAGTATTCTGACCGATCTCAATAATGCTGTAGTTAGGATAGTCTCCACCCGTCTTTTTATTTCTAAGTTCTCTTTTCCCTCCACCAATCATTTGGGGACTGTACCAAGTGCGCCAATGACAATTGGTATCACTGTCACTTTCATGTTCCACGGTTTTTTCAATTCCCTCGCAAGGTCAAGGTACTTGTCTTTCTTTACGCTTTCCGTCCATTTTGCTCTGTGGTCAGCCGATACCCCAAAGTCCACTATTCGGTAAGTTCTGTTTTTCTTGTTGAATATTACTAAGTCTAGTCGTTTGGCCGAGATTGGGTAATACGTTTGTATGTTAAAGTCCCAGAGAAGTTTCTGCGTCTCATTTTCCATTTATTATTATTATTATTATTATTATTATTATTATTATTATTATTATTATTATTATTATACCACCGTTGTACATTAACGACTTTTAGGTTTTAACTCAGGCAGTTTATATTGTTTACTATTTATTTCTTTTGCTGTCGTCAGTTTATTAAGCACAGAAAGAATATAGGAGTAAACACGACTGGGTGGGCCAGATAATCCACTGGGAATTACGCAAGAAATTGAAATGTGACCATACAAACAAATGGTACACGCACAATCAAGCAGCTGTCCAGGAGAATGAGATACAAACATTTTATTTTAACATACAAACGGATCACTTAATCTCGGCTAGACGACCAGATCTTATTATAATAAAAAAAAAAGAACTTGCGAAATTGTGGACTTTGCTGTCCCTGCTAACCACAAAGTAAAACTGAAAGAAAATGAAAAGAAGGACAAGTACCTCGACCTTGTTAGGGAATTGAAAAAAATTGTGAAACATAAAAGTGAGGTTTATACCAATTATAATTTGTCCTCTTGGCTGAGTCACCGAAGGATTATTAAAGAAACTGAAGGACTTGGAAATAAGAGGATGAGTGGAGACCATCCAAACTACTGCACTACTGAGATCAGCCAGAATACTGAGAAGAGTCCTGGAGACTTGAGGAGACTTGCTGTCGCTCAAACTTCAGTGAAAGATCATCGGCTAACGCCGATGGGAAAAACTCTCAAGGAATAAAATGATTTGCCGTCCCGGTGTACTGCAGAGTGGATATGAAATAAAACAAAAAGAGAAATAAATACTTAGATTTTGCCAGAGATGTAAAAAAGTGATAGAGACGAAACGATCAATCACATAATAAGCGAATGCAGCAAATTAGCACAGAAGGAGTATAAGACGAGAGACACGATTGGGTCGGTAAGGTGATCCACAGGGAAATGTGCAAGAAACTGAAATTTGACCATACCAACAAATGGTATATGCAAAACCCAGCACCTGTCCTAGAAAATGATACACATAAACTCCTATGGGACTCTGACATACACACGGATCACCTAATATCGGCTAGAAGACCTGACTAAACAACAATCAACAAAAAAAAAAGAGATTTTTGTCGACTTTGCTGTCCCAGCTGACCACAGAATAAAACTGAAAGAATGTGAAAAGAAGGATAAGTACCTCGACCTTCCAAGAGAATTGAAAAACTATGGAACATGAAGGTGACAATTATACCAATTGTGATTGGTGCATTTGGAACAGTAACTAAAGGATTACTAAATGAACTGGAGGACTTGGAAGTTGGCGGACGAGTAGAGACTATCCAAACTACAGCATTACTGAGAACGGCCAGGATACTGAGAAGAGTTCTAGAGACTTGAGGGGACCTGCAGTCACTCAAACTCCAGTGAAAAACCATCAGCTAACGCTGATGTGAAAAACTCTAAAAGAGTAATAATAATAATAATAATAATAATAATAAAATAATAAATGGTGGATGAAGACTCGAAACATCAGAAGATACCAAGACAAACATACCTCCAACTTTTTAAAGTCGTTCGTTGACACGCAGGAAATTTTGCTTGTTTCTGAACAATTCAAAAAATCTTTGTCTTACTATCGAAGTAAAACTATTTGTCTTGCTTGATAGATAGACTATGAACAGATTAAGATAGATAGATATTTAAAAAAAGGGAAAACTGATAAGAATATGAAGAACGGAAATATTAGTGACACTTTCCTCTTCCCCTTACCAAGTCATGTGACAGGACTTTTTTGGTAGAAAGCTATTAAACAAAATGAGGCTGACAGAGGTTTTTAAAGTAGTTTGGAATATATGTGAAAAGGTGAGCGAAGATCTGGCATTGAGGAAAACCAGAAAAAGTTTCGAGTTTAAAAAATTAAACCGTAAAATCAGTTAGAAGCCAATCCACGCACAAAGTAGCAGGTTTAGAAAAAAAAGGTCACCGTTGGACTAACTTAGTAAATTTAAAACCTGAGTGTTTTGATTTTTTTTTTCTGTAGCCCGCTTAAGCATCCTCTTTCTTGTTAAAGTACCAGGTCACATTTATAACTGGAGCACAAATTATCAACCTCTGAGCTTGGTATAGCCACAGATAACAGGTATGGGTGTCATGAGCAGCAGGTCTACCCTTGATTCCCAACATGGGAGACCTTATCGGCATCCTGCAAACGTTGACTGTTCTAATTTCAGGTACAGAAACAATGACTAAAACGACTACACAACTAGGAGACACCAACAGAAAAATGGACCAGAGAAGACAGCAAACATGAACTTCACTGTTAAAATAAGCTTGAGTAGACCAACCAAAAAATACTAGCGAAAGAAGGAAGATTTAAAAAGATACCAAGACAAGACCAAACAATATAGACAAAACAGGATATTCCAAAACAATGAAAAAATCTTGTGCCCACAATTAGGGGGAGAATGGGCAAAGCCATAACAACGACCGGATGCGTAAGAGGCAAAAAGATTTTGGAACAAAATATGGAAACGGAAAGATCATAACAAAAAAAAGCCTAATGGATAAACAACATAAAAACAGAGTTGCAAATACTAGAAGAAGCCCCTCAGGTGAACGTACTCCTCGACGGGCTCAAAGCAACACTTAAAAAGATAGCAAACTGGAAAACATCAGGTCTTGATGGCATACACTGATTTTAGTTTAAAAAATTCACCTCAATACACGACAGACTTGCTATTGAAATGAATGAATGAATGAATACAGAAAACTGGGAATGGATGACCGAAGGGAAGACCACTGTAATAAAAAATTTTAAAAAAAGCTCAAATGAACTGTCTCAAACAACTATAGAACCATAACGTGCCTACCGATGATGTGGAAAATACTAACGGCTCAAATTAGAGAAAAGATCTACTACTCACAGATGAGCCACAGAATCTTTCATGACGAACAGAAAGGATACCGCAAGAGAACAAGAGGCACAAAGGAACCACTATATATCGATCAACATCCTCAACAAAAGTAAAAATAAACGGTAAAATCTAGTAATGGCCTTGATCGACAACGAAAATGCTTATGATATGGTCTCCCAAAGACTAAATTGTCTCAAAACATATAAAAATACCTGACCAAATCGTACTGTTTGTCGAGAAGATTATGCAAACCTGGAGAGTGGAATTGACAGGAGGACAAAACTTAGCAGAGATAAAAATACAAAGAGGCATATTCCAGGGAGATGCACTATCACCATTACTATTTGTGATAGCCATGATGCTACTCAACCACATCCTTAGAAAATGCACAGCCGGATCCAAACTAAGTAAATCATAGGAAAAGATCAACCACTTAATGTAAATGGACGACCTCAAACTTTTTGCCAAAAACGAAAAAGAATTGGAAGCCTTAATACAAACTGTGAGAATATACAGTCAAGATATGGGAATGGAATTTGGCATAGAAAAATGCGCGCTGCAAATGAAAAGTGGCAAACGACCACTAACGGAAGGAGTCGAACTACCAAATGAAGTAATCAAACCTCTCGGAGAAAAGGAAACCAACAAATACTTGGGGATTTTGGAAGCTGACACCGTCCAACAAGTGAAAATTAAAGAAAAAAATTTAAAAAGAGTATCTCAGAAGAGCCAGAAAATTACTCGAGACAAAACTATATAGCAGGAACCTTATCAAAAGAGTTAAATACCTGGGCCACCTTGTAAGATATTCCACCTAGTAAGATACTCACGACCAAGAGACAACAGAATGGTACAAGGACTGGAGGAGTTGGAAATAAGAGGACGAGAGGAGACCATCCAAGCTACTAGATTATTGAGATCGGCCAGAATACTGAGAAGAGTTCTGGAGACTTGAGGAGACTTGTTGTCACTTAAACTCCAGTGAGAAACCATCAGCTAACACTGGCGTGAAAAACTCTCAAAAGAGAAATAATAATAATAAAGAGAACTTCCAGAATAGTAGACTTTGCAGCCCTGGCTGACCAAACAGTAAAATCAAAAGAAAACGAAAAGAGAGATAAATACCTAGACCTTGCTTGTGAACCAAAAGACTCTGGAATATGAAGGTGACGGTGATACCAATTGTAATTGGTGCACTTGGAACCATCCCCAAAGATTGGTTAAGAGAGTAGAAGACTTTGAAATCAAGGGCAAGTAGAGACCATCCAGACAACAGCGTTTATAAGATCGGCCAGAATACTGAGAAGAATCCTTGAGACTTGAGAAGACTTCGTGTAACTCAGACTCTTGTAAAAGGCCATCAGCTGGCGCTGTTGTGAAAAACTCTAAAAGAGAAAAATAATAATTTGTGCGAGTTTTTCTCACCAGCGTTTGCTAGTGGGCTTTCAACAGAGTCAGACAGCAAGTATCTTCGGGTCTCCAGGACTCCTATCAGTATTTTGACCGATCTCAATAATACTGTAGTCTGAATGGTTCCAATTCATCCTCTGACTTCAAACTGTTCCAGTCCACTTTCCAATTCTTTCCGAACCGTTTCAAGCCCACCAAGTAAAATTAGTATAACCGTCAATTTTATGTTCCATTGGTTTTTTTAGTTCCCTAGCAAGGTCCAAGTATTTGCCTCTTATTTCGTTTTTTTTTTTTTTGTATTTATTTCCCCCTGTTTTTCCCCTGCGTTGTTCGTTGGAATAGCAAAAAATACTTGACTTTTTGTTGTATACTACGCGTATACAAATATACACAGAAGCATAATCAAGTGATAATGACGACTTCCATAACGAACATATACACTTCTTTATAGAAATATAAATCTCTTACACTTTATTCTCGAAAGGGTGATGTTGTGTGTGAGAAATGAGTGGAGACAAGGACGGACTGCTATATTGACCCAAGTTCTTCCTCTCGACCATAGCAGCACTTCTTTCGCATCTTAGCTTAGGGTTCTCAACCGGGGTCACTGAGGGACGCAAAGCCCTCAGTTTGCAAGCTGGTTCACACTTCGGCATCCTGTCTCCAACTGACTCGAACCGCTCGGGCACCTGGTTATATTATTTTCTATCGTCCACCTGCTTCTGCTTATTTACAAAGGTGCATCTCTTGATTGACGGCTCGGTCGAGGGTCAATATATAACATTTTTTTCTTGTTAATTACCAGTTGGTCTGGTCTTCTGGTCGGGTTTTGTTGATCCGATTATATCTCAAAATCACGGAGAATTTTATTCATCTTTTATTGTAGGACGGATTTTGGTTTGCGCATGTACATTTTGGTAAAATGGTCAAATTTTTATCTTTTGCACTAATTCCAGTCTTAAGCTCCTTTTTGGAAAGTTGTTTACATTCTCTTACTTTATGAATAATTGTTTCATCTCCTCCGCAAAATTCACACTTGCTATTCGGTTGCGTATGATCGATTTTTGCTTTAACATATTTGGTCCTGTTTTAAGATGTTTTACGTTATTATAAGAAGAGATTCAGTTTCTCTCTTAGGATTTTCCTTTCGTAAACATACCCACGTCTTCTCGTGTGCAATCTTGCCAATTTGTTGCTTGAAATATACATACAGTTGTTTTCCTTCCCATTTCTGCTTCCTTGTTTGTTTTTTTTTTTTGTTTTTTATCCGTATTGATGTTACCATTGCTGTAATTGGCCGATGTAATTCATCTTCCTTGTTAATCACTTCATGAGTCCTGCGTCGTCCTATTAATGCATCTTCATAATCTTCAATACTATCCACTCCACCTACATTTTTCTTGACATATACAATCTATGTCATCTCTCAAATGTAAGACCTTGTGCATAGCCAACAGTTTTCTTTTCCTTAGGTCCAGTTGTCTGTTTACATGCCCTGGTCCATTTTATGAAGGGTCGTGAGTATCTTACAAGAGAGACTGCCCAGGTGTTAATGACTTTGATGTAGTTTGTGCTGCAAAGCTTTCTCGTTCTTCTGGGGATCTGCTTTTAATTTTTTTTTCTTTCCTTTCCTCTTGTTTAATGTTCTCCACTCCGAATATTCGTAATTACGCATATTTTTTTTTCTTTCCAAACGTTCTTGATTTGGTAGTTCTATTTCTTCCGCTGTTTCTCGTTTCCTACTTGTTATTATCAGTATAGCACTTTTTTAATACCAAATTCAAATTCTATATCCTGACTGTATATTCTTTTTGTATAAGGATTTTTTTCATTTTTTGTAAATACATTAATATCATTATTATAGTAATATACTAGCTTATCTGGCGACGATTAACTTAAAAGATTCAATGCGGCGACGATGAACTTAAAAGATTCAATGTGGTCGCAATATAACATCAACAAAGTGGAGAAAATAAAGGAGGATGACGAAGAATATAATTTATCGACTATAGATAGAAGGACAGATATTTCAGTTCGAAGATAAGATCAACAAATTACCGAAAAAAAAACGGAAGTCTGTAAGTTCCAATGACCCGCCATTAACAGAAAATACGTGAAGCGAAGAGGATGTTCATACTTCCGCATGGGACTTGAAAAGACAATATAAGGTCTGTAATTTTGGACTGAAGGCAGAGATCCACTGGTCACTCAAGCGGAGGGGAGAGACCCGCTGGTCACTAAAGCAGAGCTGTCAGCTCCTTGTGTGTGTTCTCCGGCCGTCGCACTACTTCACAAAAAGAGTCCCCGCCACAGAAAAAAGATATATGCGAACTCTCTCTGACTGTATTCCTACGACATACACACATCACCATCGAAGAATGAAAATATGAATTATATTTTTATACATCTACGAGTCCTTCGTTGTTTGTCCAGTGGTGCGATATACGACACATGAAGTGATTGATCTTTTCCTGTAATTTTGAAAAATTGTTGTCCCTCGAATATTTTCGAAGTACGTGGGCTAATGGATTATAGCTATAACGAATAGCGTGAGTGGGTTTACATGGAAGATGCCTCTTTGGGTTTTCACCTCTGTTACGGTTTGACATCCCGTTATCAATTTCACTTCCATTTTCACGGCACTGGTGATGAAGTTTATGATTAAGTCGGATATCTTGCACATTATTAAACTATCTATTATCCACGTAAATCTATGCTATGGCTACATTTTTCCACTCGTTTGGGCTTCTTTGAGGAAGCGTTGAACTATAAATAGTGGCTTATTTGTTTCTTTTGTTCCCCGGTGGCAACCGTCTGCTCTTCAGGAAATAATCCGCGGTATGCAAACGTGTAATGATCCTGTTTTAAGATGTTTTGCGTTTTGCAGCCAGGATTTTCTACATCAAAGGTAAACACGTTATTGGTCTATAGTTGCTGGGGACGGTCCTTTTCTTGGGGTCTTTTTGGATCCGGGTAGTTTTCCCTTTCGTCGTCCAATCGGGTATGGTTGCTTTATTTAAGCATTTACTCAGTTGCAGAACCTAGCTGTTGTGGATGGGTGTAAATATTTAAACTATTATCCATGCGCGCCATCATGACCAGGCGTTTTCCAATTTGGCATTTTCTTGAGTGATTCTCTGAACGAGTCCTTGCCGAGTCGACTGGGGTCCCAGAATACACCGACTTCATCTCTGCAGAGGAGTAAGACTTTCCTAATGAGTGTCCTGTATATGACACTAAACAATCTGATAGTGAGGCTCCAGTAATGCTGGAGCTTTGGGGAATGCAGAGTACCCCTTATTGCCCTTGCTCCCAAGTCCTCTCTGGCCCGTAGTGGTAACGTCTGACAAGGTCATATTTAAGGGCCAAATAAAACTAAACAATGTACTTATGCTAAACTGAATTGTTTAAAATAGAACAGTTTTTGACATTTAAACTGTGTACTTATGCTAAACTAAATTGTTTGAAATTGAACTGTTTATATGTATGAAAATGGATTTGGCATAAAATAACGAACAATAGTTGATATGCCATAAAACCAAACCAAACCTGAGCGAGTCTAGGTGTATGCTCGCCTCAGGATCTTTTTTTTGAGTTCTTCTGATTCTATTTTCATGTTATTTATCCATTCAGCATTTCCGTTATGTTCTTTCATTTTACACAATTTACTCCTAAACTGTTTTTTTTTTTTTTGTTTTGTTTTTTTTTTTTTTTTTTGGCCTCCGGTTGCTGATTTGTCTTTGTATACTCTCCACACACAATTTAGTTGAATTTTCTTTCCTTATTCTTGAATGTCCTGTTTTGTTTGTATTATTTGACCCTATTCCGGTACCTTTTGCGTCTCCCTTCTTTCGCTAATACTTTTTTATTTATTTCTTTCAGTGGTGTTGTCAGACTTGTCTGCGTTTGTCATTTAGGTGGTCCTTTCTTTCCGTTGGCTTCCTGTATGTTTCACCTTTCTTAGTTGTTTTGCTTGTTGTCGTAGTTTCTTTATTTTTCCTTCATGCCTTATTTCCCATCCAGGTTTTATATTTCCGTTCGGATTCTTTAGGGATGTACCGATTTTATTACTGACAAGAGATTAACTGGTTCCGTTCAATGATGCTGACCGTTGACGTGGGTTATAATAATTTACTTACTTTTTCGCTTTTTGACTTTTGTCCATACTGATTCTTTAGGGATGGTAATGTAGCTTTCTGTTGACACGTGGTTTTTAATTAATTCTACATTTTCCCGTCTTCTTGTACTAATATATGTGTCTAGGTTCAGTGGTGATTTGGTTTTTAATATTTTGTGTTTCAATTCGTTTAGGGACATCTCTTTGAGTATGTTCTTCATGATTTTTGCCCAGTCTGATGGGGCTGTAGAATACACCGACTCAACGAGTGTCCTGATTATATGACACTTAACAATCTGATGGTGAGGTTCCAGTGATACTGGAGCTTTGGGGAATTTGGAGCACCTCTTCATTACCAACGCTCCCAGGTCCACTCTGGCCCGAAGTAGGAGCACTTGATAGGGCCCTATCTATGGGTCAAATAGAACTAAACTGTGTACTTATGCTAAACTGAATTGCTTGAAATAGAACTGTTTTGATATTTAAACTGCGTACTTATGTTCTACTGAATTGTTTGATATAGAACTGTTTTTTAAACTGTACTTACTCCAAACTGAATTGTTTGAAACAAAACTGATTATTTGTATGAAAATGGATTTGGCATTAAATAACCTACAAAGGTTGATATGCCATAAAATCCTACCAACCAACCAACCAACCAAATCTTCACGATTTACCTGTCTACGTATTTCTAGTATCTCTTGGTCAGACAAACAGCTTTTTTTTTTTCAAAATCTGCCCGGCTAGGTCAGCAAGTCTTTAAATTTAGCGGATTCTCTTTAGTTTTTTTTTTTATCATTAGGTTATTTATATCCTCTCTGTGTAGGATTTATTTCTGAATATTTTCTTGATATCTTCGGTAGTTTGCAGTCATCCTCTGTTTCCAAGTCTTCCAGTCCTTGTACCAATCATTTGGTGACTGTACCGAGCGCGCCAGTTACTACTGGTAATACTGTCACTTTCACGACCCATAGCTTTTTCAATTCTCTAGCAAGGTTTACGATATTATCTCTCTTTTCGCTTTCCTTCTGTTTTATCCTGTGGTCAGTCAGAATGATTAAGTTCCCTATTCGGCAGTTTTTTTTTTTTTTTTTTTTTTTTTTTTACTATCACTTGGTCTGATCGTCTGGCCGAGATTAGGTGATCCGTTTGTATCTCAAAATCCCAAAGAATTTTGTGCATTTCATTTTCTAGGATGGATTCCGGGTTGTGCATATACCATTTGTCTGTCTGGTCAAATTTAAACTTCTTGCACAATTCTCACTGGATCACCTGTTCCACCCAGTCTTGTTTATTCTTATACTCTTTTTACGCTAATTTACTGCATTCGCTTATTATGTGAATGATCCTTTCGTCTCTATCACCACATAATTTACCTCAACTATTTTATTGCGTTTTGTCTATTCTTGCTTTGACATCGTCGTTATGGCGTTGTTTTTTGCTACTATCAGAAGAGATTCAGTTTCTCTCTTATCATGTTATTTTTTGCGAGTTTTAAAACCAGTTTTCACAGGTAGTTTCTCACTTGAGCCAGGCTGACAGGAAGTGGAATAGTACTCTTAATAATCGATATGAACCACTAAACGTAACTCCTGCAGACTGCCACAAATATTTCAAAGTTAAATATGTTCACTAAACACGAGTTTTTAGTTTGGTTAAGTTTTATGGCATATCAACCATTGTAGGATATTTAATGCCGAATCCACTTTCATACATATAAACAGTTTTATTTCAAACAATTCAGCATAAGTACATAGTTTAGTTCTATATGATTTATAGATTGGACCCTATCAGGTGCTACTGTTGTATTTTGGCCTTTGGCCCGGCCAGGGGGTGCCATTCCAAGGTGATGCACCGGAAGGAAGTGACACACTCTAATGGCAGTTATGAGAGGAAATCGCGTGGGCGGAAATTAGCTGATGAAATGGGACGAGGTAAAAAATTCCCATGGTACACTCATAGACTGACGCACCGGAAGAGAGTGACCTATGAACTGCATGACAGTTATTTCCGCTTGATGACGATCAAACATGCGATTTCAAAGATCGAGTGGGAGATCGAGTGGACGTTGAACTATTATATAACTCAGTCAAGATAGAGGTCAAGTGGCAGTTGCAGTAGAGTTGGAGACAGAGATAGACGTGATGTGGTAGGGAAAGCCACACCCGGCCGAGGGGGCCCTCGGGAACCCCGATGGAGCTTGGGGACCAGAGAAGTTGCTGATAAGATGCAGTAAAGAAAGCCAGCACCCAGCAAAGTGGACCCCAGGGCCTCCAGTTGAGCATCAGGAGAACGAGAAAGACACAACATTGACGGCCATAAGAGTGGGGGTCAAAATATTGAAGTTTCTGTTCGGTCTCAACACCCTCTCACAAGCAAACCTTGAGTAACCCTTTCAAACGTTACAAATAAAGTGAGAGGTAAATATTTTGTTAAAGAAGTGGTCATGCGTCTGTCTTTATTATTGTGTCCTTATGATACTGCATATGAGAATATAACACTACCACTCCGAACCAAACTTTACCTGGGAACGATGCCAATAAAGTTGTACGCCGCATTCCCCAGGGCTCCAGCATTATTGGAGCTTCACACTCAGATTATTTAGTATCATATCCAAGACACTCGTTCGGGAGGTCAAACCCTTCTGCTGAGAGGCAGTCGGTGTATTCTGCAGCCCCAGCCGACTAGGCCACAGGACACTAGTTAGGGGAGTCTTACCCATCTGCAGAGATGCAGTCGGTGTATTCTGCAGCCCCAGCGGACTTGGCCACGGGAAACTCGTTGGAGGAGTCTTACCCATCTGCAGAGATGCAGTCGGTGTATTCTGCAGCCCCAGCGGACTTGGCCACAGGAAACTTGTTGGAGGAGTCTTACCCATCTGCAGAGATGCAGTCGATGTATTCTGCAGCCCCAGCGGACTTGGCCACAGGAAACTTGTTGGAGGAGTCTTACCCATCTGCAGAGATGCAGTCGGTGTATTCTGCAGCCCCAACGGACTTGGCCACAGGAAACTCGTTTGGGAGTCTTATCCATATGAAGAGATGCAGTCGGTGTATTCTGCAGCCCCAGCCGACTGGGCAAGAAAACCCTGAGTTTAACTAATTAACTCAATTAATGTAAAATAATGAAACTCAAATACAAATTAAGTATTCTATCAACATTATACCACATGCCGTTTTCAATGGTAGATACACGGACACAACAATTACGGGAACACACAGCATCCAAGCGTCTAGTCTGACAATTTATCTATACAATTTTATTATAGCGCAATAGACTGTGAATTCCTATGAATAAAAGCTCTAATTTATGAGATTTCATATATATCTGATGTAATCCTGATTCCTGAGAAGTATTGCGAACTGCACACACTACAGGAATAAATTATAGTTTAATGAGACATAATTGTGGTTTATGTAATATACACAGATTGGCATTATTATTTTATTGGATGCGGCTGGCATCTGAGGACAGATTTTATGGATTAGAAAAAAACTTATAGAAAAGGAAATAATTCTATTTAACTACAAATAACAAGCATGAAAATTAGTTAACGATTGACTACAAGATATTTTAGTTTGCTTAAAAGACTTTTGGAACTGTTTATACGGTTTTCTTTTGATTTTTCAGAAAGGAATTGACCTCTCTCAATCATGTAGGATTTGTATCAGATGTCTTCATGAACACTCCTGATTGTCTTTTCAGACACATGCAACTTTTTTTGCAATTGACCTCATTGATTGACCTCGATTTTCATCAATTGTCAACTGAACTTTATGAATAAATTTGGATGTTTTCATTGAATCAGAAAGTATTGAATGTTTTTTAGGTTTTGATACAGAAATTATGTCATCATTTACTTCTAACTCTTTACGTATCTTGGGGACAAACGATCTAAAAAAAAAAACGTGCAATTTCTAAATCCCTTTGATCAGCCTTTGATGCCTTTTCATTTCATTTGTTTGCTTAGGGTCTGTCATTATTAATTTCTGAAAAATAAAAGCACTAAAAGCTAACAGAAAACGATATTAATTTGAAATAGATGTGTCCTCAAATACCAGCCGCGCCCTGGACTTATATAGCACAGGGTTTTAAATAAATGTTACTTAAAGGTTATTTTATGGAGGATCAAAATCTTGATTCTAAGATATCGCACAGTGATTCTAGAAGTATTTATCTGCCCTATTAGCTGGAGACTTAGAATACATCGACTGCTACTCCATAGAGGAGTAAGAGCACCAGTAAAATAATTAGGAAACCAAAAAAGAGTTAGTTGGCTGCGGGACACGATGATGTAAAGACCACAGTTGGAGATCGGCCGCAAAGTGGTGAGGACAGACCTCACGGGGAAGCACGTGTTAGAACTACAAAAGAAAATGTGGAAGATAATTCAAAGTCTGGTTCTGCCCTCTCTCTCTTCATGGCGTTTTGTTTCTGTTTGTCTGGCTAACGCGGTCGACTACTAAAAAATGTACTAGCAAAAAACTTTGGTATAAACGAACTGCTACGTGGTTTTTGTGTGTTCTTCTTTTCATCACGCTGGAGGTTATCACGAGGTTCAACTGACACTCAAGACGTTGCGTTACACGCATAAACCTGTTCGACACGTGGTGGTATAAATCTTCACGCATAGTAGGGGTCGTACAAATTTCTATTGAGACCGTTTCATCAAGACTTCCATTTGAACACCATAGCGTTACAAACTTTTATTTCTGCCGTTTGGTTTGGTTTAGTTTGGTTATTTAATGGCATATCAACCTTTTTTTAGTTTATTTAATGCCAAAGCCATTCTCCAAGAAGAATTGTAGTGATACTATTTAACCCTTAGCTGGGAGGATAAGAAGGTTCATACCTTTCTCAAGGGTATTTGCCCGAAAGTGAACGTAATAGCGTGACTGGAGTACGAACTCTCTTACTACGATTCCGCAGTCCATCGCTTTAACCATTACACCACGAGGATACCTCCTATTTCTGCCGTGTCAAGTTACACCTGTCTATTTAGTGCATATCGGTACACACGCACACACTTAAGGAGTGTCCTGGTTATGGCACTAAACTGCATCTCATGTTAAGGCACCAGTCCTAATAGTTTGGGGAATATGGAGTACCCCTTCATTGCTATTATCTACTGGAGTGATGGTACTTGTTAAAGTACCATCTATGAGCGACATAGACCTGTTCAATCATTTACTAAGGATTATTATTCATAGTAAGATGAATCCATACAGCAGCGTAAAACCTATTTATATTAGAAAGGATTACTTATAAAATATCATTACTAATGTGTTGTGGGAGCCTTACCCATCTTACCATAATGGACTCTTCTCACCTTTATTAGTACTGAGAGATTTCGATCAATATCGGTGTTATCCGAACAGTACGAGACTTCTATACTTTTCTATGTAACTCTATCTTTCTAGTGTAATATAATGTTATCTAATATCCATGTTTGTATTTTCATTAGTGACCCTTTCCGGGGCCACAACATAATGTTAAATAGCGATTTTTGCAACCATCTAACTGTGCGCAAACAGATATTTGATATAAGATAAAATTATAAGCATCAAATTGCAGCAGCTGAAGCCATTTAAATGTGTGCAAACGAATAAACTCGCTGAATAGTAAAGTTACCTACAAACTATTCACTGACAAATTATATGAATAAAAACAGGATTTGGCATGAAATAACCCCAAAGGGTTGATATGCCATAAAACACCAACCAACTAACATATACATTTATAAAGTTAAACTCCAATAAAGTTATAAAATGGTTTTACAAGAGTGTTCGCTAATGGTCCAGGAGACCGGAGTTCAATCCCATGTTGAGTCAAAACAAAGACTCAAAAGATGGTACTTGATGCCGCTTTTCTTAGCACTCAGCATTATAAGGTACGGATCAAGGATAAAGTGGAGCAATCCAGGGAGTGGAGTAGTGGCCTCCCCTACACCACGGTGTAGTAGCTATTAAAAAAGGAACCTTCCGGTCACCTCGACTTTACTTTTACTTACAGGTTATAATAGCCTATCATCATTTAGTTTATCTGAGTAAGATTTGCCCAAACAGTAGACTATTGAATGTTTGGGAGGTCGATCTGTATAGTTGGCATAGGTCTAATCCAGAATTTTGAGCTAAAAATCTTGAGGTAGACTTATAAGCTGGATAGACTTGCACACCACAATTTCAATACTTAAAAGCCAAGGCAGCAGGAATTTGACTTAGTCAGGCATATCAAACCTAGTGGGTTATTTAATGCCAAATTCTATTTTTAACACCGTGTCTATTGCTTTGATTATTGTTATGGGGACATATCCTACCACACCCCAAAGATGGACTCGTCCAACCTAAACATATTTACCGAGCAAGTTCGCTCGGGAAAGACAACTTCTCGTTTCTTACGAGACATTTGACAGACAGACTGCAAGCCGAGAACGGCTAGTACTTCATTTGTATGACTTCCTTTTTTCTGCTAATACAATAACGTTCACCTATCACCCGTTGTTTGAGTTGTTCTTCCACCGGTCTTATCTGAAGACCACAACAATTATAATTCTGTGAGTACGAACGTCAACAGATTTCATAAAAGTAATTTCGAGAAGTACTAGATCATCTGTGTAGTCTGTTTCTGTCATAGTTTCCGTGGGATATAGTCTGTTTCTCGTCATTTTTAATGTGAAACCATTCCCTTTCATGAAATATGTTGACATTCGTACATACAAAATAATGATAAAGGCAATGGACAGAGTGTTAAAGATGGTGTTAAAATAGTTTCGTCACCCGACCATATTCAATAGTGAAAAACGAATCTATACGCAGGAAATAAAACAATCTAACTCCAATTTCAGATTTTCACGTCCTATTTCTTACCATACAGATTTATCGACTCGTGTATAGATACAATAACTAGACTATGTTTAACTTTCAACCTATATATATATATATATGTGTGTGTGTGTGTGCGCGTGCGCATGTGTATCTATATGTTTGTGTGTGTGTTAGTGTGCGAGGCTATATATATATATATTGAAGAATGCATATTCAGTCAGCAAGTTATGATTCAAGCAAGTTTTGTTAAAGACGATGGAACACTGTTCGTTTGCCCAGTCGGCTGGGGCTGTAAAATACACTGACTGCACCAGTGCAGAAGGGTAAGACCCCCACCTAACGAGTGTCCTGGATATGACGCTAAACAGTCTGATGGTGAGGTTCCAGCAGTGCTGGAGCTTTGGGGAATGCGGAGTATCCCTTTATTGCTATCGCTCCCAGGTACACTCTGGCCCAGAGTGGTAACACCTGATAGAGCCCTATCTATAGGTTAAATAGAACTAACAGCATACTTATGCTAAACTGAATTGTTTGAGTAAACTGAATAGCTTGAAATAGAAATATTTTTGACAATTAAACCGTACTTGCATTTAAACTGCGTGCTTATGCTTAACTGAATTATTTGAAATAGAACTGTTTTTTCGACATTAAAACTGTATTTACACTAAACTGAATTGTTACATATAACTGCTTGAATAGTTTGAAATAGAAATGTTTTTTAACATTAAACTGTGTACTTATGCTAAACTGAATTGTTTTAAAAAGAACAGATTATTTACAAAAAAATGGATTAAATAACCTACAAAGGTTGATATGCCATAAAACCCTAGAAACCAACCAACCAATTAAATAAAGATTCATCTGACTATTGTGTCTTCAGTTTTATTGAAGACAAATTAAACTTTTACGCTACGGGTTCAAATGAATGTCAGTGTAGCACTACGGCACCAATTATGAAAGTGACGCACGTAATAGAAAAAACGACTTTGGTGTTTCTCATGATACAAAAGTTTATTGTCCCTATTGTTTTTACAATAGTCGCAACGAAACGAGAGGTATAGGCTAAGGAAATACTTGTGTCCATAAGATAGACAGAAACTTAAACCCGTGGTAGACAAAACGGTAGCACCTGATAAGGGTCCTAACTATGGGTTAAATACAACTAAACCCTGCTTCTTTCACTATACTGATTTTTGAATTTAAACTGCGTATTTATGCTAAACAGAATTGTTTAAAATAGAACTGTTTTGACATTGGAACTGGGTACTAGTGCTGAACTGAATTACTCGAAATAGAACTGTTTTGACGTTTAAACTGTTTACTTATGCTGAATTGAATTATCTGAAATAAAACTGTTAGACATTTAACTCGGTGTATTGCCCAGTCGGCTGGGGCTGTAGAATACACTGGCTGCACCAGTGCAGAGGGGTAAGACCCCCTAACGAGTGTCCTGGATATGACACTAAACAATCTGATGGGGAGGTTCCAGTGATGCTAGAGCTTTGGGGAATGCGGAGTACCCCTTTATTGCCATCGCTCTCAGATCCACTCAGGCCCCGAGTGGTAGCACCAGATAGGGCCCTATCTATGGGTTTAATAGAACTAACAGCATTCTTATGCTAAACTGAATTATTTGAGTAAACTGAATAGCTTGAAATAGAAATGTTTTTGACAATTAAACCGTACTTATATTTAAACTGCGTGCTTATGCTTAACTGAATTATTTGAAATAGAACTGTTTTTCGACATTAAAACTGTATTTACACTTAACTGAATTGTTACATATAACTGCTTGAATAGTT
>OY757914.1:18220632-18233132 GCA_963585895.1 Sepioteuthis lessoniana
TCTTACGTACGCACAGACTCAAGTTGTCTCTCTCTATGATACATACATTCACACACACACATTCAATCTGTCTGTCTATCTCTCTCTCTCTCTCTCTCTCCCTCTCTCTTTCTCTTTCTCTTTCTTTCTCTCTCTCACCCTCTCTCTCTCTCTCTCTCTCTCTCGCTTACGTACGCACACTACACACATACTGTCAATATAAATATATATATATATATATATGTCTCATAAGTACGCCCACACACTCAATTTGTCTCTCCCTTCCCCTCTCTATCTCTTATACACACACACACACACACACACTCAATTTGTCTCTATCTACCTATCTCTTCTCTCTCTCTCTTACGTACGCTACACACACTCAAGTTCTCTTATATATACACCCAAACACATACACACACACACACACACTCTCTCCCTCTCTCTCTCTCTCTCTCTCCTACGTACGCGCACGCACACACTCAATCTGTCTGTCTATCTCTCCATCTCCCTCTCTCTCTCTCTCTACCTCTCTCCCTCTCTCTCTCACTCTCTTTCTTACATACATACACACACATCCACACCTTATATGTCGATGGAATATTAACTATTACCTTAAGTCCCTCCAAAATAAATATAGACATACATTCATATATACATGGAGCTATAATTCTTTACAGTGGATTATTTTGAGATGAAACCATGTTGTTCTGTGCAAACAAATCGTTATTATTAGATAGAAATATTTACAAGAAACCATATAATTATCATTATTTGATAGAAATACTTGAAACGATATAATTGTATATAATTTTTTTGTATTAGATAGTTACACATGATACTATATATAATTTAAGTAAGTTAAGTCGAGGGCGACCTGAAGGCTCCCTTTTGAATTGCTACTACATCGTGGTATAGGAAAGAGCGCTACTCCTTTTCCTTCATTGCTCCACTTACACTTGATCCGTACCTTATAATGCTGAGTGTTAAGCAAGGAGACATCAAGAACCATTTTTTTTTTATTCTTTGGTATGACTCGACTAGAGATTGAACCCAGGTCTCCCGAACTATTGGCGAACACTCTAGTCACTTGGCCAATTATTAAGAATATTAAGAATATTAAAAGCAATAATTATTTATTTAGGGTTATTAATTTAATAATTTGAAACCATGTGACTATGTGCAAACAAATTACTACTATTCAATAGAAATTATTTCTTGAAACTTTATAATTATTTGTATGAGATAGAAATACTTGAAAGCATACATCTATGCGTAAATTATTTGTATTAGATACGAATACTTGAAACTATATGACTGGGTGCAAATTTTTAAGAAATGCCCTGTTGGCTGGGGCTATGGAATACACCGACAGCACCTCTGCATGGGGAGAAGAATGACGATGGGAAAAGTATGGACTCCATAATCTTCCCAACTGTGGGTTAAATAATATAGCTGCTATTTTTTTGCAAGAATGGTTTCGTCCAAGTTAATATGTCATTTAACAAGGAAACCAAAAGTGACTTTATTAAAAACAAAATTGTGAAATTACACAAAAGCAAAAATACAATGATGTTTTGGTGCATGAAATCCCTAAAGGTGTCAAGCGGGAAGAAGAGCAGTTATCTGGTTCTCAAGCATGTCTAAAAGTTGGCAACCGTAGTCGAGGGCGACTCGAAGGCTCCCTTTTCATTAGTTACTACACTGAGATACTGGTAAGGGCGCTACTCCTTTCCTTTGATTGCTCCACTTTACCCTTGATCCGTACCTTATAATGCTGAGTGTTGAGCAAGGAAGGATCAAGTACCATTTTTTGAGTCTTCTGTCACTGACCCATTTCTATTAAACAATAATTCCAATCATAATGACCTTCCACGCTTCCACCACCAAAATACCCCAACCACTCTGCGTGAATCCTACTTAAAACCCGACAGTTAACGTCGAGTTATTGAAATCTAGAAAATTAATTCGAAGACTAAATAATGGTGTTATGATCTTATACGAAGAAAAGAATTTGGATAAAATATGCCTGAGAATTTTTTGTCACAGACATATATACACACATATACAAATGTATTAGAGCACTGGAGTATTGAGAAAACTTATTGTCAATTGATATTAAGTGAAATGTATAAATTACTACTGGTGCAAAAACAGAGAACAATTAATACGAGATTGGAACATAAAATCTTATAACGTGGCGAATATAAACGACTTGTACCGAGAATTAGCGAGTAACATTTCAATGACGTGTTCCCTTCATTGTACACTCACCAAGCGTCATCACGTGTTTGCTCAAATTCTACGAAATTGAATAGACTGAAACGACTGTTCTTCACGCATAGTCACAGAGAAAATTACATTAAAACAATAAGTCCAAATTTAAAACGAAACGAAAAAAAAAAATGAATTAATGAAAAGACGATAAACAAGACATGGCGGATTTCTAAACATCTGTACGTGACTTTACGTGATGTAAACGAGGTAAATCGTGTTTATGTGCTTTTGGAATTACAGAATCATTCATGGTAAATTGCAAGTCATACAATAAACTTTTCGCATTGGTAGAACTAATTGGTAAAGTCCATCAAATATCGACCAAGAACAGTTGCCTTGCCGTAGAGCAGTAGTGAACAAAATCGCCTTACAAACAGTTAAAACTAAACGCCCTACTTTTTAGCCTTGTGTCAAACTTAGATATGCTTTGTAAATATAAGTAAAGTAAAGTTGGAAACCATAGTCAAGGGTGACCAGAAGGCTCCCTTTTCAGTAGCTACTACACCGAAGTGTAGGAGAGGGCGCTACTCCTTTCCCTGGATAGCTCCACTTTACCCTCGTTACATACCTTGTATTGCTGAGTGCTAAGCAAGGAGGTATCAAATACCAGTTTTAAAGTCTTTGGTATGACACAACCTGGGATTGAACCTAGGTCTCCCGGACCATAAGAAAATTATAAAAAGCAATTACCAAAAGTTTGTTTGATTTAAAATCATTTTAGACATTAAATTTATTGAACAACATATTTGCAACCCCCCCCCCAATGAGTGTCCTGTATATGACACGAAACAGTCTGATGGTGAGGTCCCAGTAATGCTGGGGCCTTGGGGAATATGGAGCACCCCTTCATTGCCATTGCTCGCAGGTCCACTCTGGCCCGGCGTGATAGCACCTGATAGGGCCCTCTCTATGGGTTAAATAGAACTAACAGCATACTTATGCTAAACTGAATCGTTGGATTAAACTAAAAAGCCTGAAAGAGAAATGTTTTTGTCAATTAAACAGTACTTACATTTAAACTGTGTGCTTATGCTAAACTGAATTATTTGAAAGAGAACTGTTTTTTGACACTGAAACTGTATTCACACTAAACTGAATTGTTTCACATAGAACTGTTTTGACATTTAACTGTGTGTAAACAAAATCTGTACTCATACTAAACTGGCTGAATTGGAACTGCTTGACTAAATTTAATAGCTCGAAATAGAAATGTTTCTCACAATTAAACTGTACTTACATTTAAACTGCGTGCTAAACTGAATTATTTGAAATTGAACTGTTTTTACACGAAACTGAATTGTTATATATAACTGCTTGAATAAACTGAATAGTTTGAAATAGAAATGTTTTTGACAAACTCATTCTAAACTGAATTGTTTAAAATAGAACTGATTTTTTACATTAAAATGGATTTGGCGTTAAATAACCTACAGGGGTTGATATGCCATAAAACAAAACAAAACAAAACCAAACCAACATATTTGCAGTTTTATTTTATTCTTTATGTATATCCTGATGGATATAGAGATGAAGCTCTGTCCGATATTGTTATTACAATCAGGACTTACTCATAAATAAGATTAGAAAAGGTTGAGACATTTAGATATATAGATAGATAAGGATTAGTCAAATATATATAAGTAATTTTGTAATCTCTTTACAAAAAAGTATTATAATAAGCAAGTTTATTATTACTAGCAATCTTTATCTATAAATATAAGGTTTCTCAATATACATGGGAACCACGTGACTGCTAATAACTCTATTAGTAATAACGTTGTGTTCTTTTTTTTTTAGTTTAAGAATTGAAAATAGTATACTATAACAACAATTAATTCCTCGATCACAATGCCTTGGACAAGAGAGGAAAAATATTTTGTGTCACTACTTATTTAGAGATAAAATCCTTCAAAACTGTCTCAAAATAGATGCAACCCATTAACATAATAATTATTTATTACTGAGACAAGAAACTCAATAAAAAAAAATTGCGTGTTTTAGACGCTGATATAAGTAAGTAAATTTGGCGACCGTAGACCAGAAGGCTCCCTTTTCAATAGCTACTACACTGAACTATAGGGGAGAGCACTACTCCTTTCCCAGGATTTCTCCACTTTACCCTTGATACGTGCCCTATATTGCTGATTGTTAAACAAATAGGTATTAAGTACCATTTTTAAAGTCTTTGGTATGATGCGACCAGGGATTGAACCCAGGTCTGCTGGACCATAGGCGAACACTCTACCCACTAGACCAATGAGCCAACGCTGATATATTAACCATTAAAAAAGCCATTGATTTGATGTCTCTCGCTCAAAGGATGCATTTTTTTACAAGAAGTGTTCCAAATGACCGCCATAGTGCTTGACTCTGTAATAAATCCTTATCATATTATTGGGTTGCATCTATTTTGAGGCACTCTGTATGACTAGAACAGACTAAGATAGATAGATAGATAGATAGATAGATAATGAACAGGCGGAGATAGATAGATAGATAGATAGATAGATATGATTAATCTAACATATGTATTCGTAATTTTGTAATACCTTTAAATATAAGAATTATAATAAGATTATTATTTTTATTACTAGTCTTTATATGTATGACCTGAACATATTGAGATAGATAGATAGATAGATAGATAGATAAGATTCGAAAAACCTACTGTAGTAAGATCGATTTTTAGACTTGTGTACGAAGTTCGTTTCTTCATAAGTGCTCATTGATCTAGCCTTGTTTCAGACTAAGGCACGGTAAATCATTTAGGATGAGAAAGTCTAAACAACTAAAAGAAGAGGTAGTAAATGACGACAGAATGGAAGGTGTAAAAAGGAAAATGAAAATCCGACAAGATGTATATTAATAATTTTAAAATATCTTTTTATTTATAATCATTACAATAATATAAAGACGTCATTTAAATGTAAATATAGCATTTTTTTTTCCTTTTTAATCTTATAAAAATATTATTTTCTATCAAACTGTTTAAATAAAGTTCAGCTAATAATCCCATGTACCCATTTCTGGACAACCTGCTCATGAGGTTTTCAGAAAATTAGTATCATTCCGTGCAATCTTTTCAATTACAGTGTATTTTCAATTTAAGTCGTTACTCATTTCCTTTTCTGTACCTGACTCACCTCACATTATTAATATTCTGCTAGATAAGCTCCCTAGCCATTACTCCTCCGGTGTACCCATGAAGTCGTGGCTAACTTGCTGGACTATGACACCATTGTAAGCAGGTTCGAACTGTAGTTGTACAATTAGGCTTACTTTCCGACTAATACCTCTTCATTGACTTTACTCCCGGGTCCATTCAGACCCAGAGTGGTAGTATCTGTTAGGGTTCCATCTATGGGTCAAATAGGAATATTTAGAACTAGTTTCCTGTGTATAATAGGGAACTGCATCTGATGGTGAGCCTTTAGTCTTGGAGCCTTGGTGAATATACAGTATCTCTTCATTTACATTACTTCCGGGTCCACTCTGACTTGGACTGGTAGTATCTGTCAGGGTTCCATCTATGGATCAAATAGGAATATTTAGAACTAGTTTCCTGTGTATAACAGTGAACTGCATCTGATGGTGAGCCTTCAGTCTTGAAGCCTTGGTGAATATAGAGTATCTTTTCATTGCTATTACTCCCAGGTCCACTCTGACCTGGTGTGGTAGTATCTGTTAGGGTCCCATCAATGGATTATACAGAACTGTTTGAAAATTATAACATATTGATACCGTATGTATAAATTGTTTTTATTAATAGTTACTTGAAGTTATAATTATTTACTCAACGATATGTGGACACTGGATGCCGTTTAGAGGAAATTAAGAAAAGTGATGGCCAATAGGAACGAATGGTAAGAGATGATGATGAGGAGGAGGGGGAGAAAGAGGAGGATGAAAGATCATTATTATTAGTTACTTGAAAGCATATACCTGTTTTCAAACGAGCGATTATTCTAAAAAAAAAAAAACAACAACAGTTACTTGTAATGGCCCATTGGCCTAATGAGTAAAGTGTTCGCTGATAGCCCAGGCGACCGGAGTTCAAACCTAGGTCGAGGCACACCAAAGACTCAAAAAATGGTACTTGATGCCGCCTTGATTAACACTCAGCATTATAAAGTACGGATCAAGGGGAAAGTAGAGAAAACAAGGGAATGGTATTGAGCACTTTACACCTTGGTGTAGTAGCTATTGAAAAGGGAAACTTCGGTTCACCTTTGACTAAGAGCGCTAACTTTACTTATTGTTCGATAGGATTGATCGATTTATGAATTTTTATGGCATTTCAACCTGTCTGGGGTTATTTTATATTAGCGAGGTTCGGGAATTGTGTTCGTTGCGCTTCTATATTTACATTTTTGCGTATTTGTTTTTCATAATTTTTTTTGTTTAACGCAGTTTCTTCCAAGCAGCGGTCGTGTCGATACTGCTATATGGATGCATCACATGGACGCTAACTAAACGGATGGAGAAAAAGCTTAACGGCAACTACACAAGAATGCTGCGAGCAATACTGGACAAGTCCTGGAGGCAACACCCCACAAAGCAGCAACTATACAGCCACCTACCACCCATCACGAAAACTATCAAAGTATGACGAACCAGACATGCGGGACACTGCTGGAGAAGTAGGGATGTACTCCTATGGACCCCCTCACATGGCCGAGCAAAAGCAGGACGACCAGCTCGAACCTACATACAGAAGTTCTGTGAGGATACGGGGTGTAGGCCTGAGGACCTGCCAGAAGCGATGAACAATTGGGAGGAGTCGCGAGAAAGGGTCAGGGATATCCGTGCTGGTGGCACGACAAGATGATGATGATATGATATTAAGTATTCCTATCTAATATGAATATTTGCAAGATCATTTTGACTCATAGACTGAACCCTAACAAATACGACTAATAGAAGTCATTGTGGACTTGGAAGTAATGGCAAAGAGGTACTACACCCTTTCCAGAGGTCTAGAACAAGAGCCTCACCACTGGGTGCAGTTTAATATCATAGCCAGACACCCTTTTTTAGAGGTGGGGATTACTTCTATACAGAGGATACAGTCAACGCCTTCTAAGCCCCACTGAGGGAGCAACTACTGGATTTGTCTCTTTGTTTAATGGTATATCAACCTTCATGGGTTATTTAATGCCAAAAGCCATCCTTCTAGAAGAACAGCAACAATGCTATTCTACCCATATCTTGGAGGATAAAAGGGGTCATACCTTTCCAAAGCGTATTTGTCCGAAAGGGGACATAATAGCGCGACAGGTGTTCGAACTTGCTGACTACGATTTCGCAGTCCAGCGCTTTAACCATTACACCACGAGAACATCCCCCTCTCCTCCTCCTCCTCATCATCATCATCATCGTTCGCCGCAGTAACTGCAGAATGAAGAGAATAATTCAACGACCCATTGGCACAGTAGTTCGCCAATGGCCCAGAAGACCGAAGTTCAATCCCACGTTGAGTCATACCAAAGAATCAAAAGATTCTACTTGATGCCTCCTTGCTTAAACACAGCATTATAAGGTACAAATCAAGGGTAAAGTACGGCAATCCAAGGAAAGGAGTTGCACCTTCCTCTACACCACGGTGTTGTAGCTATTGGAAAGGAAGCCTTCCGGTCACCCACAACTACAGTTGCCCAGCTTAACTTATAATAATTATAGTAAGGCTTTTTTTCAATATTTCTCCTCAAATTGGAAAAATTACTACCAAAGCAGATTTCAAAAATTAATTCTACTAACCAAATGGATTTTTTTTCTTATATTTTTGGAACCAATAGCCTTATCAAATCAAAAACTACAATAGAGTATAAAAATCTTAAAGATTGAATTGGTTGATTTACGAAAAATGGTAAAAGAATGAATGTGCATTTTAGGGAAGTATCGTATGAATGATTTAACAGATTTTACTCTGTATATAGATTTTGTATTAATAGTGTGGATATGTTCAATTTCAACCATTCTTAAAAGTCTATGTGTGTGCATGTGCATATGTTCAGCATATTTCTATATTTCTGTCTTCTAACTCATTCTCTTTCTTCTATCTTTTGTTTCAAGTCCCCATTCTTGATAATTCTTCACAGACTTCAAATACCTAGCCCGTGGCTTTCATCATTATGAAGACTCATTGATATTGTACCAACAGTTCGCTTCTCCAGTAGTTTAAAATCATCTTCCTCATAATTCATCTGATTATACCGTTAGTGGAATTACTAATAATAATTAACTTGTTCTTGCTTTTCTGGAGAGAAAAAATTCATTTTTTTCTTCTTTTTTTTAAAGATTGGTGGAAGAAAATATGTAATATTACGGACGGGCGCCGTCATTGAATTTTGGCGGTCTCAAGGTTGGAGAACGTGCTAGGACATCAGTCGTCATCAGTCATTGGGTACATGGGTCTGACGATCAAAAATGTCACGAACCTCGCTCGCGCAGGCAGAGTGACCTGTAGAGTTCAAGCGTGATTTTGATATAATCACGCGTGAACTTTCACGTGCTACACTACTGTTTTCACTGGTGATCATCGAACCTTCGAGAACCTTCGAATTGATCCATCAAATCGCTATTGTCACGTGGTCTCTCACTGAGAGAAGAGAAATAAGGAATTTCTACTATCCCTCGTGTTTGAATTAGCAAGCCGTCAAAGAATGACCGTTAAGAGAGATAATGTAGGTCAATCCCGAAGTAACAAATCCAAGTCAGAATGGAAACCGACAGATGTTTGTACTCTGTGACCGGATAGGTAAAGAATGGGGTACAGGGACATATAGTAGCCCTAACGAATCGCCTGACAGGGGAAGGAAGAAGATAGAAGCCAAATGATTGGCTAGAATCCCAAAGCAGAAATAGTCCCTTCTTCCATCAGCGGAAATAGGGTAAAAGAAAAATCAGTTTTGAAGATGAGGTCATCATGAGAGGATGTGAGTCCCATGCCAAGACTCCGGGTAAAGGAAGCGGAAAGAATCTTAGACAAGAAGAAGAAGAAGCCATACCTTCAAGCCAGAACTAAAAATAACATAAAGTCCGTTAGCCCGTAAAAGAGGAAATATTCTCCACAGGAATCCATCGGAAAAAGATAATTAAACTATAAGACTGTTTCTCCTTGTACCCAATTATATACTCTCTCTCTCTTTCTCTCTTTCTCTCCCTCTCTCTCTCTCTCAAGTTGAAGAAAGACTAAAGAAGAAAGCAAAGAAAAGAAGAAAGACATTTATGTTTATGTACTCTCTGTTAATAATATAGCCGACGCGTTGAACATGTGTATCCGCGTGTATAGTAAAAAGATTGATATATTTTAATGTTCCCACGTGTTGAAGTTGTTCATTTATATCGTCTACTATCAAAAGTTGCTATTTCATGTTTCTTTTTCAGCTTCTATTCGCCTTATGCTATTCTCGCTTAAATTGTCATATGAATTCCTTTAAAAATATTACACGGGAAACCGGAGTTGTCGACTAATATAATTAATATTATTACATCTAAACCTAGAGGTCCATATCTTCCATTGTTCTAGGGGAGGAATAACTAGTGGCCTTGGTAGGTGTGTGTGTAGTGTGAAATTTGGAAACCCCTTGCCAACAGCGGTCAGTATAGCCATAAATTAACCCCCACATAATATGCCAGTTCCTATATGCCCGAGAAAGGACTCTGAATAAGGACTTATTCTACGAGGGATCAAGTGCCAGACCGCCCCGTCATCACACGTGCAAAAAAATAAACTTCCCGTTTGGTGATAACAATATTTAAAGGCACCAGTTCCCGATAGAAAATTGCGCTTTTAAATGGTTGCTCATCCGGGGATCTTTTTATTTTAATTTGCCCTCACACTATATAAGGAAATCAAGTAACGAGATTTTGGCAGTTCAAGGCAGGTTTCCAAACAGGTTCAACAGAGGTCCACGACGCCCCGACCTATGTCATACCCAGCCTGTCAGCAATTCGACTGATATGAAAGTATCAACAGGCCAACGATAACAACGCCGCCGTCATCGCCAAGAAGAGGAGGGTGAACCTTTCTACGTACGCTAGCTGAAGTGCGCGGGGAGAAAGAAGACGTTTGATAGCGACAAAAAAAAGAGAAGGCGAGGAAGAACGCAATTGAACAAACTTTTTTTTTTACTACAGTCCGCTGTAATCCCCTTGAATAAAAGCGACGACTATTTTCTTCCTTGAGAGTCAAGTTATGAGTGTTTCTTTTTTACGAACTCATTTCTTTTAGACACAACGTATTTTGGTCCTATGCTACAAATAGTAAAAAGCGGAGATGCCCCTGGAGGCATGTTAAATTGATCAATAAATAAATAAACAAAGTTTTTTTGTTGTCGAGAGGAGGTACAGGAAGTCATCTTTCAAAGGCTTCGAAATCCAATCCATGAAACTGCCCGGTCGGCTGGGTTAGGAGCTGCAGAATAAGACGATTGCACATCTGCAGAGAGGGTAAGGCCTCTCCCATGAATATCCTGTTTATGACATTAAACTGCATCCCATGGTAAGGCTCCAATTCTGGAATTTTGGTAGATGAGGGGTTCCTCTTCATTGGCATTATTACCCGGTCGACGTTGACCCGGAATGGTAATATCTCTAAGGATCCCATCTAAGGGTCTAATAGGACTATTGAATCATCTACAGTACTTGAAACCATTTAACTGTGTGCAAACAAATTATTAAATTTGAATAAAATTATTAGTGTTAGATAGCAATACTTGAAACCATCTAACATTGTACAAACAAAGGATTTAAATTGAATAGAATTATGAGTGTTAGATAGCAATACTTGAAACCATTTAACATTGTGCAAACAAATGATTAAGATTGAATAGAATTATTAGTGTTAGATAGCAATACTTGAAACCATTTAACATTGTGCAAACAAATGATTAAGATTGAATAGAATTATTAGTGTTAGATAGCAATACTTGAAACCATTTAACATTGTGCAAACAAATGATTAAGATTGAATAGAATTATTAGTGTTAGATAGCAATACTTGAAACCATTTAACATTGTGCAAACAAATGATTAAGATTGAATAGAATTATTAGTGTTAGATAGCAATACTTGAAACCATTTAACATTGTGCAAACAAATGATTAAGATTGAATAGAATTATTAGTGTTAGATAGCAATACTTGAAACCATTTAACTGTGTACTTTACTTGTACTTGTATCGGCTTTCACCCTGGTTGGGTTGAATCGGCTTCCTCCCGAGCAAGTACAGCATATCGCTGTTTATGTTTCTTATTGAAGAAGATACTTTGGGATTTGATTGAGGGAAGGGTCCCAAGTCCTACATGGAAAAACGCCCTGTTTGCCGCAGATTTTCCACAGACGCATTGACAGAGCAACCCGAGGCCGCCGGTTGCCGGAACAGACACCTCCTGGCAACCCTAAATACCGCTGGGTGCCAGACCAATCCGCCTTGGGTGGCCCTATCAGGAACCGAAGTTCTCGACGGCATAGCTCTAGCACTACCCGTTGCCACCGCCCTGCCACGTTGAGGAGGGGTTGGACTTTATGTAAGATTTAACTATGTGCAAGCAAATTATTAAAATTGAATAGAATTATAAGTGTTAGATAGTAATACTTGAAACCATCAAACGGTGTATTAACACAGGAGTTCAAACTCGTTTAAAAATAAAATTAACTATCAACTATTCGATTACAAATCACGTATATATGTGTGTATGTAAATTATACATGTGTGCGTGTGTGCGGGTGACCAGGGTTTAGTTTTGAATAACCCTAAAGTGTTGACGTGCATTTAAATCAGGTAACTATCTAATCAATTATTCATCAAATACATGACCTTCCCCGCCACAATGCATTAAAATCGCCTATGTAAGTTCAGTGAGTTGATACATTTTCTTGTTCGTATTAACCAGATTCATTCGTTTGTCTTCTAAAGCTGATCTTCGTTTTGTCTCAAATGTATTCATTCAATCTTTGTAAATTCATCTCCAAGATGGTAGATGACATGCAGATGTTTTTATTGTTGTTGTTGTTGTTTTTCAACTGAACATTCAAATGTCCAATTCAAGTGTTGTTTCCTCTATTGTTTTCATTGATCACTCTTCCTTATTCCTTTTTTGAATTCAGAAGACAAGGTTTACTCATAAGTCTTATGTTCTACACTCGAAAAACAAGTCCTGTTCATCTGAACACTTACAGACACACACATACACACACACACACACACACACATATGTACACATACCCCTATCGGCTGGTGC
>OY757914.1:18238132-18303132 GCA_963585895.1 Sepioteuthis lessoniana
GCTTGAAATAGAACTGTTTATATATTCAACTGTGTGTAAACTAATGACTTAAATTATGCGAAACTGAATTATTTGAAATAGAACTGTTTTTACATTTAACTGTGTGTAAACTAATGGATGAACTTATGTGATACTAAATTGTTTGAAACAGAACTGTTTGATTATTTAACAAATGACTAGTGTTTTATTGAATCGTTAGTGATACATAGCAATTCCTGGAACTATTTAACTTTGTTGACTTATGTGAAACTGAATCGTTTGAAATAGAACTATTCGATCCTTTAACCCTTAATAAACAAATGACTGATGTCTAATTTAATTGTTCGTGTTAAATAGTAGTACTTGAAAACATTTAACTGTGTGCAAACAAATGATCAATAGAATTATTCCTATCAGATAAAAAATAAGTGAAAACCATTTAACTGTGTGCAAAAAAAAAGAACTTAGGTCCGTTTAAAAATGCTACCTACAAAACATGTTTAATGTGTAGAGCGTTCGCCAACAGTCCGGGACACTTGGGTTCAATCCCAGGTCGCGTCATACCAAAGACTTTTAAAATGGTACTTGATACCTCCTTGTTTAACATTCAGCAATATAGGGTACGTATCAAGAGTAAAGTGGAGCAATCCAGAGAAAGGAGTAGCGCCCTTCCCTACACCTCGGAGTAGTAGCTATTGAAAAGGGAGCCTTCTGGTCGCCCTCGACTACAGTCGCCAACTTTACTTTTATAAACGGATTTGGCATTAAATAACCTACAATGGTTAAAATGCCATAAAACCAAACCAAACAAATCTGATTTTTCATCACGAGTCGCTTTTTTGTCAAATACCACGTGCACTCACACACTCACACACACACACAGGCATACATATACAAACGCACACGTTTTTCCTCCCATTCCCTTTTCTATTACTCCCACTCTCCGCTCGATGATAAATCAGATCATTTTTGATGAAGTCAAATATTGATGCAATTTGTTTCTAGACCTTTTATAAGAGTTCGCTTAGATTGATGTTTTTAGGGCCAATTTAAAAACAAAAATATTTTTTTAAGTTTTTAAGCATTAAAGGAATCTTTCAATTCATTTGTTTATTTATTTTTGTTAATTCTCAGCTAATAGGATTTTAGTTCCATTATACTCTGTTATGACAAAAATGGGGCTCTTTAATGCAGTTATATAGGGATTTTTAAAATTCTTTCATAGCAATAAATTTTGGTTGGTTGGTTGGGTTTTATGGCATATCAACCCTTGTAGGTTATTAAATGTCAAATCACGTTTATATATATATATATATATATATATATATATATATATATATATATATATATATATATATATATATGTTGTAAACGAATAGATTGCAGAGCCAGGGGTTCATTTGTACACATGCAGTTAAATAGCTTCAAGTATTGCTATATACAACAAACAATTTAATTTAACCTCAGTCATTTTTTAGACCCAGTGAAATGGTTATATATCAACGATTTGTGAGTGAAGAGTTTATAGGTAATCTAATTTTCAGAAAAGTTAGAGTTAATCTGTTTGCTCATTAGTGTTACTATTGTTTGCGCACAGTTAAATGGTTTCAAGTATTGCTATCAAACACTAATAATTCTATTCAACAGTATTCATTAGTACAAGGTTAAATAGCTCCAACTATGTAATATCAATAAATCAGTTTTTGAATGGAGTTAAATAGTTTCAAGTATTCTACTCCACCATGACTAGTTCTATTTAGTATTAATCATTTGTTTGCACACAGTTAAATGGTTTCAAGTATTGCTATTTAACACCAGCAGTTTTATTTACATCCAGTTAAATGGCTTCAAATACTGCTATGTAAAATGACCAATTCAATTTAAGTCATTTATTTGTACACAGTTCATTGGTTAAAGAGTTTTACTTGATGCATCGATGGGATCCTGACAGATACTAGGTCTCCGGATCAGAGTGGATCTGGGAGTACTTGCAGTGAAAGGGGTATTCCACATTCCCCAAAGCTCCAGGACTAGAGCATCATCCTCAGATGCAGTTCAGTGTCATATCCAGGACACTCGTTGAAAAATACAGATGGTGTATTCTACAGCCAAGCAGACTGTGCTGTAAATTTTGGTAATGTCATGGCAAAATAATTATCACGATCACTGATTTTTTTCTAAAAATAATCTTCCGCGATTTTCATGAATTGCCGAAATTGTCTAATCTCAAGAGTTCGTCAAGATTTTATATTCTCGGCTTTGAACGTATCCTGCTACGATAATACGGAACACTTTTTAATTGTTTCACACTAAAAAAAAATCAAGAAGCGGGTGAATTCTCGTAAATGACGCAGATGATCTAGCGCTTCTTGCTAATGCACCAGCCCAAACTAAATCCCTACTGCATAGCCTGGAGCAAGCAGCAGGAGGCATAGGCTTCTTCACAAACGCAAATTAAACAGAGGTCATGTGTTTTAATCAAGAAGGAGCCACTTCCACTCTAAGTGTCAAGGGGGTGTCCTCGTGGTGTAATGGTTAAAGCGATGGACTGCGGAATCATATTACGTTCACTTTCGGCCAAATACCCTTGGGAAAGGTATGAACCCCCTTATCCTCCCAGCTATGGGTTAAATAGTACCACTAATGTTCTTCTAGGAGAATGGCTTTGGCATTAAATAACCTAAAAAGAGTTGATATGCCATTAAAACAAAGAAACCAAACCAAACCATCTAAGTGTCAAGCTTATAAAATTAGTAGACAAGTTCAGATACCTTGGCAGGAATATCTCATCTACTGAAAGTGATGTCAGCATATATCTATCAAAGGCGTGGAATGCTATTGACAAAGTATCGATCATATGGAAATGAGATCTCTCTGATAAAATAAAACAGGATTTCTTCCCAACTAGGTTCGTATCGGTACTACTGTGTGGATGCACCGCATGAAAGCTAACGAAACGGATAGAGAAAAAAACAAAATAGGGGTTACGCAAGAGTCCTACGTGGTGTTCTGAACAAATCCTGGAAGCAACATCCCATAAATCAGCAGTTGTACGGCCACTTACTTCCCATCTCACAACCAATCGATGTAAGACGAACAAGACATGCTGTGCGCTACTAGAGAAGTTAGTCGAACTCATAAACGACGTTTTCTTATGGACACCTACAGATAGTGTCGGCCGACCAGCAAAAACTTACATACAACAACTCTGTGCGGACACTGGATGCAGTCTAGAAGACTCACCAGGAACGAGGGATAACTGGAACAGATGGCAAGAGAGAGAGAGAGAGAGAGAGAGAGAGAAAGAGAGAGAGATCTCAGTGCTCCCGGCATGACTTGATAAGGATATATATGTATATATATAAAAGGAGAGATTGGTTTTAAAGGCATGTCAACCCGTTCGAGGTTAGGGAATTAGGCCCATTGAGTTATTTCCATTTAGAAACTGTTCTTTAACGAGAATAGATTTGGCATTAAATAACCCAGGAAGGTTGATATGCCATTAAACAAAACGAAACCAAACCAAACAAGCTAAGGTTTAAATAACACTATAACTGTTCATCAACTAGAAAAGGTTTGGCATTAAATAACCCAGAAAGGGTGATATGCTATTAAATAAAAAGAAAGCAAATCAAATTAGCTGTGGGTTTAATAGCATTGCAACTGTTCTTCTGTAATTATAATTTTGGCATTAAATACCCCAGAAAGGTTGATATGCCATTGAACAAAAAAGAAACAAACCAACTATGGTTTAAATAGCTCTATAACAGTTATTCTGTAATAATAGTTTTGGCATTAAATTACCCAGGAAGGTTGATATGCCATTGAACAAAGAAGCCGAAACAAACAAAAAAAATAAAAGATCATGGACGATAGAATGAGAACAGTCTCCACCCCACGACCGCTGTGATTTAAATGAAAGGTTAAGTTCTCGGAAGGTTACCACATACGACAAAAGATTCCTGATGAAGGCTGGAGAGTACAGCGGCAGATAAGTTATAAGTATGCAAAACAGCGCACAATGTGTACAAAATAATAATAACGAGAATTCCTCACCTTTGAAATACAAACAGAAACGATTACTAAGATTAACCTCGTCTTGTAATTAATGGTTTGCAATTAATTATTGACCATTTGTAAATATGGTCAAATTTTTTGCACAATTCCCAGTGGAACACCTTCTTAACCTTGTCATGTCTGTTCTTGCATTCCTTTTATGCTACTTTATTGCATTCGCTTATTATAAGATTAACTGTTTTATTTCTATCACAACATTGTCTCCACTTGCTATTCTCCTGTCTTTTATCTAGTTTTGCTTTGATATAATATTAATATAGTATTAATTTGCACTGCTTTTAAAAGAGGTTCAGTTTCTCTTTTGAGGTTTCCCTTTCGTAGCCATTTCCAAGACATCCAATGGGTAAGTTACTTAGTTTTTAGTTTGAAGTCCCCTTACTGTTGTTTTTGTGTTCATTTTTTACTTTTTAGACATTTCTTTTTAAAAATATTTTTCTTTTCCTGTTTTTATTGTTTTTACTGGTTGCTGTAATCATTCTCTCTTTGCTCTTGTTAATAAATTCTTTGAATGATTCATTTGCTGCACCCACACATTATTATTATTATTATTATTATTATTATTATTATTATTATTATTATCTTTGCGAGTTTTTCACACCAACGGTAGCTAATGACCGTTCACTCGAGTCTGAGCGACAGCAAGTCTCCGTGGGTCTCCAGGACGCTTCTCAGTATTCTGACCGATCTTAACAATGCTGTAGTTTGGCTGGTTTCTGCTTTTCATCTGATTTCTAAATCTTCCAATCCTCTTTCTAAGCCTTTGGGAACCATTCTAAGCGCGCCAATCACCGTCATTGTTATATTTTACAGTTCTCTGGCAAGGTCAAAGTACTTGTCTCTTTTTCTGCTTTTATCCTTCGACCCATTGTTCACCAATAGCCCAGAAGACCGGATTTCGATCCCAGGTCGCTTCATACCAAAGACTCAAAAAATGGTAATTGATACATCCTTGCTTAACACTCAGCATTACAAGGTAAATATCTCGGGAAAAGTGGAGCAATCCAAGGAAAAGAGTAGCGCTCTCCCCTACAATTCGGTGTTGTAGCTATTGAAAAAGGAGCCTTCGGGTCATCCTCGAATACGGTCGCTAACTTTACTTTACTATTAGTAATGTTGTTATTTGATTTTCAGTTTTACTTTCGTTTTCTTACAATCTTTCACCGAGTCTTTACCCAAAACCTAGCCTGAGGGCAGGTAGTAATTATATGTATTCTATGTATTTATATTTTTTGCTACCGCTTTTGGGTTTTAATTTTCCCGTCACATTGATTGCAATCTCCTAATGTGATAAGCAGTTACGCAAAGTGAATTTTTTTATATTTCATGTTTCTCGATCCTACTCAGGGCTACCATTATTTCTGACATGGTACCGGGTTTCAATCCCAGGTTGTCATACCAAGGACTCAAAAAATGATACTTGATGCCTCCTTGCTTAACACTCAGCATTATAAGGTACGGATCAAGGATAAGCGGAGCAACCCAGAGAGAAGGGTAGCGTTCTCCCTAACACCACGGTGTATTAGTTTTGGAATTTGGTGCTTTCGGGTCACCCACGAGTACAGTCAGCCATCTTACACGTTATTATTTTACTCTTTGCGATTTTCTTACTCCAACGTTAGCTGGTGATCTTTTACTGAAGTCTGAGTGACAGCAAGTCTCCTCAAGTCTCCAGAACTCTTCTGAGTATCCTGGCCGATCTTAACAATGATGTATTCTGGACGGTTTTAATTCTTCCTCTGATTTCTAATTACTCCAGTCTTTTTTTTTTTTTTCTAAACCTTTGGGAACCTTTCCTAGTGCACCAACTATAATTGGTATCACTATCACCCTCACGTTCCTGCTTTCTTGGTCTTCTGGCAAGGTCTAAGCATTTGTTCATCTTTTTGCTATCTTTTACTTACACTCTCAAGTCCACCAAAACAGGAAAATTCACAATAGGGCAAATTCTTTTTCTTTATGCTGATTTCTTTTTCTTTTCTTAATTAGTACAATGCCTGGTTTGGTTTGTTTAATGGCATATTATCTTATGTAGATTATTTAATGCCAAAACCATCCTTCTAGAAGAACAGTAGTGGTACTATTTCACTTATAGCTGGGAAGATATGAGGGTTCATGCCTTTCTCAACGGTATTTGTTCGAAAGTGAAGGTGATAGCGTGACTGGAATTCGAACTCACTTACTACGATTCCGCAGTCCATCGCTTTAACCATTACACCACGAGGACACCCCACCCTATGCTTTGGGTTCTGCCGGGGATTAAGTGATCGTTTCTATCTCAAAATCCCAAAGAATTTTAAGCGTTTCATTTATGGGGGATATGAAAGATTTTTCGCAGTACTTGTTGACTGTTGTTGGAGGATTCTGAGGTTTATGTCTGACTTTCTTTTTTTTTTTGGTACCTATTGACGTTTGCATAAAAGCTCAACCATATGGCTTAACAGGAAGTTTTTTGTCTATTCTTTCTGTTCTTAACAATACTTTTTTTAAATATAAAAAAGGGATTTTACATTCAACATTTATCAAAAATATACAAAAACCCGAACACGGATATTTTTTTACATATCGACAAATTAAAAGAGAAATTTTTTCTTAACTTTATTATCACCTTGGCCTAATGATTAAAGTATTCGCCAATGGTCCAGGAGACTGGGGCTCAATCCCAGGTTAAGTCACACCAAAGACTCAAAAATTGGTACTTGATGCTACCTTGCTTAACACTCAGCATTATAGGGTAAGGATCAAGGGTAAAGTGGAGCAAACCGGGGAATAGATTTAAAAAATGGATTTACACACAAAAAAGCAAGAAATATACGATATCCTGCTGAAACTATAACAGGCACAGACTATGAAGATGATCTAGCATTTCACGTAAATACGCCTGTCCCGAGCTGAATCCCTACTGCATAGCGTGGAGTAAACAGCAGGAGGTATTAGTCTCTATACGAACACAAATAAAACAGAGTACATGTGTTTTAAACGAGGAGCTTTCGCTAGCCTCTAAAATTAATTGACAAGTTCACATACCTCGGCGGCAATATCTCATCGACTGAAAGTAATGACAACATACGCCTAGCGAAGGTTGGGGTTAGTTATCTACAGGTTAATGTGCAAATGGAAGTCTGATCTATCCTAGGAATCAAAACGGGATTTCTTCCCAGCTGTGGTTGTGTCCATACTACTGTATGGATACACCACAAAGACGTGAACTAAACGCTTGAAGAAAAGGCTGAATGAGATCCATACAAGAATGCTAGTTGTTGTTTTAAACAAATCTTTGAAGCGACACCCCACAAACCAGCAATTGTACGGCCACTTACCTCCCATCTCACAAACAATCCAAGTAAGGCGAGCAAGACATGCGAGGCACTGTTGGAGAAGCAAATACGAACTCATAAGTGATATTCACCAATGGACTTCTACATATATATACACAACAGTGTAAACTTACACGCATATGTGGTGCGGAAAAACTTACATGCATATGTGGTGCGGTGGTTATCGACGTTGTAAATGGACCCAGAAACCCGAGTTCAAATCCTGGAAGAGATAGATTGCATTTCGCCTAGCACCAATACCCTTCAGAAAGGTATGAATCGAACTATTTTTCCTCCAACTTTGAGTAAATAGTACGACAGACTGGACTCTTTAACCATATTATGGCAACCAGTCTAGGAGAAGGAAAATTCTGAATTTAAACCTGTTAAACTCCGCTTAAAAATTCACTTTGACTCACATCCTGCACGTGCAGAGAGGTTGGTAAATATATACATCAGATCAGTTCGGGCGCTAGGGGTGTTGTCAAACGAATTGAGAGTGAAATCCGTGCCCTCAGTGTGACTTGATAATGATGAAATGTTTCATAGACTCGGTCATATTCGCAACACAGAAAGATAAAGAATCAGTCATATTCGCAACACATAAAAAATGAATAATCAGCCATATTCGCAACACAGAAAGATGAAGAATTGGCCATATTCGCAACATAGAAAAATGAAGAATCGACTATATTCGCAACACAGGAAGACGAAAAATCAGCTATATTCGCAACACAGGAAGATGGAGAATCGACCATATTCACAACACTATCACAGAAAGATGGAGGCGGGAAAGAGAAAAATACTGATTGATCGGTTTCTTTTTTATGGCATATCAACCTTCATGGGTTAGTTAATGCTAAAGTCATCCCTGAATAAGGACAGCGGTGATACTACTTATTCCATAGCATTACCGCCCTCCTTCTGGCTTTTTACCTGTGCCCTCTCGCTTTTGCCCCGGATGGGGTAACAAGGTCGATGATAGATTCGAGGCTGAATCCCCCCCCCCGGCTCCGGCCCGGATACCTTCGGGTGGGCGAAGAACTAATGACAAACAAAGCAGAGCACTACACCTTCTGGTCTAGTTTAAGCTATGAGCAGGTATATGTGCAGACTCACATTGCACTAAGTGACTTCAAGTTCCCGCAAAGTCCAGCAGTACACGAGTCTCGGTTCGTGCCCGACCACTCTTCCCCTAAAATCCGCACTATAAAAAAGACTTTATGTTAAATCCTGTCTTGTGCGAGATTGAAATAGATATCCCATAGCTGCAGGGATAAGAAGGTTCAGAACCTTTCTCAATGGCATTATTTCAAAAGTGAATGCAAAAAACGTGACTGGAGTTCGAATTTGCATATTTCGAGGCAGCAATCTTGCACTTTAACTAAAACTCGACGGGGACTCCACCGGAAAATTTATGGGAATTATGACAAAATAATAAATGTGGCAACTAATGGTAAATCCCGAGACTGCAACTCCTGATTGTCAAAGATTTTCATACTTTTGATGATTATTAAATGTTTCATAAAATCAGCTATATTGGCAACACTATAACAGAAACAGGAGGACGAGAGGGGAAAAAACATCTTTAATAACATTGGAACTTTTTCTAAGAATGACTGGAATATTTCTGTGACCCAATGTTTAAGATTTCAGGAAACTTTAGCATAACACACTACTTTATGTATTACTCAAGGGTCTGGTAGTAAATAAATAAATAAATAAATAAAATAGGATTGTTGATTCGGAAAATGTGATTTTCTAAATTATCGAATCGGTAAAATGTTATTTAAAATGTTATTATTATTATAAATTGTTTTCACGATTTTTTTTTTTTTTTCCAATTTGATAGAAATATTTTTAGATGGGGAACGGAGCGAAAATGACAAAGAAAAAAGAAATAATGAAAAGAAAAGAATTTAGGGAAGAAAGTAAAGAAAAAGAAAGAGAAAAGGTGAAAAAAAGATTATGAAAAGAAAGAAAGAAAGAAAGAAAGAAAGAAAGAAAGAAAGAAAGAAAGAAAGAAGAGATGAATTGAAAAAAAGAAAGAAAGAAAGAAAGAAAGAGTGGTGAAAAATAGGAGATAAATTGAAAGAAAGAAAGAAAGAAAGAAAGAAAGAAAGAAAGAAAGAAAGAAAGAACAGTTAAATTGAAAGAAAGAAAGAAAGAAAGAAAGAAAGAAAGAAAGAATGGACTGTTAAATTGAAAGAAAGAAAGAAAGAAAGAAAGAGAGAGAGAAAGAAAGGTAAAAAATAAGAGATGAATTGAAAGAAAGAAAGAAAGATAGAACAATATAAACCAGGAAAAGGAACGAAGTCCCGAACAAATGAACGAATGACCAAATGAATTGAAATATCAAGAAATTGAAAAGCAAGAATATAAGTATTTATCTGTTCGGAAAATAATACCCAATTCTTAAATAAACTTTTCTTCTTGTATCAAAGAATTCAAACAGTTTTGATTAGTCAAAATAGGATTTTGGATCATCAATTCATTTGTGCTATCGATTAACGGGGTTATTTTTGCCTGACCCTAAAAATTCTTGGGATTTTCATGCCAAGAAATCTTTAAATGCAGTGTCTATTTCTTCTTTTGGAACGGAAAGTTTTTTGGCTTTAAAAAAGCGTCCAGTTGCTTGAAAAAAATGGCAGTTAGTGGATGAAAGGTCAGGAAACATGGTGGTGTTTGTTCATCCCCCCCTGCCAAGATGAAGTGTGGGACAAGGCCATTTTTGTGCGGGGGTCGGACACGGGTGAAAGCGCCCATGACCAGCCGTGCCAGAAATTCTTGACCTCGTCGGCATTCCCCTACTGGGATTTCTCAAGTACAAAGCAATAAACTTCATTCTGCCGAAGTAGGTAAAGGCCTGGTGGGGACAAACCCCTAAGGCCAAGTCTCTTATTTTAAGCTAGTGAGTTTCTGCAGTAACATCCTGGCAACAAGTGGACAAGCATTGCCATGAAAATAAATTATGAACAAAAATTAAACTCATCCAATTAAAAGTAAATACATTCTTTTTCATGTAAAACCTTCATATAACCTTCAAAATCAAATTCTGAAAGAAAAGAGAGAAAATTAACAAAGAGAATACTTTAATCATTTAGAATGTGAAATTCTTTATATAACTTCAATCAAAATAACAGGTTTGGTTCGGTTTGGTTGGGTTGGGTTTTGTGGCACATCGACCATTGTAAGTTATTTAATGCCAATTCCTCTTTATACATATATATTTAATATATATGATTTGGTTTGGTTGGGTTTTATGGCATATCAACCATTGCAAGTTATTTAATGACAAATCTTCTTAATACATATATATTAAATATATATGATTTCGTATGGTTGGGTTTTATGGCATATCAGCCATTGTAGGTTATTTAATGCCAAATCCTCTTTATACATATATATTAAATATATACGATTTGCTGGGTTGGGTTTTATGGCACGTCAGCGATTGTTGGTTATTTAATGCCAAATCCTCTTTATATATATAACTTCAATCAAAATATGTCAGAACAGAATTTACTGTTTTAATACTAAAATCGGGCTGTATTTTCCGAACAGCCTTATATATGAAAATAAAAGTGATTTAAAAGAAAGAAAGAAAGAAAGAAAGAAAGAAAGAAAGAAAATTGATCTAATCGAAAGTTGGTAAATTCAGCAAGAAAGAAAGAAAGAAAGAAAAAGAAAATTTGTAATTACAACAAGAAAGAAAGAAAGAAAGAAAGAAAGAAAGAAGAAAAAGAAAGAAAGAAGAAAAAGAAAGAAAGAATATTTGTCTAATCGCAAGTCAGAAACTTCAATAAGAAAGAAAGAAAGAAAGAAAGAAAGAAAGAAAGAAAGAAAGAAAGAAAGAACGAAAGAAAGAAAGAAATCTAATTGGTCAATTAGCAAGTATTAAGAAAAAAGACCAGAACGGAATCCAACGCACCAAAATAACAAAACCTACACGGAGAATAAAAAATAAACTGAGCCTACATTACTCTATCTAAAAAAATATATGAAAGCCGAACTTTAAACCAAGTAAAAACTTTAAAAATTACGATTTTTTAATAGAAAACAGACATTTTCAAAATCTTAGAAGCGTAGAAACAGTAGATATATAACACTTTGACCATAAAATTTCGATCAAACAGGAGAGACCAAACAAGTTGCCTCTATGGTCACTCAGTTATCCTTCCCCGCGGCTTGTCACTGGATAATAGAATCTGAAGGAGGGGACAATTATATGAGCCATATAAGCGTATAACAATGGAAAACATTGGATGCAGCAAGGTGTATGTGAAGTCAGATGAATCCAAAGGTGGGTCAACAGCGCGCTTAAATAGACACTTGGCGGAGTCAACAGCAAGGATCAGATTCTTCAATCAGGAAACTACTGTAATTCTTATATAAGTGTTGGGTTGGGTTGGGCTGGTTGGTTTTTATGGCATTGTAGTTCATTTAATGAAAAATCCTGTTCATACATATATATTTATTATATATGATTTGTAAAGACATTTTCTTTATAACATTTTTAAAAGAACCTGGGCTCTTTTTTTGGCACACAGTTAAATGGTTTCAAGTATTACAATATGACAGTCACAGTTTAACAATAGTCGTTTGTTTGCACACATAGTTTGTAATTTCATTTTTAAATGAGTTAGAAGTAACTTGCTTGCACACTAGTATTACTATTGTTTCTACACAGTGAAGCGGTTTCAAGTATTGCTATTTAACACTAATTATTCAATTCAACAGTCTAACAGTTCCAACTACTGTTATGAAATACCAATAATTCAATTTAGTTACAAAATTAAACAATTTCATGTATCATTATTTAATACGAATAATTCAATTGAACATTTCTCATTTGTTTTCAATAAATGAAATGGTACCATATATTGCTATGTATCCCTAACAATTCAGCATCAATCATTTATTTGCACACAGTTAAATGATAAAACAAGTTCTCTTTCTAAAAATTCAATTTAGCATAAGCTATTTGTTTGGACGCGGTTTAAATATCAGTAGGACACTCTCAGGGGATATCACTCTGGGTCAAAGTGGACTTTGGATTAATGGAAAGGAAAGAGTACTTCACATTACCCAAAGCTCCAATGCTGGAGACTCCCCATCGGATTGTTTTGTGTCATATCCAGGATACTCGTTGAGGGGTCGGTAAGACGTAGAGATGCAGTCCTAGCCGACTGGACAGTATGGTTTACTCCACATTGCCAAAAACTCCAGGGCCGGAGTCTCCCCATCGGATTGTTTAGTATCATATCTAGGATACTCGCGGAAGGTTCGGTAAAGAGATACAGCCCTAGCCGACGGAGCAGTATGGATTAAAATAACTAATAAACAATTATAAATTAAATTATTCTTGATACAATGCCCTACTACGAAACCGAATAGAACCCAAAATCGACAACATACTTAGAAAAAACCAAAATGGCTTCCGAAGAAATAGATCCACGACCTCACAAATATTAACCATCCGCAGAATCCTTGAAGGTGGACGGGCAAAGAACCTACAAGCGACATTAATATTTGTCGACTTTACCAAGGCTTTCGACTCCATTCACAGAGGAAAGATGGAATAAATCCTACTAGCGTACGGCATACCTAAAGAAACCGTAGCGGCAATAACGATTCTCTATAGAAACACTAAAGTAAAAGTACGATCACCGGATGGAGACACAGAATACTTTGACATTGTAGCAGGAGTACTACAAGGGGACACGCTGGCCCCGTACCTCTTTATCATTTGTCTAGACTACGTACTTAGAACATCGATTGACAAAATCAAAGAGAATGGCTTCGAACTGAGGAAGAAAAGAAGCAGAAGATACCCCGCAACAACAATTACCGATGCCGACTACGCCGATGACATAGCGATACTGGCAAATACACCTGACCAAGCCGAAACACTTCTGCATAGTTTGAAACGAGCAGCAGCAAGCATAGGCCTCTATGTTAATGCACACAAAACGGAATATATGTGCTATAACCAAACGGGGGACATCTCCACTCTAGAAGGAACCCCACTTAAACTAGTAGACAAATTCACCTACCTAGGAAGCAGCGTCGAATCAACCGAAAAGGACATCGAAACGAGGTTAACGAAAGCATGGACAGCTATCAATAGACTATCGATTATATGGAAATCAGACCTAACCTATAAAATGAAACGCAGTTTCTTCCAGGCAGCGGTCACATCGATACTGCTATATGGATGCACTACATGGACGCTAACAAAACGACTGGAGAAGAAGCTAGATGGCAATTACACAAGAATGCTGCGTGCAATCCTGAACAAGTCCTGGCAGCAACACCCTACAAGACACCAACTGTACGGCCACCTGCCCCCTATCACGAAAACTATTCAAGTTAGACGAACCAGACATGCAGGACACTGCTGGAGAAGCAGAGATGAACTCATAAGAGATGTACTCTTATGGATCCCCACACATGGCCGCGCAAAAGCAAGACGACCAGCTCGAACGTACATTCAGCAGCTATGTGAGGATACAGGATGTTGTCCTGAAGACCTACCTAGGGCGATGAACGATAGGGAGGAGTGGCGAGAGAGGGTCAGGGATATCCGTGCTACCAGCGCGATATGATGATGATGATGATTCTTGATACAAATAATTTACCGTTATATTTCTGTCAAATATAAATTATTTGAAATAGATTTATTAACCTCTAAATTGGACCCTAACAGGCTCTACTACTTCGAGTCAGAGTACATCTAGGAGTAATGGCAGTTAACTCTAAATTACACAAACACTCTAGAAGTGGAGCCTTACCACTAGATTCAGTTTAGTATCATAGCGAGGTCACCATATTTCTTTTTAATAACCAGTGTTGTTGTATACTCATAATACAACTATACGTATACATATACAGATATAAGCGAAAACATAGTCAACATACTGACGACTTCAAAGAACGAACGGACACACTTCTTTATGAAAATATACCTCTCGCACTTTATTCTCGAAAGGATTGCGAAAGGGTTAATATTGGTTATGTGTGAGATGTGAGTTGGAGATGGGGACAGACTGCCACATATTGACCCAAAGTTCTTCTGACCCTAGTAGCGTTTCTTTCTCATCTTGGCTGGGCTGCTCAACCGTGGGTCACTGACGACCCAAGCCCTCTGTCTGCCGCTGGCTCTCAATTCGGCATCTTCTCCACAACTGACTCCAACTGCGATTGGAACTCGAACTGACTAATTCAAGCCGTCTGTAGCACCTGGTTATATAATTGTTTGACATCCACCTGCTTCCTGTGGGCGTACGCATCTGCACCGAATTCAACCACGTCCACAGGTCAAGGTGATATTCTGATATCTTCGACCGGATACACCTGTTTCGCTTATTTACACTGATGCATCTCTTGATTGACGGCTCGGTCGAGGGTCAATATGTTACAGTGTTTTATTGATATATATTGATTATGTTTTATCTTTCACGAGTCCAAAAGTCTGGGGTATCTTGTGCGGATCAAAATCACTACACCAGGAATGGCCTCGTACAGTTGCAACAGATATCTTTTTATCTGAACACATGGTTTCACATTATACCTATTACTGTCGTTGTACCAAACTGTTCAGAGTGACATCCATTCCCATGGTTGTACTGGATTTGTACTTGTTTCCCATTGGTTACAGTTCGTATTCAAGAAGGACTCCAAATGATTTCACAGTTTTTTTTCGTATCTTGATTGATATCCTCAATGCAAAATATTGTACCACACTCGGTACAACAATCTACAGTAGCGAGCATAAAGATTAGAACCATATTAGTCTAAATGTGAAATAACTTTTTATTTTCAAGCTTCATAGAACATTTTATCAAGGAAAAATAAGGATATAAATTATATAATTCCAAAATATAAAGCTGAATAAACTTATTTTGATAAAGTTATAAGAATAAATATATAACATTCGAAAAAAATAGACGATCAAAAACATCAGAACGATTACATAAATTACATAAATCCGTAAAATTTGATAATTACGTCTCTGTAAATGTTCGTTACATCCACTATCCGGAAAGCCGAGGGAGATACGAGTTATTACATCACGCAAACAGCAGTTATATATATATATATATATATATATATATATATATATATATATATATATATATATATATATAGTAGCGAGCATAAAGATTAGAACGAATATAAGAAAAAGTCTAAATCTGAAATAACTTTTTTAATTTAAAGCTTCATAGAATATTTTATTAATGAAAAATAAGGATATAAAATTAAATTATATAATTCCAAAATATAAAGCCCAATAAACTTATTTTGATAAAGTTATAAGAATAATTATATAACATTCGACAAAAAATAGATGTTCACATCCAGTAGTTCTACATTTTTTATTAACTTGAATTGTTCGTTAAGGTGGTAGGTGTATAACAGCAGCAGCAGCAGCAGCCGTAATAATAATAATAAAAAAAAAAATAATAATAGGGGAAGAAATTCTAATAAATCAACTAACAACATTTTTTAACCACTGTTAGTCGGTTAAGTGTCAACACCCTTTTCTTAGCTAGAGAAAATTGATTTTTCTGCTCAAATAGCATAAAATTAAGTCTAACGTAATTTCTTAAGCAAAAAAAAACTTCCGAATTGTTGAGAAAATCAAAAAAAGTTACAAGTGTCAATAACCAACGATAAAATGTATTGCTGGCTTTTTTCTTTTGTAGATAAACTGACTCTTTCAATACAGAGACTGTTTTTCAGCCAACATTTCAAATGCCCACACCAACTGCATCTCTGTAAAAGAGTTTACACCAACCACCAACAAATGTCCTAGATATAATACTAAACTTCATGTGATGGTGAGGCTCCAGCTAAGGAAAATGTGAAGTAACCCTTCATTGCCATTACTCCCAAGTCCACTCTGATTCGGAGTAGTAATACCTGTTAGGGTCCTATCTATGAGTCAAATACTATTTAATCATTTACTATATAGGGCGATGAACGCTGGGAGGAGTAGCGAGAGAGGGTCAGGGATATCCGTGCTGCCAGCACGATATGATGATGATGATGATTTACTATACTAAAAACCATTGAACTGTGTGCAAGCAAATGTTTCATACTCAATCGCTTATAAATCATATATACGTATATATATAGCCAACCGTAGTCGAGGGTGACCCAAAGGCTCCCTTTTCAATAGCTACAGCACCAATATATATATATATATATATATATATATATATATATATTAAATTGAATTACCATGACTAGAAAGTGCTTTGTTACTTATGTCGCACGGAGTGTTTGCCGGATTTTTTAATCATGGTAAATCAGTTTATTATATATAATTCCTCTCTCTCTCTCTCTCTCTCTATATATATATATATATATATATTGAGTAATGGTAAGACATGGACCCCTTTACAAAGATGCGCAAGTTTAGGACAAACGGCTAGAAATTATCTACAACAGCTCTGTACGGAGACAGAAAGTAGCCGGAAAGATTTAGCGGAAGTGATGAATGATAAAGACGGATGGCGAGAAAGAGTAAGGGAATTCTCAGATGAGACGTAGACAAAACAAAGGGATCCACTTTTTAGAATTGTTTTAAGATATTTTGAATTAACCGGTTTTTAAATATTTCATACATTTTAAAAAGGAACACGCTTTTAAAAGCTCTTTTCCGATTCTGCTCGTACCACAAAATATCTACACACACACACACACACACACACACACACACACACACACACACACATATATATATATATATATATATATATTCTAGCCAATTATCAAATAAACGAAATAAACGTTATGAACTAATATTCAAATGCTGGTATAAAGAATAGATTTAAACTCATAGGAAAATGGTTTATAATAGAAAGATTCAGAACAGTAATAAGATGAAATTAATACTATCAGTTTTATTATCGATATTATTGGTATTATAATAACGATAACAGCAATAATAATAATAATAATAAAAATGTGACCCACTGGATGATGTGCTAGAAATTTAAATTTGACCATATGAACAAATGGTATACGCACAACCCAGCATCTTTCCGAGAAAATGGCACACATAAACTCCTATGCGACTTTAACGTACAAACGGATCACCTAATCCCGGCCAGAAGACCAGACCTTATAATAATTAACAAAAAAAGAGAATTTGCAAAATTGTCGACTTTGCGGTCCCGGCTGACCACAGAATTAAACAGAAAGAATGTGAAAAGAAGGATAAGTACCTTGACCTTGAAAAAACTACGGAACATGAAGGTGACAATTATACCAATTGTGATTGGTGCTTTCGGTACGGCATCTAAAGGATAATTAAAAGGACTGGAGGACTTAGAAGTTGGAGGACGAGTGGAGGCCATTCAAACTACTGCATTATTGAGAACGCCCAGAATACTGAGAAGAGTCCTGAAGACTTGAGGAGATTTGTTGTCACTCAAACTCCAGTGAAAGAATATTAGCTAAAACTGATGTGAAAAACTCTAATGAGTAAATAATAATAATAATAATAATGAAAAATTAGCAATTATTGTTATAATAGTTACCTTTTATTAGTAGAAATATAATTAATAAAAATCAATTATTATTATAATGATATTAATGATTTTAACGGTAATTAGAATGGCAGTATTCAGAAAAAAATATCCAAATATTAAGAAATTAAAGACTAGATTTTAATCTTAAATGGAAAAGCCCAGTTGGCTGGCTGTAGAATACACTGACAGCATCTCTGCAGACGAGAAGGAGCCCTCCCCCCACTTCAACGTGTATCCTGGATGTGACACTCAATAACTAAACAATCTGATGGTGAGGCTCCAGAAATACTGGAGCTTTGAGGAATGTGGAGTAACCATTCACAGCCATTACTCCCAGGTCCATCCTGGCCTGGAGAGGTAGCACCTTATAGGATCCTATCTATGGGCCAAACAGAACTGTTTGACATTTAAACTGAGTACAAATAAATGACTTATGCTAAATTGAGTTGTTAGAAATAGAACTGTTTGACCGTTAACTGTGTATAAATAAATAACTGATGTTTAATTGAATTGTTAGTGTATGCATAGCAATACTTGGAACCATTTAACTTTTTTAACTTACTCTCAATTGAATTGTGAGAAATAAAACTGTTTGACCATTCAACTATGGGTATCTACAAAATATTTTTACGAATCATATATTTCATATACATGTAAAAACTGGATTTGGCATAACCAACAACGTTTGATATTCCATAAAACTAAACAAAACCTAAAATGAAATTAAGATCATCATCATCATCATGTCGTGCCGTAGGCACGGATATCCCTGACTCTCTCTCGCCACTTCTCCCTATCATTCATCGCCTCTGGCAGGTCTTCAGGGCTACATCCTGTATCCTCACATAGCTGCTGGATGTATATTCGTGCTGGTTATCCTGCTTTTGCCCGGCCATATGTGGGGGTCCATAGAAGTATATCACTTATGAGCTCGTCCCTGCTTCTCCAGCAGTGACCTACATGTCTGGTTCGTCTAACTTGGATAGTTTTCGTGATGGGAGGCAGGTGGCCGTATAGTTGTTGCCTTGTTGGGTGTTGCCGCCAGGACTTGTTCAATATTGCTCGCAGCATTCTTGTGTAATTGCCGTCTAGCTTCTTCTCCAGCCGTTTAGTTAGCGTCCAAGTAGTGCATCTATACAGCAGTATCGATACGACCACTGCCTGGAAGAAACTGCGTTTCATTTTATGGGTCAGGTCTGATTTCCATATGATCGGTAGCTGTCCATGTCTTCGTTAGCTGCGTGTCGATGTCTTTTTCTGTTGATGATACGCTGCTTCCTAGGTAGGTGAATTTGTCTACTAGTTTAAGAGGGGTTCCATCTCGTGTGGTGATGTCGCCTGTTTGATTATAGCACACATATTCCGTTTTGTGTGCATTGACATGGAGGCCAATGCCTGCGGCGGCTCGTTCCAAACTATGCAGTAGTGTTTCGGCTTGGTTGGGAGGATTTGCCAGTATCGCTATGTCATTGGCGTAGTCGGCATCGGTAATTGTTTTTGCGGGGTACCTTCTGCTTCTTTTCTTTGTCAGCTCGAAGCCGTTTTCTCTTATTTTATCAATTGATGTTCTAAGCACGTAGTCTAGACAGATGATAAAGAAGTATAGGGCTAGCGTGTCCCCTTGTAGTACTCTTGCTACAGTGTCGAAGTATTCTGTGTCTCCATCCGGTGAACTAAACAAGTTAGGCTTTATATTTGTAATAATGTTTATCACCATGTTTTCCCTAATAAATAGATATATAAAAAATAAATTGAGAGATTTTTTATAAAAATAAAATAGGTTAATTTAAAGACAAGATTTTAGTTGATAAAGGTTTTGTGAGATCTGTTAGAATATTTTTAGATACGTGGTGCATTCAATAGTTTTCCAGACTTTTTTTGTACAGGCATTTAAAATTGTCGTAGACTCTTGAAAATTCACTGTGTTATTGCTATGCATCTTATGAGATCATTGACCAATTTTTTTTTATTTCAGGTTCAAATCAACAGCTACCGCAGCAATTGGAATACACCCTACTAAAGCCTGATTGTCATCGCTGGTGAAGTTCAAAAATGCAATCTGGACGTGACGACACTTTAGAAGAACGATATGCAATAAAATTCTGTTTTAAACTTGGAAAAATGCCAGAGAAACGTATGGAATGCTTCAGACTGCTTTTCGACCATCTTGCATGAATCGAGCATCAATTTTTGAGTGGCATAAGAGATTCAAGGAAGGTAGGGAGTCTGTGAGGGATGATGAGAGGTGTGGGAGTAGTAAGGAAATCAATACACCAGAGTTGATTGGCCAAAGGGTTAGCGTTAGGGTTAGGGTTACTATGTTGCAGTTTTAAGGGAGTTCAGGAAGAGGTTCCTTGGGAAGAGGTCAGCACTCTTTAAATCGGGTCAGTGTCATTTCCGCCAGAACAATGCACCAGTCCACAACTCCATCCTTGTCACAGACTATTTGACCAAGATGGGCATCAAGACAGTTTCTCACCCTCCTTGTGACTTTTGGTTATTCCCTAAGCTCAAGGAAAAACTTAGAGGCTGTCGTTATGAGACAATTGAGGAAATGAAAGAGGCTGTGACGAAGGTTATTGACACGCTCCCACAAGAAGACTTCCATGGGACCTTCCAGAAGTTGTTGGAACGGTACAAGTGCATTGCAGCCGGAGGGGATTACTTCAAAGGGGACTAGAGTTTCATGCATGTACTATCAATAAAAGTGCCCATATGAAAAAAGTCTGGAAACTTATTGAATTATCCTCGTACATAAGGATACATGACACCAGACGATGACATTACATCCAGTTTGGACACCAACCTCTGACCCATATTTTTATGTCTCTACACCTCTATTTTTTTTCAATCGAGTAAGAATCACTTGAAAAAATATATTTATGATTTTTAATTAAATATTTTCTTCTCTCCATTTGTGATGGCTATCTGAAGAGGTTGTTTGCTCTAATTGAGTGGTCAGCAGAAATAAATTTATTAGAGCGAAATGGCGGTTTGTTGAGTTTTTCAATTATATGAATTCGCTCTCAATGAAATTTGTAAATTCATGTATTAATTATCATATATTGAGCACTCCTGGAGATTTATAAGAATCATTTTATATATTCTCCAATAGAATTATTCCAAACTCATCTTCTTTAGATAGATAGATAGATAGATAGATAGTGTTGTGGGAGTCTTACCCATCTCACCATAATGGACTCTTCTCACCGTTATTAGTACTGAGAGATTTCGTTGCCAAAGAGGCAGATCAATATCGGTGTTATACGAACAGTACGAGACTTCTTACCTTTTCTATGTAACTCTATCTTTCTTGTGTAATATAATCTGTTATCTAATATCCGTGTTTGCGTTTTCATTAATGACCCTTTCCGGGGCCACAACAGATAGTTAGATAGATAGATAGATAGAACAATAAATAGATACATATTAGTTTTCATATATATTTAATAGCATTTATAATATCTAAATATAAATAAATATATATATATAAAGTAATATATATTTCTTTATTATTATATTACATAATGCCTCTATCACATATATTGAGCACTCTCCAAATTATACTACAAACCTATCAATTGAGATAGTGAAAAACCATATACAGTTGTAATATATATATATATATATATATATATATATATATATATATAAGAAAAATTCAGAAAATAAATTTATTTCAGCTGACTACGATCAGGCAGCCTGCCTCTTCAGATAGCGGTCACAAAATGGCAAAGGAAGTGCACAAATATTACTCATTAAAAAAAGAAAAAGAAAAAAAAGAAAACCAACATTCAGGAGGAGGGAGAAAATCAAAAGGAACCGGGTCAGACATTCTCACCAATCAAATATTTTGAATTTCATCTCAGCGCAGTTCTTCCCTTTTTTATTTTTTTTTCCTACAATTTTTTTTTTGTATTTGTTTTTTTTTTTTTTTTTGCTTTTTGTTTGTTTGTTTTTTTTATTCTATTTTTTGTATTTGTTTTTGTTTTTTTTTTTGCTTTTTGTTTGTTTGTCTATTTGTTTTTTTGTATTGCTTTTTTTTTTCTTTTTGATTTTTTTTTAAATTTCTATTTGCATTTGTTTTGTTTTTTTTTTCTTTTTGCTTTTTGTTTGTTTGCCGTTTTGTTTTGTTTTGTTTTGTTTGTTGTTTAGTATTTTTTTTGTTTTGTTTTTGTTAGCTGCAACCATCATTTTTCTATTTAGCTTTTTGTATTTTAATAAAATATCTATTTTCTTTATTTATTTATTTCATTTCTTTAATAGGGACGTAAGGAAATGATATATTCCTAATTCCAAACTTTTCATTCATTAAAAGGAATGTTTAAGTGGTTATTTATCCTTTCTAGAACACTTTTGAAGTTAATTCTTTCATTAATTAGTGTATCGCTATTTTGATATTTAACTCCGACAATTGCTGATTTAATTAGTATTACCTCCAATTGTTAATCTAATAATTAACCCTTAATAATTCCCAACCTGCAGATGTTTTTTTTTAACTACCATGCACTTAAGCTAATTTGATTTACATTAATATTATTGCTATTATCATTCTCGTTATTACTATTATCAACATTACTATTATTATTACTATACTTTTGTATTGTTAACTTTTTACCACCGTATCCACGTTAAAGCTGATATCATAACTTTCATCCTCTTATAATTATCTCTATTAATTTTTCTATTCATAACTCATATTAGTTTAAACCTACTTTTACGTCGGCATTTGAAAATTAGTTCATTCCGTTTATTTAATAATTTGCTGGTGACTTTGTATTTAGTTATACTTATACACGTATACATACACACACGCATACACACGCACACACGCACACACGCATACATACACGCACACACACGCGCGCGCACACATACACACACTCACACATACACTTGAAGATTTCAAAATTATCATATTTTTCTTCCCATCTTTGTTTTCTAAACTTCGTTGTTTAACAGTTTATTTGTCCAGTCAGTTGGGGCTTAGAGGGATAAGACCCACCACCCCAACGACTGTCCTTTATATGACACTAAACAATCTGATGGTGAGGTTCCAGTAATGCTGGAACTTTGAGGAATGCGGAGTACCCCTTCATTGCTATCGCTCCCGGGTCCACCCTGGCCAGCAGTGGTAGCACCAGATAGAGTCCTATCAATGGGTTAAATAGAACTAAACCGTGGTTTCGAGAGTTTACTGTTTTTGCATTTAAACTGCGTATTTATACTAAACTGAATTGTCTAAAATAGAACTGTTTTGACATCTAAATTGCGTACTTATGCTTAACTGAATTATTTGAAATGAATCTGTTTTTACATTCAACTCTGTGTATTGCCCAGTCGACAGGGGCAGTAGAATACACTGACTGCTTCTCTGCAGAGGGGTAAGGCCCCCAATGAGTGTCCTGGAAATGACACTAAACAATCTGATGGTGAGGTTCCTATGATGCTGGAGCTTTGGGAAATGTAGAGCACCCCTTCATTGCCATCGCTCTCAGGTCCACTCTCACTCGGAATGGTAACACCTGATAGGGCTCTATGTATGGGTTAAATAGAACTAATCAGCGTACTTATGGTCAAAATTGTTTGAATTAGAACTGTTTGACTCAATTGAATTACTTGAAATAAATTGTTTTTGACAATTAAACTGTGTAATCATGCTAAACTGAATTGTTTGATGTAGAGCTGAGTATTTGTATAAAACTGGATTTGGCATTAAATAACCTACAAACGTTGATATGCCATAAAACCTAACCAATCAACTAAGTTACCAGTTTGTCCGTATGTTGGCCTTGCTGTTACAGCTTGTTCGTCTTTCTTTGCTCTTTTTTAGTGTGTGCACCTTGCATTTTTGCATCTACACAGTCCTCAATGCTGGTAAGTCCTCTTTTTCCTTTTCTTGTCACAAAGCATCTATCAAAGTCATCTCTAAATGTAGGTCACTGTGGATCGTCATCAGTTTTCTTGTTCTTTTGTCAATCTGACTGAGTTCCTCCTATGTTCATTTGAAGAATGGTCCCGAGTATCTTTCAAGAGGGACTACCCAAATATTTATCCCTTTTATGAGATTTCTGCTGCAGAAATTGGTTTCGAGAAGTTTCCTCGTTCTTCTGAAGAATTCTTTTATTTTTTATTTTTTTCCTTTATATCTGTTTGCTTGATGGTATCCATTTCCAATATTCCAGTCTTCTTCTTCTTCTTTTTCTTCTTCTGCTGCTGCTGTGTTTTTTAAGATCACCTACCTCTTTAGCTACAGCTAATTTCTTTTTCCCCTCTTCTTCTTCTTCTTCTTCTTCTTCTTCTTCTTCTTCTTCTTCTTCTTCTTCTTCTTCTTCTTCTTCTTCTTCAAAATAAGCGTCATCCTGTTTCTTCTCTTGTTCTTTCGTTATTATCATCATATTTTCCGTCTCTATCAGCATTATAATCTTCTTCTTCCTCGTTTTCTCATTCGTCTCCTTTTTCTACTTCTCCTCCTCCTCCTCCTCCTCCTTCTTCTTCATTATCTCTTCTGCTATTGCTGCTGCTGCTGCTGCTCGTTCTTAAACTTCTTCAAAACCATGGCTTTTGTATTTCAACGAGTCTCTCTCTCTCTCTCTCTCTCTCTCTCTCTCTCTCTCTCTCTCTCTCTCTCTCTCTCTCTTGACAACCATTTTATTTAATAAACTTACCAATTATTTCAGGCATTTCCTAAATCTGTTATTCTTTTCAAGATTGCTAAATCCAGTTGCATTCGACAAATTGGCTAAAATTCCTTTGTTTGTTTGTCTTTTATTTTTCATGAGGATTTCTAAGTTGATCAACAAGTTCTAACAACATAATTCGAGTTTGAGAATTTTAAGCAAATGAATCACCCAATTTTCAACAGCTTAAAATTTCGACGCTTGATAAAACTGCCTCTAATCGAATTTCCCTCTAGAATTTCAATTTTTCCGTCTTTGTCAAATGTAATCATGGCATGAAAAAAAATTCGACAAGGTATTTATCTATTTTATCTCGTTAAAGCTTTTACCGTGATAGTATCGAGATGATTGGTTTGTTCTACGTTAGATATATTATATAAATTAATCCCTGGCATGACACAATTCGCTGAAAACATATGAAAAACGGTAGATTTAAAACGATCCCTCAAAATATTTATCGATCGTAAAATTTCTAAAGAAAACGATGTTTTTTGTTACTGTGTCGCCAGGGACGGCCATCTGCTTGGTCTACCAGCAAACATCCACCGAGGGGGTGTCCTCGTGGTGTAATGGTTAAAACGAGGGACTGCGAAATCGTAGTATGTGAGTTCGTACTCCAGTCGCGCTATTACGTTCACTTTCAGGCAAATACCCTTGGGAAAGGTATGAACCCCCTTATCCTCCCAGATATGGGTTAAATATCACCACTACTGTTCTTCTAGGAGAATATCTTTGGCATTAAATAACCTAGAAAGGTTGATATGCCATTAAACAAAGAAACCAAACTAAACATCCACCGAGCTACAATATTGATGATGATGACTGAACTTCTTAATGGTTAAGGAAACTACAACAACACGTTATCTTCATAGTCTATCAACTCACATCTACTGTTAGCGACTACGGCTATCTTCATGACGATTGATCGTCTTAGTGGCTGAGAAAAAAAAACAACACAAAAACACATTTCACATTGACTTTAGGACCCTCAGTTGTTTATTCAATTTTCTTCACTCTGCTAATGGGGCTTTGAAAATAGATATAAACGGGTAACGATCACTTGCTTTTCAGGCAGAGATTCAAGTGTCTTTCGCGTTCAAGTAGATGATTTTTCTTTTGTTGAAAGAAAGAACCAATATAGATTCTTTCTGGCTTTATTTATCAACATATGTATGAAATATATATATATATATATATATATATATATATATATATATATATATATATATATATATATATAAATATATATATATATATATATCAGGGGCGGAGACGGGACAAGTGCTGCTCGTGCCCGGCACGACCAATAACTCGGTCAATGTTATTCAAAATGGATTAAAATTCATCCATTAATTTCAAGCAAACATACTTAGTCTGATCTCAATTAAATTACGTATCTATTCAAGTTTCGATAACTAAGTAGCCAAAAGTTCATAAATATATCTGGGAATAATACAACGATGCTGTTTTGAATGGATGGTCTTTGTCCGGCCATCGTCAGATTCATTGAACATCCCATAAAATCGGCTATAATGTTGAACACCCGTTATCCGTGCCCAGCACTAGACCCTTATAATAACAGTAATGTTAGCGAAATCGCGCTTTTGGCTGTAGCCAATTGAAAAAGCAAGCCGGATACTGTGCTCAAAAAAACTAGCACAACTGAGGGAGAGGGACCGAGAGAGAGAAAGAGAGAGTGGGGTAGCAGATTATAGCCAACGTCATCATCATCGCTATGGTAAATGTTGGTTTAAACGGCGTGTTTTAATTCGTTTTTTCACTAACAGATCTCTATTTCTTTAATGAATGTTGCATATATAACATTCTGTAACTAAAATTTGTTTATTTCAATACATTTTCAACAAATAATCTTTATTTTAAGCGAAATTGAAACTACTAGCTGTGTCTGTGTATATTGTCATCAGTTTCTTTATTCTAATAAACATATTTTTCTCGTGATTGCAATGAACATCTTCTCTTTTCTTCTATACTTTTGAAAGGAAAAAAAATTATCTTATCTACTGTATTAACAAGACTACAAATTATATAGTATCTTGATTGTTTACAAAAAAAACACCATGCAAGGTACGTTTGTCAATCTGTGCTATACAATGGAGAATCACGCAATAGCAACTATGATGACTTACTTTGGGTCCACGGACCACGGGTTGGGAACTTAAGTTGACAGAGTGCGGAGGGGAACGAGTAGCAAAAATAGGCTAGAGTCGCCACTGATATATATATATATATATATATATATATATATATATATATATATATGTGTGTGTGTGTGTGTGTGTGTGTGTGTATACGATGGGTAAGTTTTCGTATAAATTATGGAAAATAGAAATAATCTATCTCAATTTATCTGATATATTAACAAAAATTACATGGGATTGTTTCGAAACTAATAATCTAAATTATGATAGTTTACCCATTGCACCTTATATATATATATATATATATGTGTGTGTGTGTGTGTGTGTGTGTGTGTGTCGTTTTTTGGGGAGGTGGAGTTATTGCATATCAACTCCTATGGAATTACTCAATGCCAAATAGCCCAGTTGGTTGGAACTATAGTATACACCGATTGCATATCGGCAGAAGGGTAAGACCCCCAACACCACCCCCCAACGAGTGTCTTGGATATGACATTAAAAAATCTGACTGTGAGGCTTCAACCATGGAGCTTTGGGAAATGTGGAGTAGCACTTCATTACCATTGCTCCCAAGTCCACGTTGCCCGGGAGTGGTAGCACTTGATAGAGTCTTATCTATGGGTCAAGTAGAACAGTTTGACATTTAAACTTTGTGCAAACACATGACTTACGTTAAATTGAATCGTAAGAAAACCTACTTTTTGACCATTTAACGGTGTGTAAACAAATGGTTAATATTGAATAGTGTAGCAAGTGATATATAACAATACTTGAAACGATTTATCTGTGTGCAAACGAATGATTTGTGTTGAATAAGATATGTGGTGTTAAATAGCAATAATTACGTGAAACCATTTAACTTTGCGCGAACAAATGAGCTCAGGCTTATCAAAAATGTTATGAACACAATTTGTTTACAAATCCTATATATATATATATATATATATTGTCATCCACAGACAGACAGTTTCGTTGTATCTTAACTCTTCAGTGAGGCGAGACACGTAGGACGCTTGAAGCAGGGATCGAAACCCACCCAACTTTACGTTAGACCGCTCGGCCAACAAGCGTAACCCCGTCAGCTAAGGAATTATAAGTAGCAACAGCAACAGCAGCAGCAGCGTTCGTTTGTTTACATTTTATACCTTATCGGATGCCAGAGTGCCCAATTCTTTCGAAGAGCTTTGCATTATGCGAGCGGCAGCCGAAAATTCCTTCGCCAGAGTGCTCAACCCCCATGGGAGCATATATATATATATATATATATATATATATATATATATATATATATATATAAATATTTCAATCATACATCTTAGATGAAATATATATATATATATATATATATATATATACATCTTAGATGAAATATATATATATATATATATATATATATATATATATATATATATATATATATATATATATATATATATATATATAAAGGATCTGGTATTAAATAACCTGTGATAGTTGATACGCCATAAGATCCTACCCAACCAAGTTATAGATACTTAATATATATGTATAAACGGGATTTGGTATTAAATGACCAACTGTGGTTGATATGCCATAAAACCCAACGAAACTAAATCATATATATTCAATATGTATGTATAAAAAAGATTTAGTATTAGATAACCTACAATGGTTGATATGCCATAGAACTGGGCCAAACCAAACCCAACCAAATTAATGAAAGTCTTTTTTTTCTCCTTGTAATTATCGGGAATTAAGTTTCAAGTAACTAATAATAAAAATCATTTGGAAACAATTATAGCTTCAAGTAATGATACTTTTAAAAAAAAAAAAGAGAAAGAATGTGCACTAATTTATGTGATTTCAAGTTTTCTTTATACGAAACATTTACAAACTGACCTGTCTGATTGATCATAGAAAGCAATACTCGTGGTGAGAATGGACCTGGAATTATTGGTAATGAAAGGGTGACACCATTCTACTCAACTTCACAATTAGAGCCTGACAACCGGATGAAGTTTCGTGTCATACTAACAACACCTGCTTTATCTTTAAAGAAATTCATCTATTTTGTTCTCAAAAGAACACACACACACACACACACACACACACACACACACACACATATATATATATATATATATATACATATATATACATACGTACACACATACACAGACACACTTATATATGTATATATTTATGCGTGTGTGTATGTATATGCATATCTATATGCATATCTATCTATCTATCTATCTATATATATATATATATATATATATATATATATGTATATGTGTGTGTGTGTGTGTGTGTGTGTGTGTGTGTGTGTGTGTGTGTGTAAATATATCTTGGTTAGCAGTCGGTAACAAAACTTACACATATACATACATTGGGGACGCATATATATATATATATATATATATATATATATATATATATATACGTATACACATACACACACACATATATGTGTATATATTTATGCGTGTGGGTATGTATATGCATATCTACCTATCTATCTATCTATCTATCTATCTATCTATCTATCTATATATATATACATATATATATACATGTGTATGAATATATCTTTGTCAGCAGTCGCTAACAAAACTTACACATATACATACATTGGGTGCGCATATATATATATATATATATATATATATATATATATATATATATATATATATATATATATATATGCACACATAAACAAATTCTTTTTTGTTTGAAAAAATAAATTTGCTTTTCTTTAAATATACATATATATTTGTTGGTTTTTTTCCTTTTTAAATATACGCACACATATATATGTATAAAAAAAACAAATACACACACACACACACACACACACATATACACACACACACACACACACACACATATATATATATATGTATATATATATATATATATATATATATATATATATGCTTTCTAAATAGATGTGTTTGTGTTCATACATTTATTTTTCTTTTTATATTAGTTTATTTTTCTTTATGAATATGACTCTTTGTTTTTGGAAAAAAAAAGAAAGAAAGTTTAATTTTTTTAGATAACAAAATAACTTTTCTTTTACATTTTTCTATAGTATAGTACCATCTATGTGAAACAAAAATAAAAAGACGCATATTTAACTATGAAAAATAAACTCTAAAATTACGAAAATTTACTTTTCTGTTGGGTGAGGGGGAAAAATATTTTGATAAAAATATTTTTAAAAAATAAGATAACAGTCGTATAAAATTTTTTCATGGTACAAAATAGCAAAATAATCTTTTAAAATAACAATTTTAAAAGTTTTGACAAATTTGGATTTTTCTTTCTAATCTGCATCTTCATGGAAGTTTAGATCTTGTTTTGGGCTAGGTTAAGTTTTATGGCACACCAACCTTTATAGGGTATTTAATACCAAATCCCCCACACACACATATATATGTATATATATATATATATATGGATAGTACAATGAAAGAAAAATGCCCTCACGGTGTCTGTAGCGGGGACAGAAAATATATCACCCATCGTACTTGCTCATACGGTAAAGATCTGGATATGTACCCGGCTACAACGTGTGATTGCGGCAGAAAATTCAACAGCTTGCGAGGATCACGAATCCACAAGGCGCGCTGGTGCAAACAACGTATTTCTCTGAGTGGAAAGTGTAAATCCAATGATAGGCTTATGAATCAGGATTACCTCCACAGTATTCACGCGCCCATTGCTGAGCGTCAGCGTCCTGGAGACATTCCTAACAAGCCAAGAATTTAATGGCCTAAGGGTAATCAGATAGCTACTTGGACAAACTTAGACCAGGAGCTTTCTTTTTACTCACCACCCATCTTAAGGGCCTCATTGATCAACAAATAACATCTTTCAGCAGAATTATATATGACGTTTGTCTCGAGTGCTTTTGTGCAGTAACGCATAAAAAAAGATAAAACTGAAGGAAAACAAACCGAATAGATGACGGATATAGAAGGGATTTCAACATGAATGCAATGCACGTGAAACCACCATTCCCGTGTGATTACTCAACATCAAGAAACGGTTGCTACGACATCAACGGGCGAAATTAAACGCGTTTTTAAATCACAAACTGCACTAAAATGAAGACGAACGAACGCCCAATGTAATGTCTGCTTTTAATTGATCTGACGTATATATAGATATATATTTCTTTTAAATACCCTGTCCGGTGGTAAAAGCTGCTTGGTAGCACCAGGAGTGGTAGTACCGCCTTGAGCTACTGAAACTATGTTATCACCCTGGTTGGCGGCTGATGAGGACAGGGTATCGCACGTGTTTTCACACGTTGTATGATGAAAAAATTATTTTAGTGAATAGTTTTTAGGTAACATTATTTTTAAACGAGCTTGAGCTCATTTGTTTGCTTACAATATAAAACATATTTTTAAGTATCGCTATCTAATATTAATAACTCTTTTTGCTTTTAATCAATTGTTTGCACTCAGCTAAATGATTTCAAGTATAGCGACGAAATAATTATAATCAAATTTAATATTAATCATTTGTCTGTACCCAGCAGAGATGAACTCATAAGAGATGTACTCTTATGGATCCCCACACATGGCCGCGCAAAAGCAGGGCGACCAGCTCGAACGTACATTCAGCAGCTATGTGAGGATACAGGATGTTGTCCTGAAGACCTACCTAGGGCGATGAACGATAGGGAGGTGTGGCGAGAGAGGGTCGGGGATATCCGTGCTACCAGCACGATATGATGATGATGAAGTAGAGTACATGACTGACCCATAGATGGGATCCAAACCGCTACAACTATTCTGGCTCTTTAGTCAACCTAGGTACAATAGCTACACCATCTGATTGTTTAGTGTCATACCAGGACACTCACTGGGGCGAAGGACATCTTACAATCGTGTTATGCAACAGCCCCTGCCGTCTAGGAAATTCAAGGAAGTTTTTTTAAAACATGTCTGCCTAAATACAAAGACTTCTACTTTCCCTTTCAGACTAATATGAACCCTTTATTTCTCGAGCTATGGGTTAAATAGCATCACTGCTGTTCTTCTACATGGCTGGCTTTGGCATTAAATAACCCACGAAGATTGATATATCATGAATTAATGGAACCAAACCATATATCAGGATAAACTAGTGGTTCAAACTTCACTAACCCTAACTCTGTCAGTTATTAATAAAGATTCCCCACTTTACTCAACTTTACTTAGTTTAATCAAAAGCCAAAAGTATGCAACATCCAGATGAATTTCATTCTTGTAAAGGGTGTCTCAAAATAGATGCAACCCATTAATATGGTGGGGGTGTCCCCGTGGTGTAATAGTTAAAGCGATGAACTGCGGAATCGTAGTAAGCGAGTTGGTACTCCAGTCACGATATTACGGTCACTTTCGGACAAATACCCTTGGGAAAGGTATGAACCCCCTTATGAACCCCCTTATCCTCCCAGCTATGGGTTAAATAGTATCACTACTGTTCTTCTAGGAGAATGGCTTTGGCGTTAAATAACCTCGAAAGGTTTATATGCTATTAAACAAAGAAACCAAACCATTAATATGATAATGATTTATTACTGAGACAAGCGCTATGGCGGTCATTTGGAACACGTTTCGGAGAAAATGCTTCCTTTGAGCTGGAGACATCAAATCAATTTTTTTAAGTGTTATTATATCAGCTTCCAGGACATGCAATCTTTTTTTGGGTTTCTTATCTCAATAATAAATCATTATCATATTAATAGGTTACATCTATTTTAAAACAGTTTTGATTAATTTTTTCTCCAAATAAGCAATGAGGCAAAATATGTTTCTTTCTCTTGTCCAAGGCACTGTGATTGAGGATTAATAATAGATATAGAATATTATTTTCAAATCTGAATAAAAAAAAACACAAAATTATTATTAGTAGAGTTATTAGCAGTCACATGGGCCCCATGTATATTGAGACACGTTGTACTGAAGACATTTTTCATGTTAAGATTATAAGTTACCGCTGTGAAGTTTGTGACTAATAATATTTTTGGCGCGTCTATCTTCAAATGCAATTGGACAGCTATTGAGTTGTAATGTGGATTTGGTGTATACATCATCATCATCAACATCATGTCGCACTGCCAGCACGGATCTTCCTGACCCTCTCTCGCCACCCGTCTCTATCGTCCATCGCTCCCAGGAGTTTTTCAAGGCTATATCCTGTATCGACACAGACCTGTTGTATATAGGTTCTAGCGGGTTGTCCTGCCTTTGCTCGTCCATGTGAAGGGGTCCACAGGAGTATATTGCTTATGAGTTCGTCCTTACTTCTCCAGCAGTATCCTGCATGTCTTGTTCGTCTAACTTTGATAGTTTTCGTGATGGGTGGTAGGTGGCCGTATAGCTGCTGGTTTGTGGGGGGGTTGCCTACAGGACTTATTCAGTATTGCTCGCAACATTCTCGTGTAATTGCCGTCATTTTTTTCCCCATACGTTTAGTTTTCGTCCAGAGAGTGGATCCATATACCACTATCGATACGACTGCTGGTTCTAAAAAACTGCGTTTTATTTTATCGGTCAGGTCTGACTTCCATATGACCGATAGCCGTTCGCTAGCTTTTGGCGGCAAAACAACGAAAAAGTTATTTCAGTAAACAAGAACACACGTGGGAATTTTTCTGTTTTTAGATTTGATGACACAAATGCATTAAGGACGATTACAGATCGTTTAAATGAACGGTTAAGATTTAACTGTTAATTTGTCAATGACAATTTAGTATCTTTTTGATTAAAGAAACTAAAATGTACATTTAAATAGTAGTTCTTACGTTACTGATTTAATTCAGTCTTTTCTTTACTCCCCCACCTCTCTCTCTCTCTTTCATTATTCTTCCTTTTTGCCATTCATGTATTGCTTCTTTCTTTCTTTCATTCTTTCTTTCTTTATTCTCTCTCTGTCTCTTTCTCTCTCTCTCTCTCTCTCCCTCTCTCTCTCTCTTTCTCCTTAATTATACTTCTCTTTCTTTTTTACAATGCCTCTATTGCTTTTTTCTTTCTTTCTTTGCTATTCTTGTCTCTCTGTCTCTCTGTCTCTCTTTCATTTTTCTTCTCTTTCTTTTGTGCCGTTCATGTATTGCCTTTATCTTTCTTTCTTTGCTATTCTTCTCTCTCTCTCTCTCTCTCTCTCTCTCTCTCTCTCTCTCTCTCTCTCTCTCTCTCTCTTTCATTATTCTTCTCTTTCTTTTGTGCCATTCATGTATTGCCTTTATATTTCTTTCTTTGCTATTCTTTTCTCTCTCTCTCTCTCTCTCTCTCTCTCTCTCTCTCTCTTATTTTGCTCCCCTTTCATTTTTGTCATTCATCTATTTTTTCTTTCTTTCTTTGCTATTCTCCTCTCTCTCTCTCTCTCTCTCTCTCTCTCTCTCTCTCTCTCTTCAGTTCAACCAACAATGACACTAGATGCTTGGTTTTATGGATCACACAGCCTTTCCTTGTCTAAGGTATTTGCTGACCATTTGTACCATTCGAGTACAAAGTTTTTGTATAAGAAGTTTTAGTTTTACTTCTTTGGACAATATCCTCTGGTGAAAACTTCCTTCTCTTGTTCATTACTAGCACATCGAATGTATCTCCTATTGTGACAGATATTTCCAAAGCTTGTTTGTAAACTGGATCTTCTATTCTCGTGATCAGTTGCTGCGATGGTTCCTGTACCTATGTTCCTATGATTTCTCCGGATCAGTTTCTTTTTTTATTCACACCTTACGCATTCCAAATCAGATTTAGCCAGTTTGGATGACGCAGTAGAACAGTTCTAAATTTCCTACCCAGGATCAGCTCTGCAGGGTTTGATTTTGTCGCTGATATCGGCGTACTGCGGTATGCCATTAAGGCTAGGAAAATGTCTTGTTGCTGTAGGCGTCACTTTACGATCTTCATTCTACTTTCCAATGCTCCGCTTCCTTATGGGAAGTGTGATACATTGAATGATTGATTTTAACGGTATTTTAACCTGTCTAGGGTTAATTTATGCCAAGAGTTCAGGATATCGCGTTCATTGTACATTCATTCTTATATTTTTTGTGTTGTTTTTTTTATAAGAGATCGTGCTTTTTGCACATGGTCCTAATTAATACGAATGAGTTTTTATACAGATCTATTTGACCCATTAGACCATAACATTTACTACAACTGTGAGTCAGAGTGGGCTTGAGAGTAATTTTAATGAAGAGGTACTCCATACTTCCTCGATATCCAGAACTGGAACCTCACTATCAGATGCAGTTTGGTGAGATCTCTTTCGCCAGTGGGTCTTAACCCTCAACAGGTGATACTGTCTGCATAATCTAAGCCCCTATGACATACCAAGGAAGATGTGGACTAGCAGGAGGGATGTGTAAGTCCGTGTTTTTGACACAGGCAGAATTTCCTATTTTTCATTTTTAGAATATTGGCAAAGAAATTCATATACTCAGTAAATATGAAACTTAGAAAATTAAAAAGATTTTTTTTAAAAAGCAAAATAAAAAAAAATCCTTTAAGCATATTCACTTTTTTCTATGCTATACAGGATGCGTTTGACAACGTTCCAGAAACGTCTTTGTGCCCCGTGTCAAATATCCCAAGAAACAGATACAAAAGATAACTGAACGTAAAAAGGATGCCAAACATATGTCCTGAATTCATACAAGCAAATAGTTCCTTTCAACAACTACGGGTTGAAAAATGGTTCCACACCGATGAAAAAACAGTGTTGTTGTCGCAGACACAATTCGACAGTCTGAACGCCATGGGAAACACAAGAACTCTTCTATTCCGCTATCTTCAGCGATTTTTTTTTTTTAACCGCCCGGAGAGCGAGGAATGAAACAGTGTTAGTGGAAAAGATTGTTTTTGCAATAAACTCAATGGCATTCCCAAAAGTTAAAAGCAGACGTACACTCGAGACGCTTGTGAACGTTCTGCAAGTCGGATTTCAAATCTCTGGCGAGACGGGCTTGTTTTTATTGAGGCTTAGAGGATTATAATTTATTGTATATTCCTACGTAGCGAATAAACATCGGCATAAAATAACACGAGACTGGTAAATGACATTTTACTCTTTGACTTCGTTTACGCGGTGTCCAACATTTACTCTATCTATCTATCTATCTATCTATCTATCAATCTGTCTATTCATATCTATCTAACTAGCTTCCTTGCAAGCGAGCTAGCTATCAGTAAAGTCATATTTATCTCAGTGTGTTCATATCTATTTATCTATCTATCTATCTATGGTTATCCATATCTATCTATCTATCTATCTATCTCTGATTAACCATATCTATCTATCTATCTATCTATCTATCCCAGTCTGTTCTTGAGATAAGGAGAGAGAGAGAGAGAGAGAGAGAGAGAGAGAGAGAGAGAGAGAGAGAGAGAGAGAGAAATAGATATCATGGTTTCACGAGATATCTATCTATCTATCTGGCTTTCCGCTCATATCTATCTATCTATCTATCTATCAATCTATCTATCCCAGTTTGTTCTTGAGAAAGGATAGACAGAAACAAAGAGAGAAATAGATATCATGGTTTCACGAAATAGCTATCTATCTATCTACCTATTCTAGTCTCTAACAACGTTTTTGTCTATCTATTTATCTATCTATCGTAGTCTACAATTATCTAACTCATATCGATCAATTTACCAATCTTGCTCGGCTCATATCTACCCTCGCCTTTAACTCTGTATGTTTGTGATTTATTATGAAAATACAGAAGAGATAAAAGTGAAGACTCTGTTGTTCATTATTGTTTATAATAACCACAAAGACTCCATGGCTTGGTCTGCTTGTAAAGACTTAGTTTTAAAGGAATCTATGGAAAAACAGAGACGAAATGTTTCATAGTTAAAATAATGGGTGGAAATGTGAAATACGGCATTGAAAAATTGGAAAGTTATGAATTTGGTTTATTTTAAATAATTCTTTCTGAATTTAAACGAAAGAAAAGAAGTGAAGTTTTCTATAAGTGTCTTTTACAAATTTTATGTCAATCTAGTTTTCTCGCCGACAAGAAAGAAAGAAAGAAAGAAAGAAAGAAAGATATAAGGAAAATTTTAGTTTGAAAGAAAAAAAAGAAAGAAAGAAAGAAGAGGGTTTTCTGAAAGAAAGAAAGAAAGAAAGAAAGAAAGAAAGAAAGAAAGAAAGAAAGAAAGAACTTTCTGTTACAAAGAGAGAAAGAAGGAAAGATATAAGGAAAATTTCAGTTTGAAAGAAAGAAAAAACGAAAGAAAGAAAGAAGGGAATTTTTTTTAAGAAAGAAAGAAAGAAAGAAAGAAAGAAAGAAAGAAAGAAAGAAAGAAAGAAAGAAAGAAAGAATTTTCTTTAAGAAATAAATAAATAAAGAAAGAAAGAAAGAAAGAAAGAAGGGAATTTTCTTTAAGAAAGAAAGAAAGAAAGAAAGAAAGAAAGAAAGAAAGAAAGAAAGAAAGAAAGAAAGAAAGAAACTTCCTATTACAAAGAAAGAAAGAAGGAAAGATATAAGGAAAATTTCAGTTTGAAAGAAAGAAAGAAAGAAAGAAAGAAAGAAAGAAAGAAAGAAAGAAAGAAAGAAGGGAATTTTCTTTTAGAAAGAAAGAAAGAAAGAAAGAAGGGAATTTTCTTTTAGAAAGAAAGAAAGAAAGAAATAAAGAAAGAAATAAAGAAAGAAAGAAAGAAGGGGATTTCTTTTACAAACAAAGAAAGAAAAAAGAACGAAAGAAAGAAACTTCCTCAAAGAAAGAAAGAAAGAAAGAAAGAAAGAAAGAACAGAAAAATAGATAATGAGTAAATTAGAAATGAAAAACATATGTGATATTGAAAAAGAAAGAAAAATGAAAAAAAAAAATGTCTCGTAAAAGAGAAAGTTAGAAATGAAGAGGATTTTAAGCCCCTCTAATAAAATATTTTTCTCCGGCAACAGACAAATTATTTTGAACGGCCATTGCAATTGGTTCATTGATTTTAATCGACATTCGAAAAAGTTCAGCATTTTTTACATTTAATTATTAACTTACTTTTAAATCATTTTTATTTATTTATTTATTTGTTAATTTAATTCATTTATTTATTCATTTTTTTTCATCTATTTATTTTATTTTATTTATCTATTTTTGCAGTAAAATTTTTATTCTCTGTGAATTATAAAACCCTTTATTTTTTCGATAGTCTAACTCATCGTTTAAGTTTTTTGTTGTTTTTTTTTTGTTTGTTTTTTAGAATAAAAAATCTCCAAATCTTTCATTCATTTAAAAATATTTTTGTCTTGTTTTCTTTTAAGACCTACTGGCCTTATCTCGGCTTGTAGTTATTCATTTATCTATGTACTTCTTTTTTCTTTGTGTTGAGGTGGGAGGCTCTTTGTATGTGCATGGGGAGGGGGTAGAATTCGTGTTTGCCTTCGTTTCTGTTGATCTTTCATTTTTTTTTGTGTCCCTCTCTATCGACCATATAATTCTTTCAATTTTTCTTTCTTTTTCTTTTTAGTTTATCTTTCTTCAATCTATTTATTACTTATTGCTTCCTTTTTCATTCTTTTTTTTTTTCTTCTTTTATATACAAAGCTATGTTAAGTCTGGTACATTTCTTCCTTTTCTTTTTTTTGCTCTTTTTCGTTCTTTCTATTTTTCTCTTATTTATTTCTTTCTTTCAATTTCTTTCCTTCTCTTTCTTTCTTTCTTTCTTTCTTTCTTTCTTTTCCTCTCAAATATTTTCTTCTTTTCGACTTCTTTCCTTTTTCATGCTTTCTCTTTTTATCACTTTCTTTCTTTCTTTTTTCTTTCTCTTTTCTTTTTTCTTTCTTTTTTCATTCTTTTATTTATTCCCTTATTTTTTCTTTTTCTTTCTTTCCTTTTCTCTCAGATATTTTCTTTCTTTTAACTGCTTTCCTTTCTTCCCTATTTCTTTCTTTTCTATATCTTTCTTTCTTTCTTTCTTTCTTTCTGATTAATATCAATATGGCTTTCTTTCTTTACTATTTTTCTAGATATTTACTTATTTTTATCAACTTACTTGATTAGTCATTTTTCTTTTATTCTTTAAATGCTTTTTAGAAATCTTTTTTCTTCTTTGGGGGTGTCCACGTGGTGTAATGGTTAAAGCGATAGACTGCGAATCGTAGTACGCGAGTTCGTACTCCAGTCGCGCTATTACGTTCACTTTCGGGCAAATACCCTTGGGAAAGGTATGAACCCCCTTATCCTCCCAGCTATGGGTTAAATAGTACCACTACTGTTCTTCTAGGAGAATGGATTTGGCATTAAATAACATAAAAAGAGTTGATATGCCATTAAACAAAGAAACCAAACCTTTTTGTTTTGAGTTTTTCTTTCTTTTTATCCTTTATCTTTTTCCTCTCCTTAACTTTTCTTTCTTTCTTTCTTTCTTTTTCATTATTCGTATTCTTCTTCATTTCTTTTTTTTATTTTTAGAAATGTTTTCTTTCTTTTCTCGTTCTCTTATTTATTTATTTATTTGTTTGTTGGTTTGTTTCTTTATTTGTTCTGATTCTTTAATTTTTATTCTTTTTCTATATATTTACATATTGTTCCGTATTTTTCTCTTCTAGCCTAATTTCTTCGTGTCTTTTCTTCGATTTCTGTCTTTCTTCTTCTTCTTCTTCTTCTTCTTCTTCTTCTTCTTCTTCTTCTTCTTCTTCTTCTTCTTCTTCTTCTTCTTCTTCTTCTTCTCTACCACTTCTGAAACCCTTCATTCCCTCTATTCAATCGATTTTACCTCGTTCATTCTTTTATTCTTTCTTTCTTTCTTTCTGAACTTAACTCCAAAACTTGTGGCATATCTGTAGGTCAGCTATACAAAGCCTTCCACATCTCCTTGATGACCCTAAAGAAACACACATAAAAATAATTACCTCGTAACTAACAATTGATCGCGTTTATAGTTATTAAAATATAACGATTCTCTCTCTCTCTCTCTCGGACCTGAAGGACAAAGAGAGCGTCTGTGTGTCTTAGCCCTGATTGCCACAGAGAATGAACATATGTCCCAGTAGGCGATTTAACTTCTGTCAGCCAATCGATACACGTTTTCTGTGATGAACATATTTCATAAAGAAATATCCTTCTCCCAAACATTTTTTTAATCATTACTTTCAGCTTCTGTTTCTGGCACGATGTTCAGGTCGATAATTTCTACGGGTTTCAAAGAGTTTTCTGAACTTCCAAGGTGAAAGATTTTTTTTTATTATTTCATACATTTTTACCGATTATATTCACCATCTTTTTTCCCCCTTCTTTTTGCTAAGTAAAAATATTTTTATGTAAATGAAGATGAAAAAAAATCCGGAATAATGAAAATTATTTTTTAAAACACGGAATACTGAAAATAATTAATGATGGATTCATTTATTCATTTAAAAAAAATATCAACTTGTCACAGGTTGTTTTTTGCCTCGGTGTTAGGGAATCACCTTCATTGTACATATATATTTACATTGCTTGTGTAGTTGAACTCTTTTTTTCACTGGGTTTTATGATAGCTAGTATTCCTATCAAATACAAATGATTTGTATGGTTTCAAGTATTCTTATAGAACACTAATAGTTATACAGTTTCAATAATTATTCCTGTTTAGTAAGAATGTTTTGTTTGAATACAGTTATATGCTTTCAGGAAACTAAAACCGAAACACTTGTCAGAAAACTTGAAAGGATCCTTTATAAAATTATATACACTAAATGTGTCTTTAATATCTAATCAAACATTCTTAAATAAAGGACCGCAGCCCAACCACACACACACACACACACACACATGATTAAACTCAACGCGAAGTGCTTTTAATCCCGTAAAATCTTTATAGTTTTCATAGTACAAAATTGCGGAAGCTTATCACAATATTATAAAGCTGGATATAAACTCTTGACTCAGATTTTCATAATGTCGGAACTCAGATTATTTAGAATTCAAGATGTGAAAACCGACAACGTGAAAGTCAGAGTCGTGAGTTTTTATCCTGTTTTGATATCAACCAATTGCACACGCTCACGCATATACACACACACACACGTACACACACATAGATAGATAGATAGATAGATAGATAGATAGATAGATAGATAGATTAAAAAGAACTATATGTACGTATTTGGGGATAGATGTGATGGCAATATTTATCTTTTGTTAGCGATGAATTCGCAGATTTTCAAAACATACATTACAATAAAAATTCAAAACTAGGATCATGTGACATAACGTAGATTTTCCGACAAGAAATATGTATTTCCTTTTTTTTTCTTTCCTTCTCTTTGCTTAATAATGAAATAAACACCTTCCACAAACTTTTTCAAATAAAAAAAAACAACAAAAAAACAAACAAAAAACAAAAAACAAAACAGAACAAAACAAAACAAAAAAAAAACATGTGAAATGTCTATGCAGGTGCAGATATGTTTATGTACATATGCATATAAATGTTGGTAGATATGTGCAAATTTGATGATGTACGAACTAATGAAAGTGCATTTTTGCATAAGTGTGCTTTGTGTAAAATTGTGTGTCTGTGAGTACATGCACTTATCTGTATGTATTTATGTGAGCGCATATAGGTAGGTTGATTTATATATATATATATATATATATATGGGTGTGTAATTTTGTAGTTGTGTGTTGTGTTTGTGTGTTGGAATGTATATATAATCGATGTTTGTTTATATCTGTCTTTTTTCTCCCTCCGATATTTCGGACATTGCTATCAAAGTCTCCATTTTTATTTCTGTTTATTCAGCGTCATTTTTTCTTTCACTTTCATATTCGTTTGTTTCTGTAGCTCGAATAATATAAATAACGCCATGGTAGTGGCAGCAAAATATCCAACACTTACAGCTGATTTCATAAATGCTATCATATTTACCGACCCCCTCCGCTCGGGCAGGATATGACACAAGGTCAATTTTTAAGCGGAGTTTAACAGGTTTGAATTCAGAGTTGCCTCACCAAGGCTGAAGAACCTAGTCTGCCCTACTATTTACCCATTGCTGGAGGTAGAATAATTGGATTCATACCTTTCCCAAGGGTATTAGGGCTATGCGAAATGCAATCAGTCTCGTCCAGGATTTGAACACGTGTCGCCGTGTCCATTTCCTACGACGATAACCATTACACCACGGGCACCTCCAATTTCATAAATGCTATCAGGCAATATAATACTAATCTTAAACCAGCCCAGTCTGCTGGGACTGTATCTCTGCAGAAGGGTAAGACTTCCCCAACGTGTGTCCTGGATACGAAACTAATGATGAGGCGCCAGTAATGCTGGAGTTTGGGGAATGCTGAGTACTCCTTCATTGCCATCGCTCCCAGGTCCACTGTGTCCCGGAGTGGTAGCACCTGATAGAGTCTTATTTAGGGGTCAAATAGAATTGTTTGACATTTAAACTCTAAGCAAACAAATGACTTATGCTAAGTTGAGTTGTTGGAAATAAAACTATTTGATCATTTAACGGTATCTAAATAAATGACTGATCATGATCATGATCATCATGTCGTGCCGCTAGCACGGATATCCCTGACCCTCTCTCGCCACTTTTCCCTATCGTTCCTCGCCTCTGGCAGGTCTTCAGGGCTACATCCCGTATCCTCACATAGCTGTTGTATGTATGTTCTAGCTGGTAGTCCTGCTTTTGTTCGGCCATATGTGGGGGTCCATAGGAGTACATCGCTTATGAGCTCTTCTCTGTTCCTCCAGCAGTATCCTGCGTGTCTGGTTCGTCTAATTTGGATAGTTTTCGTGATATAGGTGGCCGTATAGTTGCTTAATAGAATTGTTAGTGATACATGGCAATACTTGAAACCATTTAACTTTTTTGACATATGGTAAATTGAATCGTTAGAAATAGAACCTTTTGATCATTTAACTGTATGTAAACAAATGACTGATGTCCAATTAAATTGTTAATGATACATCGCAATACTTGAAACTATTTAACTTTCAACAAAAAGTGAGTTTAGGATCGTTTAAAAACGTAATCAACAAAATGTGTTTATGAAACATATATGTCTAATATATATGTATAAACAGAATTTGATATTAAATAACCTACAATAGTTGATGTGCCATAAATCAACCAACCAACCAACCAACCTACTAATCCTAAAACAGCAAATACTTTTTAATCTCAACACAATTATTATGCTACAGAACTATATCGTTTCCTTAAAAGTAGGGGGTGTCCTCGTGGTGTAATGGTTAAAGCGATGGACTGCGGAATCGTAGTACGCGAGTTCGCACTCCAGTCACGCTATTACGTTCACTTTCGGCCAAATACCCTTGGGAAAGGTATGAACTCCCTTATTCTCCCAGCTATGGGTTAAATAGTGCCACTACTGTTCTTCTAGGAGAATAGCTTTGGCATTAAATAACCTACAAAGGTTGATATGCCATTAAACAAAGAAAGAAGCAAAAGATTAAAAGTATGGTGTCCAGTGTGTGACATAAAACTATATCTAATGGTGAGGTTCCGGTTTTGTAGTTCTACGGAATGTCGCTCTTTATTGACGTTTACTCTGACCCGAATGGGTAATAACTGTTAGGGTCCCATCTCTGGGGCCAATAGATCCGTTTACAAACTTTTCTTATTCGATAAGATAGTGTGCCAAAAAAAATTCTAAAGAAACAGCAACAAAAATGCAAATATTAACGTACAATGAACACGACTCCCTGACCAAAAATAACCCTTGACGGGTTGACACGCCGTTAACTCCAATCAATCAATGATTTGTTTTTTTTATTAAACTAATTATTCAAAGTGATTATTACATTTTGGTGGATATTCTTAATGTTTCTGTTTGTACTCTCTTAGGTATAAATTGTACGGAAGATTATCGTTCCAATTTCTGAACATTACCGCCAGTTTATGTTAAAAATTGACCATTCAGAGGCCAGGACTGAAAGTATTTAAAATCAGTTTCAACTAACCTCAAATACTCAGACACTCAATTGCTGGTTGAGGTTTCTGCCAGGAAGACGTATTTTTTGTATTACCAATCCTGGATTCTTTGAACAAAAGATCAAAATAGCAACAAGGATTCTTACAATCTAAGCTGAGACATTCATCTGCTTTCCTTTTCAGACCTTTTTTTCTCTTAGGGGTGTTTTTTCCTTCCCGACAGATCGAAAATATTTTCGAATGTTTACATTGCAAGAAAGAAAAGTTCAAGCATTAAATGTAGCTGTTTGTCTTGCTGGAGTCTTGTAACCGTATCCCCAGTAATTACTGCCTTCCATTGTTGTAGTATATCGCACCACGTTTTTGACCAAGTAAACCTCTGGCCGGCTTGGGTAGGAATTGAAACCGCTATCTTCTGACAATGCTCACCTGGATCCGTAGAGACTCAACGTCTCTATCCGCTTCGGCACGGGCCCCGAAGAACGATCCAGCTTGGATTTTTTGGTCTTATAAATCCAATTATTTGTTCTCCTTATTAGGTCTTCCATAGTCGGGTTCGTACAGATGTTGTAGTTGTCTTTATTGGGAATATTTTTGAGATAAGGCTTCTTAATCTGAGAATTAATTTTTTTATTGCGGACTTTTGTCCTCATCTTGATATTTCCTTTGTTGCTCCTTCTCACAACGTGGTGCGATAGACAACAGCAACTATGGAAGGCAGTAATTACTGGGGATACGGTTACAAGACTCAGCATTCCTACCCGAGGTCGCAGTTAATCATCTGAAGAAGGCCAGAGGGGAAATTTGGCCGAAACGTTGTGAGAAGGAGCAACAAAAGAACTACCAAGATGAGGACAACAGTCCACAATAAATAAAAATTAATTCTCAGATTAAAAAGCCTCATCTCAAAAGGATTCCCAATAAAGACAATTACAAAAATGTCAGCTTCTTAAGCCAACATATCTTTTGTGCAAAAATTATCGAACCCGTCTTTACGGAACTGAATCCTAGGTCACATATCAACATCACCAATATCTCAATGAATTCCATTTGCATTTTCTCCATATAATTTTCATTGGGCACTGGAGTGACTTCATTACTAACACCAAAGTTCTCAAAATGGAACATATTGACCCTCCATCAAAAGATTCAACAGTGTAACTAAGCGGAAGAACAGTGGAAGCAGGTGGAGGTCAAAAAAAAAATATAACCAGGACACAGATGGCTTGAGTCAGTTCGAGTTGGAGTCAGTTGTGGACAAGATGCCAAATTGAGAGCCAGCGGCAGACAGAGGGCTTATGGCCATCAGTGACCCACGGTTGAGCAACCCCAGCCAAGATGAGAAAGTAGTGCTGCTATGGTCAGAAGAATTTGGGTCAATATGTAGCAGTCTATCCCCGTCTCCAGCTCACCTCTCACACACAACCAACATCAACCCTTTCGAGAATAAATGGTGAGAGATATATCTTTATTAAGAAGTGTGTTCGTTCGTTCACTGAAGTCGTCATTATTGTTGACTATGTTTCTGCATATATTTGTATATGTATGTGGCTATACAACAAAAATTCTGTACTCGAACCATTGAATTCTTTCAACAAATATGGCGTAAACATAATCATGGCTGACTCAGTTAAAGATAATATATTTTTAAAATAAAATAAGTTTCGAAATCCAGGTCCATCTGCCTAGACAGTACCTCCCCATTGGGAGGATAGAATCATGGTAAATTCCTGATATCTGAACCATTTCCAAATTAGAAATACCAACGTAGTGCACAATTTCTGGAACTACCTACGTGCACGTGTAGAACAGACTCACAATAAGCTCGATTCTGTCATCACGAGGCTGGTGGACGAATATCAAAATGATGTAATTAAACGAATAAACCTTCTTAATAATATGACGGTGAAAACGTCACAAAATGCTGTACACCCGTTGGATGTACATGAGTGTTCATATTCGTTTAGGTGTAAGTGTATGAATAGAGAAAGTTGATTCGTAATATAGCAAAGCCTATAAGACATTCCAACCCACCAATTGCTCATTCTAGCATTACACAGTAACAATTCATCCAGTTTTCTACAAACCCCCGTAAAGAATATCATTGTATTCCCCCAAATACTGATTGATTCCACTTGTTGCCAGTTGATTTGATTTCGGTGAAAATGTTGAAGAATGTCTTGGATCAAGTCAGGATTTTCTTTGTTTTCCACTCTTATATTAAATCCATTTTTTTCATTGCTAGAGGTCCGATTTTTTTTCACCAGCCAGATTCTCTTTTATGTGAGACGTTGACGATTATCCTGGATCTACACAGAGGAAAGAAAATTGTCCTTTTCATGGACATTTGGATTAAACAATGCCAATTTATTGTTAAAAAATATGATAAACCATTAAATAAGCACAGGATTATGGGCCAGAATTTCACAAGAAATCAATTTATCATATTTACCCAACCCCTCCGCCCGACACAAGGTCATTTTTTTAAGCGGAGTTTAACAGGTTTGAATTCAGAGTTTTCCTTCTCCTAAATTAGTTGCCTCACTAAGGCTGAAGAACCTAGTCTGCCCTACTATTTACCCATAGCTGGAGGGAGAATAATTGGATTCGTACCTTTCCCAAGGGTATTAGTGCTATGTGAAGTGCAATCAGTCCAGAATTTGAACTCGTGTCGCCGTGTCCAATTCCTACGACGATAACCATTACACCACGGGCAATCCATTTATGCCATCTAAATAGCTCTATATTACAAATATTAATTTATTACAAAATTAATTGGACAAGTATTAATTTCACATGGCAGCTTCAAACAAAAAGAAATGAATACACAGTCTGACTTAGTTTTGTTTCACCAACCCAGTCGGCTAGGGCTGTCGAATACACCGGCTGCATCTCTGCAGACAGGTAAGACCGTCCCCCACCCAAAGAGTGTCCAAGATTTTATGCTAAACAATCTAATGGTAAAGCTCTAGTACTTGAGCTCAGGGGAATACGGAGTAACCCATCATTGCCATTCCTCCTAAGTCCATTCTGACTCAGGGTGGTAGCACCTGATAGGGTCCTATCTATGGGTCAAATAGAGCTGTTAGACCATTTAAACTGAGCGCAAACAACTGACTTGAGTAAGATTGAATTGTTAAAAATAGAACTGTTTGACCATTTAACTTCGTGTAAGCAAATGAGTGATATTTAATTGAATTGTTAATGATACATGGCAATACTTGAAACAATTTAACTGTTCACAAACGAATGAGTAATGTTGAATAGAATTCAGGTTCCTAGCTTATGAAGTTTATAAGTTTTATAAACGGATTATTCATCGATCGCTTGCACAAAAAAATCACCTTTAAATATACTTCTAGGATTTCTTGAAAATTTTTCAAAAGACGGCCCTTGACATCGAACTGATATCAATATTAGACCAATAACCATTTCTGGTTATCTTGTGTTAATTACCACAAAGAATTCACATTTAAATATTAACATATTAGGTAAACACTTTCAATTTCTTTTCTCCTCTACCTCCTCTTCCTCCACCTTCGGTGATAAGAAAAGCAGTCCTATGTCCACAGAGGCATTTGTCAATGACTTGTCAATTCATTTCTCCTCGTACCTAGAAACAACCTATCTCCTAACGAAGGGCATTGTTTCCTTAGAGTTGAGATTATCTTGGAAGAAGCTACACAGGAGATAATTCTCTGAATTTCAAAAAAAGAAACCATTGACGATATGCGATACAGGTGAATCGCGACATAACATGGTCCAGAGAAACACGAAAACCCATACAGCTCAGTATCTTGCTTCCAATTAGCTGATTTTTTACGTGTTCAGCTGATTTAGATATTACTAAATCAGTCAATATTTGTGTGTGTATATATATATATATATACACACGCACACACACATATATATATATATGTGTGTGTGTGTGTGTGTGTGTGTGTAAAAACTAAAACTTTTTACTTTGGTAAATAAGTAAACTATTATAGGATATAATTATAGGATATAATTATAGGATATTTAAAAGAGTACTGGAAATCTGAGGAAACTTAATGATGTCAAAAAAATCCAAGGACCAAAACAGAATCTTATTTTTATTTAAAAGATCATGACAGCTGTTTCATGCTCAATGCAAAATGTATATGACTCTAAACAATCTGATGGTGAGGCTCGAGTAATGCTGGAGCTTTGGGGAATGCGGAGTATTCCTTCATTGCCATCGCTCCCTGGTCCAATCTGGCCTGGAGTGGTAGTACCTGATAGTGTCCTATCTATGGGTCAAATAGGACTGTTTGATATTTAAAGTGTGTAATTATGCTTAACTGAATTGTTTGAAATAGATAGAACTGTTTTATCATTTAAGTGTATGTAAACAAATGACAGTTTTTTATATTGAATTGTTAGTGATACATAGTAATACTTAGAACCATTTAACTTTGTACAAATAAATTATTAATAGTAAATAGAATGATTCGTATTTGATAGAAAAAGTGAAACTATTTTACAATGTGAAAAAATGAGCTCAGTTTCGTTTGAAAATGTAATCTGCAAAATGTGTTTAGAAATCATATGTTCAATATATGTGCATAAAAAGGATGTAGTATTAAATGACTTACAATGCAAACGAAACTGACGTCATATCATATTTTTCAGGATTCTATTCTATTGTTCAAGTTTTTAACGTTCTTTATATATATATATATATATATACGAAGAAATCAAAAACAATATTATTTAAAGAAAAAGAAAATTATGTTAATTAATGAAACGAATTCATATTAGAATTTAGACAAAAACATTATATGGAGGGATACAGTTATTACAGGGAAATATATATATATATATATATATATATATATATATATATATCCCCAGAATAGATGTAACCCTCCATTGAAATTGTCATTTCGGGAGGCAATCTGTGCCAACGAGTTATTAAAACAAACTTATAAGAGATTACAAAGGTTGTGATTTACTTGATATATATATATATATATATATATGTGTGTGTGTGTGTGTGTGTGTGTGTGTGAGGCATCGTGGTATAATGGTCACCGTCGTCAGAAATAGAGACGGAGATTCGAGTTCAGTTCCTAGACGCGGCTATTATCATTCTTCATGGTGTTAATATACTTGGGAAAGGCATGAATCCAAATATTCTCCCTCCGGCTATGGGAAAATTTTAGGATAGACTAGGCTCTTTAGCTTTTTTATGGCAACCCATCCAGGAAAAGGAAAATTCTGAATCCAAATCTGTTAAACTCCACATAAAAATTGACCTTGTGTCGCATCTTATTCATGTGAAAGGTTTTGTAACATATATATATATATATATATATATATCGATTTAACTGCAGAAATACGAGGTGCATGCGATAAGTTTCCAGACTTTTTTCGTATGGGCACTTTAATTGATAGTACACACATGAAACTCTAGTCCCCTTCGAAGTAATTCCCTCTGGCTGCAATGCACTTGTTGTACCGTTCCAACAACTTCTGCAAGGCCCCATGGAAGTCCTCTTGTGTGAGCATGTCATGACCTTCGTCACAGCCTCTATCATCTCCTCAGTTGTCTCATAACGACAGCCTCTAAGTTTTTCCTTGAGCTTAGGGAATAAGTAAAAGTCACAAGGAGCAAGCTCTGGACTATAGGGACGGTGAGGAACTGTCTTGATGCCCATCTTGGTCAAATAGTCTGTGACGAGGATGGAGTTGTGGACTGGTGCATTGTCCTGGTGGAAATGCAACTGACCCGATTTGAAAAGCGTTGGCCTCTTCCGACAGAATCTCTTCCTGAACTCCCTTAAAACCTAAACATAGTAACTCTAACCCTAACGCTAACCCTTTGGCCTATCAACTCTGGTGTTCTGACTTCCTCACCCCTCCCACACCTCTCATCATCCCTCACAGACTCCCTGCCTTCCTTGAATCTCTAATGCCACTCAAAAACTGATGCTTGATTCATGCAAGATGCTCTAAAAGCAGTCTGAAGCATTCCATACGTTTCTGAAGCATTTTTTCCAAGTTTAAAACAGAATTTTATTGCATGTCGTTCTTCTAAAGTGTCCTCACGTCCAGATGGCATTTTTGAAATTCACCAGCTGTGACAATAAGGCTTTAGTATGGTATATTCCAATTGCCTCTGTAGCTGTTCATTTGAACCTGAAATCATAAAAATTAGTCAGTCATCTCATAAGATGTATAGCAATAGCATAGTGAATTTTCAAGAGTCTACGACAATTTTAAATACCATACGAAAAAGTCTGGAAACGTATCGTATGCTCCTCGTATATTCAAAGGTTGTATTTATTTTTGGATCGATAAATATTAATAGTTTTGGTTGCAGTTTTAGAGTTGTATTTGGTCGTCACTAATACCTAATGATACCAATTTTAAATACATAATGCCGCTGAACAAATTTTTATTGGTTAAGAAAAAAATTAAGTTGTGAAATGAAATTTTTATTTCAAATAATTATGCCCTAATGTAAAAACTAGAAGCAGAGACAACCTTTCGCATTAGATTCCTGACGAAAACCACGAAGACCGAAACACATGTGAAGCATAATCATATGAAAAAAAAAACGTAGAATACCACATCGAAATTCTGTTGTCGACCTATTCATTTTAATATATATATATATATATATATATATATACATCAGTACGCTACAAGCGTAAGCATGGACGACTATCAATAGGCTATCGGTCATATGGAGGTCAGACCTGTCCGATAAGATAAAACACAATTTTTTCCCGGCAGCGTTCGTATCCATACTACTATATGGGTGCACCATATGGACGCTGACTAAGTGTATCGAGAAAAAGATTGACGGCAATTGCCCAAGAAAGCTAAGAGCTGTATTAAACAAATACTGGAAGCAACATCCAAGAAAGTTGCAGCTATACAGCCACTTGCCTCCCATCTCTAAAACCATCCAAGTCCGACAAACCAGATATTCTGGATATTGCTGTGGATGTAAGGACATACTCATAAGCGACGTTCTCCTATGGACCCCTTCACACGGACGAGAAAGCGTTGGACGACCAGTTAGAACTTATCTACAGTCATCAGGACTTTAAGATGGTGAAAAATGTTGCTTGAACAACGAAGGATGTATACCCAATACATCCATCATTGTTCTATCAACACTTGTCTCACTATCTTAAAGTACTGATGAAGGTTTATTGTTTTGTTTTCGTTAGTCCTGTGCCACCACCCACCATGGAGTCTAACTTGTATTGGGAATTTACCAAGGAGGAAGCCCATTCGCCTTGGTTGAGACGCGGATTCATTACTAATTTACTCGAGTCAGATGTAGGATTCGAACCCCCGTCAATATCAGGTTTTCAGGAGACAATACTTAGTGCCCATCAATTAAACAGTGGTCAAAATCTCCTTCTCCCAATTTATTTGATCTTCATCCATTCCCTTCTAGCCCCTTTAAGATAAAATAGGGTTGGATATTCAATCAAATTGCTATCTTCAGATATTTCTATAAGCAAAAATTTTAATGAAAGACGAAAAGGAAATATTTTTAGTTCATCGTCTGCTTCGTCGCTTATGGCTTAATGGATGCTATTCAAAAACGATTTATTTTTTCTCTTGTTCACTAATATATCTGCAAGTAGAAAGGCTGTTGAAATATATCTGATAGCGCATTTTTTTTTTCAATAAAAATTACTTTATTTTTTCAACATGGAAGAAAAAAATTTACAAAATAACTTATTTTTCTTGCGCTGTATTTATGTCGTGACACTGAAAAACATTTGACTTATGTATAAGAGAAAGTATGAATGATGCAACAATTATCAACATGGACAAAGAGAATCGGTTTAAAATTCCCGCCGAAACTGTTTGCGTCTACTTCGCATTAATACATTGGGGAAGGTATGAACCCATCTCTTTTCACGGACTGTCTTCAGGGCTTGGAATACGCGCACTGTACGACCCCCCCCCTCTGCACATGTTTTTCTTCAGTGAATACCCATTAATTTACCGACTAAACTCTTAAATTTCGGTGATCTAATGAGAAGTTTTACTTTCAGAATGACTTGACTTTAGGTCATAAACCCCTTGAATTTGCCCGTGGTGTAATGGTTATCATTTATACGTACATATACTGTCATAATTTCTACTACACCCCTCAATCCAACTCTCTCAATATATGTGGTGTAATGGTTATCGTCGTAAGAAATGGACACGGCGACATGAGTTCAAATCCTGGACGATACTGATTGCATTTTACATAGCACTAATACCCTTGGGAAAGGTATGAATCCAATTATTCTCCCTCCAGCTATGGGTAAATTGTGGGAGAGTCTAGGTTCTTCAGCCTTGATGAGGCAACTAGTCTAGGAGAAGGAAAACTCTGAATTAAAATCTGTTAAACTCCGCTTTAAAAAATTGACCTTGTGTCATATCCTGTTCGAGCGGAGGGGTTGGGTAAATATGATAAACCCCTTGAATTCATGTTATTACCTTTACCAGTAATGATAATAAAGCTTCTAATTTGGGTTGGTTTGGTTTTATAACCATTGTAGATTATTTAATGCCAAATCCATTTATATACATATCATCATCATCATCATGTCGGGCCATCAGCATGGATATCCCTGACCCTTTCTTGCCACCCCTCTCTATCGTCCATTGCTTCCGGCAAGTCTTCAGGGCTACATCCCGTATCGACACAGAGCTGCTATATGTAGATTCTAGCTGGTCGTCCTGCCTTTGCTCGTCCATGTGAAGGGGTCCACAGTAGTATGTCGCTTATAAGTTCGTCCTTACTTCTCCAGCAGTGTCCCGCACGTCTGGTTCGTCTAACTTTGATAATTTTCGTGATGGGTGGTAAGTGGCCGTACAGCTGCTGCTTTGTGGAGTGCTGCTTCTAGGACTTGAGCCTGTCGTTTGATCAAGTCACTGTGGAGATTCTTTTAAAAGTGAATAGAAGGTTAATTCACGCAATTGACTTTTCTCATTGTTAATCGTTATATCAATATACTTGCATATTGATATAACGATTAACAGGTATCTACATACCTACCAAGGTATCGTCCCCGTGTCACGCTTTCTATTTTATCTATATGTTAATCCCATTGTAACTAGCTAACTACGTTTGTCTAGGGAATTGACGAGCGTCACAAAAAGAACGGAAAGGACTGATAAAGCTATGTGGAACCTAATCACCACATCGTCACATACGCAGACAAAACTGGTTATGAATATCCATAAACGTGGGAAGAAAGAGAGACCAACAACTGATCTCCATTCCGACCTTCCCCCACCCCGATACCCTACCCTTTCAAAGAATTTATCTCTCCACCAACTACCCACCTAGACATATAAAATGTAGATCATTGGGAAAAGGGCGGAATGATATTTACATATTCATAATATCTTTACCTACTGGTGTGTGTGTGTTTAAGTAAACCTTTGGGTTTTCAGTGGGTTCAACTGGTAAAAAATTACTTATCACAACTCAACAAAAGGTTGCAATGATACGGCAACTGGAACAATAAATGAAGAGCGAGGGATGAGGGAACAGTGGAATATAAATATGTTTGGTTTGGTTTGGTTTTACGGCACATCGACCATTAAAACTTATTTAATGCTAAATTCATTTTTATACATATAAACTCAGTTTAGTATTTTTTGTTTTGTTTACACACAGTTAAATATCAAAACATTTCTATTTCAAACAATACCGTTTATCATAAGTACACAATTTCAGTGTTAAATTTCAAACAGTTCAGTTTAGTATAAGTATTGTTTTTTCTTTGCACACAGTTAAACATCAAAACAGTTCTATTTCAACTAATTCAGTTTAGCATAGATTCACAATTCCAATGTAAAAAACAGTTCTATTTCAAACAATTCAGTTTAGTATAGGTACACTCTTTAGATGTAAAACAAGTTACATTTAAAACAATTCAATTTAGCATAAGTACACCGTTTAGTTCTATTTGACCCATGGATAGGACCCTATCAGGTGCTATTCGGGTCAGAGTGGACCTGAGAGCGATGGGAATATATGGGTTCTCTGCATTCCCCAAAGCTCCAGCAATACTGAAACCCCACCATCAGATTGTTTAGTGTCATATTCAGATGCACTCGTATTCTACAGCCCAGACGACAGAGCAATATATATAGACGTAGATGGCCTGGGTGATTTAGCCGAGTAAAAACAAACGGAATATTTATTGACATTGGACTAGAAGAGTTTATGTTCTGTTGAAAAAAAATTCTCCTTCTTGTGTTTGTTAAACATTTCCTATGTTTTTGGGAAGAGTCTGTTTGAATGAGACTTGTGTCCTGAATAAGATGGCATGAGATCCTCAAAACATGACCAAGTGAATTTCGACTGGAAACTAACGGATTTCTGGAAAAACAATGTGAGGCTCTCCTGAAGATAATCCCTGGAAATACATATTGGTGATATATTCCTTGTATTTACCCAGCCTGCTGGGGTGGTAGAATACACCGACTGTATCTCTGCAGAAGTGTAAAAAACCCAACTACAATGAGTGTTTTGGATATGACATTAAAGCAGCCTTTAAAATTTCAAGAATCTGGAGTGTCAACCACAACACGACCCCGTTGGTTTCGTAGATACGAAATTTATTTTGTTGCAAGACCATTTTACAGCAGTGACTGAAAATAGAGACAAAGGGGAAAATGTGTCAGCAAGAAGATAGGTAGTTAAATAGGCAAGAGACGAAGAGAGAGAGAGAGAGGGAGAGAGAGAGAGAGAGAGACAACTTCGGCCATTTTTGAGCTGTTGTGGTTCCTGCCTCCCTCGCTTGCTTCCCCTCGTCTCCTCCGTGTCTTCTCAGTCAAGACCTCTACATCGTCTGTCGGGGTCTCTTCTGGGGGGTTGAGGTATCGTCTTCGATCTCGTTTCTTATATACACATCCCTAAACTTATGAATTCCATAATCCTTAAATGACACGTCAGCTAAGTCCTTTAGTGACACGTCATTGCTAAGTCCTAAATATCTACTGATTCTACACATTGTTTGTCTTAGAATATAAGATATCTTTTCAGCAATATTGGTACATCTTGTGGGCACAGAGCAAGCCAAAGGTTGTTCTATTTGTTTACCATCTAATCCTGGCAGAATTTTTTTCATCTGAGAAAAACTAGAGCATGTTCATTTGGAGTGGATGTTTGATTCTTTTTAAAATATTTGCAGTATGGTCTTTACTCTTGTTCTTCATGTCATGTGGTAAAAATTGGTGCTTTCTCGTCTAGTGGGAGAAATAGCAAATGTTTTCATGCACTACCTGCCTGATCAGCAACTCAGATGCTTTTCATATCCCTGGATATAGTCCTGATTGATTGCTGGGATCGTTATCAATTATGGCCTGGATCTCAACAACAAATTCGGGAGTTCTTTTTCGGATCAGAACAATCAGAGAGAGGCTTCTGAGCTGCCGTACCTTTGTAATTACCAGTGGATTCACAAGTCTTTTTTGAATCTGTTGCCCAACTGACTAAAGTTTACTGCACAGTAGACAAAACCTGAAACAAAAAAAAATGCACGAAATTAATAATTTAAAAGGGTGACAATTTACCTATTGCACCCTAAATATAGTTGAGTGGTATCTATGCAATAACAAATAGAATGATGTTTCTCTAGATTTTCATTTCTGCTAGGATTTATCATTTAATCCTGGATATGACACTTAACAATCTGATGGTTAAACTCCAGTAATGCTAGAGCTTTGGGAAATGCTAAGTACGTATACATTGCCATCGCTCCCTGGTCAACTCTGGCCCGGAGTGGTAGTGGTATTTGTCCTCCGTCCCACCAACCGGACGAGTATGGCACAAGGCCTTTTTTAAGGTGGGTCCGGGCGCATGGCCGGAGCCCACACGCGCCCGGCATTTCCAAAATGATCCAGGCCCCGTCGGCATTTCCCTAAAAGGCGCCAGGCGATAAACCTAACCCCTATGAAAAGGGTTAAAGCCTGGGGGACGCCCCCCACCGAGGACAGAGGTAAGTCCAGTAACGAGTCACACCCGACCGAATCCGTGTCGCTAATATCACGGCCGGCCGAAGTGCCTCCCATCAACTGGATTTCACTAGCTGTAAAAACAGCTAGCCGGCCCGGAGTGGCAGAACCTGATAAGGATCTTCTCAATGGGTCAAATAGAACTGAACTGTGTACTTATGCTAAACTGAATTGTTTGAAATAACTGTTTGGACATTTAACTGTGTATTTAAAAAAAAACTGCCCTTATGCTAAACTAAATAGTTTGAAATAGAAGTATTTTATCTGTGTGTGAACAAATGGCGGATGTTTAATTGAATTGTTACTGATACATTGCAATACTTGGAACCATTTAACTTTGTTGACATGCTAAACTGAATTGTTTGAAATAGAACAGTTTATTCATTTAACTGTCTGTAAACAAATGATTGATGTTTAATTGAATTGTTACTGATATATAGCAATACTTGGAACCATTTAACTTTGTTGACATGCTAAATTGAAATGTACATTTTTCTTTTTTTTTTATAAAATAGAGGAATTATATTGTAAATTGAATTACCATGACCTGAAAATCCGGCAAACACTTGCGTGTGGCATACAGACTAATTAATTTGGTATCACTAGTACGGGATGTGGACCTGTAGCTCAATGGTAGAGTTTCGGCTTTCATTTCTGTGGTTCAATCACCACTGGTGGAGATCACGGTATATACTGCTTATGAAACCTAATAACTTCGAAACGGCTGTATTGTGGTTCCGTAAGCCACGCACAAGGGTTTGCCAGATTTTCTGGTCTTAGTAATTTCATCATCATCATCATCAAGTCGTGCCGCCGGCACGGATATCCCTGACCCTCTCTCGCCACTCCTCCCTATCATTCATCGCCTCCGGCAGGTCTTCAGGGTTACATCCTGTGTCCTCACATAGTTGCTGTATGTAAGTTCGAACTTAGTAATTTACTAAACTGAATTGTTTGAAATAGAACCATGGATTTGGCATTAAATAACCTGAACTGGTGAATATGCCATAAAACCAAAATCCTTATTTTTTGACCCGTAAATTCTTTAGCCTTCTTTAAGAAGTAGGAACATATTGATCTAAATAACAAAGATGAAAATGACTGAATAATTCATGTAGTAATTTTTTTGTTTTTATGTCGTTTCAAAATTTATTACTCCTTTTCTTCTTTTTATTCATTCTTTGTTCTTTGTTTTCTTTCTTCCTTTCTTATTCTTCAATCTTCATTTTTATCAGGCGATTAATTCCTTTCATTTAACTTTCGTTCTTTTTCTTTACGCAACTTCCCAGTTTCCTTCCTTTATAATTTTCCTTCTTCGCTTATTTTCTCATTTCTTTTTAATTTGTTTCTTTCAAAAATGGTATCGCTATTCGTTTCTTTATTCATTTTTTTACTATTTTCTTTTTTCTTCCTTTTTTTTTTTTTTGTGTATTTTACTCCCTGTTCTCTGTTGATTAATTTTTCAACTTTGTTATTCACCTTTTTTGTTATTCTCTTTTTTTTGTTATTATCCTTCTTTGTTATTCTTCATCTTTTTTATTCTTCTTCTCTGCTATTTCCTTCTTTGTTATTCTTCTTCTCTCTTACTCTTCTTCTCTGTTAATCTCCTTCTTCGTTATTCTTCTTCTCTGTTATTCTCCTTCCTTGTTATTTTTCTCCTCAGTTATTCTCCTTCTTTGTGATTATTCTTCTCTTTTATTCTCCTTCTTTGTTATTCTCCTTCTTTGTTATTATTCTTCCTTTATTCTCCTTCTTTGTTATTCTCCTTTTTTGTTATTCTTCTGCTCTTTTATTCTCCTTCTCTGTTATTCTTCTTCTCTGTTATTTTCATTCTTTGTAATTCTCCTTTTATGTTATTCTCCTTCTTTGTTATTCTTCTTCGCTCTTATTCTCCTTCTATGTTATTCTCCTTCTTTGTTGTTCTTCTTTTTTATATTCATTCTTTGTTATCTCTTTCTTTGTAATTCTTCTTTATTCTACTTCTTTGTTAATCTCCTTCACTTTGTTATTCTTCTTCTTTGTTATCCTTCTTCTTTTTTTATTCTTCTTCTTTATTATTATTCTTATTTGTTATTCTTCTTCTTTGTAATTCTTCTTCTCTTTTATTCTCCTTCTTTGTTATTCTTCTTCTCTGTCATTTTCCTTCTTTGTTATTCTCCTTCTCTTTTATTCTCCTTCTTTATTATTCTCCTTCACTGATTCTCCTTCTTTGTTATTCTCCTTTTTGTTATTCCTCTTCTCTTTTATTCTCCTTCTTTGTGATTCTCCTTCTTTATTATTCTTAATCTTCGTTATTCTTATTCTACGTTTTCTTACGAGTTTTTCTTATTCTTTGTTATTCTTCCCGGGTTTTTTTATTCTTTGCAATTTTCATTCTTTGTAATTCTTCTTCCCTGTTATTCTCATTTTTTGTCATTTTCATTCTTTGTTATTCTCTGTTATTCTTTGTTTCATTCTCTGTTATTCTCAATTTTTGTTATTCCCAGGCTTTTTTTCTCCTCTGGTAATCTAAATCTTTCTTATTTTTCTTCTGTATCATTCTCATTCTTCTGTATCATTCTCATTCCTTTTTAATATTCGTTTCTTATATTCTCATTCGTTGTAAAAATTTTTTCTGCTATTCTCCTTCTTTGTTATTCTCATTATTTCTTTTTCTCATTCTTTATTATTCTTCTCTGTTATTCCTAATCTTTCTTATTTTCATTCTTTGTTATCCTATTTCTTTGATTTGCTCATTTTTTTATAGTTTGCTTCCTTGTTTTTTTTTTTTTTCATTTATATTTTTATTTCTTTTTCTTCTTTGTTTTTTCTACTCTGTTAATCTAATTTATTGTTATTCCTCTTCATTCTTTTTCATTCTTCTTCTCCGTAATTCTCATTCTTTGTTCTTCTTCTTCTCTTTTATTCTCATTCTTTGTTATTCTTCGTCTCCCTTATTCTCATTTTTGTTTTGCTATTTTCATTCTTTCTTATTTTCTAATTCTTATTCTTTGTTATTCTTCTTTTATGTTATTCCCATTCTTTGCTATTCTCATTCTTTGTTATTCTCATGCTTTGTTATTATTCTTCTCTTTTAGTTTATTCTTTGTTATTCTTTTCCCCGTTATTCTCAATCTTCCTTTTTTCATTCTTTGTTATTCAACATTTTTGTTATTCTCTTTCATGGCTATTCGTCAATTCCCTTATTCTTTTTCCCTGATATTTTCATTCTTGGTTCTTCTCCTTCTTTGTTCTTCTCCTTCTTTGTTATTCTTAGTCTTTGTTATTCTTCTTCTTTGTTAAACTCCTTCTTTGTTATTCTCTTTCTGTGTTATCCTCCTTCTTTGTGATTCTCCTCCTTTGTTATTATTCTTTATTATTATTCTTCCTTGTTATTATTCTTCTATGTTATTCTCTTTCTTTGTTATCCTCTTTCTTTGTTGTTGTTCTTCTTTTATTATTCTTCCTCTTTGTTATTCTCCTACTGTTATACTCCTTCTTTGTTATTCTCTTTCTATGTTATTCTCCTTCTTTGTTCTTCTTCTTCTCTTTTATTCTCCTCTTTTGTTATTCTCTTCTTTGTTATTCTTCTTTGTTATTCTTCTTCTATGTTATTCTCTTTCTTTGTTCTTATTCTTCTTTGTTATTTCCCTTCTTTGTAATTCTTAATCTTTTTTATTCTCTTTCTTTGTTATTCTCCTTCTTTGTTATTCTTCTTTTTCGTTATTCTTCTTTTTTGTTATTCTCCTTGTTTGTTATTCTTCTTCGGTGTTATTTTCCTTCTTTGTTAATCTTGTTCTCTTATATTCTCCTTCTTTGTTATTCTCCTTCTTGGTTATTCTCTTTCTTTGTTATTCTTCTTCTTTGTTATTCCCCTTTGTTATTTTTAATCTCTTTTATTCTCTTTCTTTATTATTCTCCTTCTTTGTTATTCTTTTTTGTTATTCTTCTTCACTATTATTTTCCTTCTTTGTTAATCTTCTCTTTTATTCTCCTTCTTTGTTATTGTTCTTTTTTGTTATTCTTCTTCTTTGTTATTCTCCTTCTCAGTTATTCTCATTCTTTATATTTATTCTGTAGTTTTTTATTTTGATTCGGTTTTAATTTCCCTATTCTTTAATCTAACCTAATAAACGGTTACTGAATAAGAAATTACCAAAATGATGGTTAGAAATGAAATTTAAATCTTTATACTATTATCAAAATACAATACTCGCTGACAGCGTTTAGAAGGTACCCAATACTAGTGGTGACTAGTCTACAAAATTACCTCCTCCTCAATAGTGTCCATATATCTATGAGGAATTGGACATTACTCATTAATGTTCACAGCTCGGGTATACAACTCATTTCTTTATTACCTTTTCATTCATTATCTTTTTATCTATCCTCTTCGTCTTTTTCATATATTCCTTTTTACTTATTTTTTTCCTTCTTTTATTGTTCTTCATTATTTTTCGTCTTTCTTTTTACAATTTTTTTCAGCGTTTGTTTCACTATTCATTTTGTTCATCTTTTTTTTTCTTTTTCATTGCTTTCTTTCTTTTATTTTTCTTTGGTGCTTTCAATTCTTTCCTTCTTTTTCTTCCTTCTTGTTCAGTGCTTTGTTTTTTATTTTTTATAATTGCTTACTTTTTTTTTTCTTGCTTCCTTTCAATCATTTAATTCTTCTTCCTTCTTTTTTTTCTTAGAATTCGCTTTCATATTTTCTTCTTTTGTTCTTCTCTAATGGTCTCCTCTTTTATTTTTTCTTCATTCGTTTTCTCCTTTTGCCTCTTCTTTATTCTTCTCTTTCTTTTAATTCTTCTTCATTTCTCTCTTTCTTTTGATTCATTTTCATATTTTCTTCTTTCGTTCTTCTTTCTTGCCTTTCTTCTTTTGAAGTTTTGTTTATTCCCTTCCTTCTTTTCATTACTCTTAATATTTTCTTCGTTTATTCTTATTTTTTCTTTACCGTCCACTTCTTTCTTTTTTCTTCTTAATCTTATTTCCTCTTTTCTTTCATTCTTTTCCTCTATTCCTTCATTCTTTCCTCTATTCCTTCAATCTTTCTCTCGTTTTTTTCCTTTTTTTTCATTTTTAGTTTATTTTTAACTCTTTTCTCTTCCTCATTCCATTTATTCTTTTTTAAATCCTTTCCTCCTATTTCACCCGTTTCTTTATTCTATAATTTTTTTCTTTCTTCGTCGTTTTCCTTCACATAAACGTTTATTATTATTATTATTATTATTATTATTATTATTATTATTATTATTATTATTATTATTATTATTATTCTCTAATTTCATTTCGTTCAAAATTTTTTATTTCATTTAACTAATGGAATCGTAATATTTCTTTGCATTTTCCTTCATAAAGGTCATATTTTTCCTGTCCATCTTCAACCCGTTTTTTCTTCTTTCTTACTCGCATCTTTCCTTCATTTCCCTCACGTCTTTCCACACAACACTCGTTTTATCTCTGCATTTAAGTGTTTCTTTCTATCTACTCTTTCCAATCTTCTGCTTCAGCCATTTTTCTTCCATCGCCATATTAACAGCTTCTTTTTTTAACCTTAACTTTTATTCGCTGAATATTTTTCTTCCTTCTTTCTCTTTCTTATTCATCTTGCTTCATTATTTTTCAGCCTTCCTGACATCATCGTCCAATATTTTTTCCTCTTTTCACTAATATCTCTTTTTCTTAATAATTTTCATCTCGTTCTGCATTCATATCTACTTGTTCCTGTTTTCTTTCTACATTGCTCTTCTGCATCCTCCATTCTGAGGCATTTTTGTCAGCTTTACGTTTATCCAATACTTATAATTTTCACAATGGAGACGAGTTAGTCTTTTTACAATTCACTTACTTTCCCTCGCTCCTTTTTAAATCTAATTTTTTTCCCCTTTTCTTCTCGTTTCTCATTTCGTATTTTTACTATCCGCCATTTGCATTCTTTCCTCCATACGAGCGCGTTTTCTTTTACGTTCGCTTCTATCTTCTTTTCGCTTTTTTCTCCTACAAGCTTCCATCTCTCAAAATAAAATATTCTCCTTTTTTTTTTTCATCTTTATCATTCAGCTTTTATCTCCCCACCTCAATCCATTTATTTTCCCCTCTTTTTTTCTTTATTCTCATAAAAGAATTAAAATTAGGACGAAATAGATGCTGAAAAAAGACATACACAACAGATTTCTTTATAATTCGTTTGAAATTCTTCTGTTCCATAGATGGTATTTATTTTATGATTCTTTATGAAAATTATCGACATTTTCTTTCGATTTTTGACTTTGTTTCCCAGAATTCATTCTCTTACGTATCGTCTAATTTTTTTTCTTTTGTTTTGTTTTTTCGTTTCTTATTTTATTTATACATTTTTATGTTATTTCATTTTATTTTACTTCACCAAGGAATTTCTTGGTTTCGTCATTTTTACCTTTCTCTGATGTCTTGTCATATTTTTATTTCTTGCTGTTAATTCCTTTATCTTTTTTTATTTATTTGTTCCGACATAATATATGCATTTTATGTCATTCTATGCAGGTAGATAAAAGAGAAAGCATATATATATATATATATATATATATATATATATATATGTGTGTGTGTGTGTGTGTGTGTGTGTGTGTGTGTATGTATGTATGTGTGTGTATGTGTGCGCGTGCGCGCTAGTATGATTATGTATGCAAAGATAGATTTTATATTAGAAGGCCTCTCATTTATACGTACATATACTGTCATAATTGCTACTACACCCCTCAATCCAACTCTCTCATTATATGTGGTGTAATGGTTATCGTCGTGGGGAATAGACATGGCGACATGAGTTCAAACCCTCGACGAGGCTGATTGCATTTCACATAGCACTAATACCCTTGGGAAAGGTATGAATCCAATTATTCTCCCTCCGGCTATGGGTAAATAGTAGGACAGACTAGGTTCTTCAGCCTTGGTGAGGCAACTAGTATAGGAGAAAGAAAACACTAAATTCAAACCTGTTAAACTCTGCTTAAAATTGACCTTGTGTCATATCCTGCCCGAGCGGAGGGGTTGGTAAATATACATATATATGCATATATATGTGTGTGTTTGTGTTTATGTGTGTGTGTGTTTATTTGTGTGTGTGCACGCGTGAGCGTGTGTGTGTGTGTACGTGTGCACGAGCGTATAATTATATATGCATGATAGAGTTGATATTAGCTCTCTCATTTGTACATTTATATGAACTCTCATAATTGCTACTATACATCAAATCCCTCAGACAAGATACATCTGTGTGTGTGTGTGTGTGTGTGTGTGTGTGTCTGTGTGTGTGTGTGTGTGTGTGTGTGTGTGTGTGTGTGTGTGTGTGTGTGTGTGTGTGTGTGTGCACATTCATAATATTATATATGCAAAGATAAAGTTTATATTAGATCTCTCATTTATACGTTCATATACTGGCATAATTGCTACTTCCCAATCCAAGTCTCTCTCTCTCTCTCTATATATATATATATATATATATGCAGGGGGTGTATGGAGATATATATATATATATATATATATGTGTGTGTGTGTGTGTGTGTGTGTGTGTGTGTGTGCACATTCATAATATTATATATGCAAAGATAAAGTTTATATTAGGTCTCTCATTTATACGTTCATATACTGGCATAATTGCTACTTCCCAATCCAAGTCTCTCTCTTTCTCTCTCTCTATATATATGCAGGGGGTGTATGAAGATATATATATATATATATATATATATATATATATATATATATATATATATATGTGTGTGTGTGTGTGTGTGTGTGTGTGTGTGTGTGTGTGTGTGTGTGTGATTATATATGTAAAATTAGAGGCTCTCTCATTTGTACGTATATATACTCTCATAATTGCTACTACACTCCAAATACCACTCTCCGTATATAGATAGATAGATAGTGGAGTATTCAAACAATTTTATTTGTAACTACATATTTTGTAGGCACTCGTGCTGCAACGGCTATCGTCGATGGGAGTGTACATGGCGAGCCGAGTTCTAACCCTGGACGAGGCTGTATGCATTCCACATAGCATCTGTACCCTCGGGGAAGGTATTCTTCCCTCCAGCAAGAGGTATATAGTAGGAAGAACTCCTTAACCTTCTTATGGCAATAGCTTTTGGAGGTGGAAGCCTCTGAATTCAAACCTGTTAAACTCCGCTAAAAATCGACCTTGTGTCACAACCAGCTCATGTGGACGAGTTGATAAATAAGTATATTTTGTAGTCAAGAAACTACAGTAACTATATACTTATATATTCAAGGATGGGCAGAAAAGTACATATGATGACGTCATATTAGCTGTTTGTATGATGTCGGCATATTAACTTTATTGACTAAGACGATCAAAGCACTGCAACAAATAGAAGAAGTGTGTGGACCGCAAAAGAAACTATGTTGAAAAATTAACCTCATTTAGTTAGAATCAATGAGAGTATCTTGACCATGCACACATACACACACACACACACACACACACACGCAAGCACACAAACATACGTATATATATGTATAAGCATATACGTATATACATACGTGTGTCACTGTGTGTCCATACATGTAATTTTATAGATTTTCTACCCTATAGAAAATATCACAGTATATATATATATATATATATATATATATATATATATTATGCATCCTGACAGCTTAATGTATATTAGAGGACTGACCATATCGTAGTCTCCTGGCTAGCAATGTCGATTAGCTGATCAATGTTAGCGAATTCAGTTCTTACTGAGGACTCAATGCATCTGGCCCTGTGCCACATTAAATATAAGCATGCATGGATGCTTTCTGATAAAAAAAAATTTTCCACACCGACAGACAGACAGAAAGATAATGTCACCCAACGTTAATAGCAAAATCAGGCCGTAAAACTAACTGCATCTCAAATCACAAGAATGTTCTGCGTGTCCAGTTTGCTGACCATTATACTACATGAGGTGCCCTAATGGCAAAAAGGAAACGACTGATATATATATATATATATATATATATATATATATATATATATATACGTGGGGCTTTCTATAGGTTTCTAGATTTTTTTGTACAGGCATTTAAAATTGTCGTAGACTCTTGTAAATTCAGTATCTTATTGCTATACATCTTATGAGATGACTGACCAATTTCTATGATTTCACGTTCAAATGAACAACTCCAGCAGAAATTGGAATACACCCTACTAAAGCCTGATTGTCACAGATGGTGAATTTCAAAAATGCAATCTGGACGTGAGGACACTTTAGAAGAACGATATGCAATAAAATTCTATTTTAAACTCCGAAAAAATGCCACAGGAACGTAAGGAATGCTTCCGACTGCTTTTCGACCATCTTGCATGAATCGAGCATCAATTT
>OY757914.1:18305632-18375632 GCA_963585895.1 Sepioteuthis lessoniana
GACCATACATCAACACACACACACACACACACACACACACACACACACACACACACACACATACATATATATATATATATATATATATTGTCCTTCTCTATTTAAAAGGCATGTCCTTTAGGCATGTTTCATTAAATGCTAAAATTCATAATTTCTAATCGAATAAATAAATTTTTGATTTATAATTAAATAATTTTCTCCCATATGTTACACTCATAATAGCCTATCACCCCTTTCGATTTGAAAACAATGGAATCTTCCAATATTGAATAAATCCCAACCGTTAAATTGCTCATAGCAATATAACGTGATCAAACAACTTGAAAAGTAAAAAGTTTTTAACGAGCGCTTTTTTTTATTCTTTCAACTGGGTGATATATTTGAAAAACTGGCAGAGTTCCCGTCAAAAATTATTAGATGACCGGAATTTAGACTCTTCATCTTGTCTAGGTGTTCGAAAAACTAGCATCGGTCGCATTAGCAAATTGCGAAAGCGTGTGTATCGGTACAATCCTTTAGATCATCTAAAGAAAGAAAGAAAGAAAGAAAGAAAGAAAGATAGAAAGAAAGAAAGAAAGAAAGAAAGAATTGAAAACGAAGGAATATCTTAAAAGAAAGAAAAACAGAAAGAAAGAAAGAAAGAAAGAATTGAAAACGAAGGAATATCCTGAAAGAAAGAAAGAAAGAAAGAAAGAAAGAAAGAAAGAAAGAAAGAAAGAAAGATAGATAGAAAGAAAGAAAGAATTGAAAACGAAGGAATATCTTAAAAGAAAGAAAAACAGAAAGAAAGAAAGAACGAAAGAATTGAAAACGAAGGAATATCTTAAAAGAAAGAAAAACAGAAAGAAAGAAAGAAAGAAAGAAAGAATTGAAAACGAAGGAATATCTTGAAAGAAAGAAAGAAAGAAAGAAAGAAAGATAGAAAGAAAGAAAGAAAGAATTGAAAATGAAGGAATATCTTAAAAGAAAGAAAAACAGAAAGAAAGAAAGAAAGAAAGAATTGAAAACGAAGGAATATCTTGAAAGAAAGAAAGAAAGAAAAAAGAAAGAAAGAAAGAAAGAAAGAAAGAAAGAATTGAAAACGAAAGAATATCTTGAAAGAAAGAAAGAAAGAAAGAAAGAAAGAAAGAAAGAAAGAAAGAAAAGGAAAAAGAATGGCTGAGCACGAAGTAAAACGAAAAAGAAAAAATAAACATAAATTATAGAGAGTAAAAATGAAAAAGAAAAAATAAAGAAAAAAGTGATGTGAGATTAAGAAACGTAATTGACGTTGTTGTTAACTGTAAACAAAACTAAGAATATTTTAAAACTTCTATGAGATGATTTTAGATAATTAACATGTCTCATGTTACCATGACAACATAATTTATATATTCACTCAGAAATGAAATCTGGTAACGTGACCAATATATTTATACGTTACTTAAATTATATATATATATATATATATATATATATATATATATATATATATATATATATATATATATATCGGCTGCTATATTTACAAATAAAGAATTGTTAATATCGATGATAGAGCATTTGTAGATCTAAATTCAAACAGCGTAGACATAGGCGCTCGGTAAGTGTCAGTTTCTCGCCTATGTGATCATCCTCTCTCTCTCTCTCTCTCTATATATATATATATATAATTATTATTCAAGGTTTGCGTTATTAATGAGGGAGGAATATTAAATATCTGAAATAAAACGTATGAAAATAAAATCACTGTCGACGCAAAAATAAAAATTCCGCTGTAACTGTCAGTTTCACGTTTTATTCGACTTACAGACCAAATAAAGACCGATTCAATTTAATTGTGATGGTTTTACTTAGTATATCTATATTTTGTTTTTGTTTTTGTTTTTTACAGATTTGATTTTTGGATTTAAACTTATTTCTTGGGATAAAAAGTCACGTTTTATTTATTCATTCAATTATTTTTTTTTTCTGTCTACTAAACTTTCTTAGGTTCGTTTACACTTTCTTGGGTTTTATAGTTGACTACTTCTCTTTCAAAAGATGCTTAGTTTTAAGTTTAAGTTTATTGATTGTATAGTCTGTGGTTGTCGGTCGTTTTGTAATAATTTGTTTTTATGTCCGTATTTGGAACTTAGCTCATTTTTGTTCAGGACTTTATGTTTTTCTGAAAATGTGATTGTTTCAATTTTCTCCTCCTGGTAAAGAGTACAATGTTTCTATTTTTTAGGTGACATGTGGGTGTTATATATTGACCCTCGACCGAGCCGTCAATCAAGAGATGCACCTGTGTAAATAAGCGGAAGAAGAGCGGAAGCAGGCGAACGTTAGAAAATAATATAACCAGGTGCCCAGGGTGGTTCGAGTCTCTTGGAGACAGAATGCCAGCGTGAGAGCCAGCTTGCAGACTGAGGGCTTATTTACTGTTTATTAGTATTTTTTTTTTTTTACTGTGTGTTAGTCGTTTTATTTTCTCTTTGTTTATAGTTTTAATTACTATCAGCTGGAAGATTTATTTACTATTTCTAGTCTTGATTAATATCTATTAGTCGTTTTATTTACTATTTGTCAGAAGTGTTATATATTGACCCAGGACCGAGCCGTCAATCAAGAGATGCACCTGTGTAAATAAGTGGAAGAACAGCGGAAGCAGGTGGACGTAGAAAATAATATAACCAGGTGCCCGAGCGGTTTGAGTTAGTTGGAGACAGGATGCCGAAGTAAGAACCAGCTCCAGACGGAGGGCTTTGGGCTTTTAGTGACCCCCGGTTTAGTAACTCAAGCCAAGATGCAAAAGAAGTGCTGCTATGGTCGAGAGGAAGAACTTGAGTCAATATAGCAGTCCGTCCTTGTCTCCACTCATTTCTCATACACAACAAACATCACCTTTTCGAAAATAAAGAGTGAGAGATTTATATAAAGAAGTATTTTCGTTCGTTTGTTGAAGTTGTCATTATCAGTATGTTCCCGTATATATTTGTATACGCGTGCAGTTGTATGTGGCTATACAACATGGGTTTCGAAAGTGTTCCGCTTCGTTCAAATTTCTAGTTGTCGAATGATTAGTTGTATGTGTAGCTTCTCTGTTTTCAAGAACATTCCGTTATTCCGATAAATATTAGCCGAGTATATAACTTTGGTTTTTAAACTGCTACCGTTTAATGGTCACTAGAACTTTGTTCTGCGGCTGTTGAAAGTGTAATATTTTGACCTTCGACCCAGCCCCAAAAATGCTATTCCAAGGTGATACACCGGAAGGAAGTGACACATTCCAACGGCCAGTAATCAAAAGAGATCTCGTGGGCGAATTAAGGCTTATGAGGTGGGACAAGGTGAAGGTTCCATTGTGCCACTACAGTGATGCACCAGAACAGAGTAACCTCTGAACTGCATGACAGTTATTTCCGCTTGATGACGATTAAACATTCGATTTCAAAGATCCAGTAGGCGATCGTGTGGGCGTTGAGTTATTATTTAACTCAGTTGAGTTGGGGTGCCAAGCAGTTGCCAGCAGAATTCCAGACACCTAGAGACCAGATGTGGTAGGGAAAGCCACACCCGACCGAGGGGGGCCCTCAGAAAGCCCCGATGGAGTTGACCCCAACATCAGGAGAACAAGAAAGACACAACGTGACGGTCATAACAGTGGGGTCAAAATATGAAGTTTATGTTCGGTCTCCAGCACCCTCTCACATGCAAACCCTGGAAAACCCTTTCGAAACCCTTGCAATAAAGTGAGAGGTAAATATATTTGAAAAGAAGTCTTCCTGCATCTTTATCCTGCGTCGTTTCTTCCTGTGTCTTCTTCTTGCGTCTTTCTGCGTGGGTCTTTATTATTGAGTCGTTATGATACGGCAAATGAGTATATAACAAAAGGGATGATGACGGAGTTGTGATTATCTCATATTCGTTTTATGTAAAGTAAAGTAAAGTCGAGGGTGACCCGAAGGCTCTCTTTTCGATAGCTACTACACCAAGGCATAGGGGAAGGCGCTACTCCTTTCTCTGGATTGCTCCACTTTACCCTTGATCCTTACCTTAAATTGCTGAGTGTTAAGAAGGTGGCATCAAAAACCATTTTTGGAGTCTTTGGTATGACTCGACCTGGGATTGAACCCAGGTCTCCCTGGCCATTGCCGAACTGACTCATATTTTCAATGAGGCTGACTTTTTTTATTATTTATAAATTCATTTTTGGAGTTTGTTTGATTTTAGTGTTTATTGGTAAGTTTGATTAATTAATTGATAGATATGGACGGCATTATAACCCATCTGAATTTATTTTCACGCCGGAAATTACGTATATCGTACATTTAGAGGAGTACCTGTGGTGTTATCGCTAACATTATGAACTTCAACTTCGTACTTCGCGTGTTCGACCTCCAGTCACATTATTGCGTGCACTTTCGGACTAATCCCCTTAGGAAACGCACGAACCACCTTATCCCTACAGTGAATGGTTAAATAATACCACTGCTGTTTTTCAGAAAGTATACCCTTTGCATTAAATAACCTACAAAGATTAATATGCCATTAAACAAAAAAAACAAACTATTATACAGGTTGGAACGATAAAATTGTCGTCCTAAAGAAAACAACACTACAGCTTTATTTTAAAACTTTTATTGAAAAAATCAATTCAGCTAACTTGATTATGTAGTAGAGCTGACATCTATTCAATGTAGTCGCCTTCAGCCTCAATCACCGCCTCGATACGGATCCGGAACTGGGGAGCATGCCTTTTCCACAGGCGCCGGCGGGAGCTCGGCAAATACTCGGGGGATGGCGACGATCAGGCTGGCTTTGGTGTTGTGGGGGGTCATGTTGGTGATGTTCTCGACGAATGACCAAACGAAGTAGTCCAGCGGGTTCAGGTAGGGAGAGGAGGGGGCCAGTTAAAGAAGGGTACAAAGTCGTAGCACTCCTTCTGAAGCCAAGCCTGGGTCTCTTTGGACTTGTGGGCCAGCGCCGAGTCCTGCTGCCACGCCAAGGGTTTGCCACTGGCCACCAGATTGCACCAGGGGAACACCACACTCTTCAGCACATCCAGGTATTCTTTGGTGTTGACTTTCAAGCCGACGTCGAAGATGTGAGGTGGCATGACGTGGCCGTCACTTGAAACCACACCAAAGACCATAACCGTAACCGGAAACTTTATTTTCATCACCCTGGGCTCGTCCCTGTTATTCGTGACAATCCAGATTTGCATTTTGAGGGTGCTGGCAACGGTCCTGTTGTCATAACTTGGATCGGTAGAGACCATGAGTTGTACAGCGGTGCATCTCCATTCTCGCTCGTTGAACATTGTGTCACTTTCAGACATGACAGAAGGCTCCTATCGCTCTTGGGATTTGTACACAACTGGCCAACTAGTAGATGGTCTGCAATAAAAAAAAGAAAACCGGTTTTCATTTAACGGAAATGGAATCATGTCGTCTTTTCTAGGGCGACAATTTTATCGGTCCACCCGGTATTTACATTTTTGTGTAGTTTGAATTTTTGCATACAGTTATTTGATATCAGGTATTATTATCTAAATTTGCTAACAGATCTATTTGACCCATAGATGAGACCCCAACAGGTACTACCACTCCGATTCAGGGCAGACCTGGGAGTAATAACAATGAAAGAGTACTCCACACTCCCCATAGCTCCAGAACTGGAGCCTCACCACCAGCTGCAGTTTAGTGTCATACCCAGGATATCCCTTTTCCGGAAAGGGGTCTTATTCCTCTTCAGGCTGGGGATGCAGTTAGTATATTCTAAGCTCTACCGTCAAGGCAGTTGATAGATATCTGACCTGTGTTAGTTTTCACATTTTTTGTTGTGCTATTAAGTTGAATATTGTGATTTTTCCGTGAAACTGCCATTCTATAATTTTGTTTCGTAATTTTTTTGCTTCATTGAAAATAGTTTCGTTGGACGAGTTATCAGATAATCTACGGTTGATAAATTAGGATTGGCTTGATTATGATAGAAGAAGTATGCGTGCAAAAGGGGATATCATTTTGCTTTCCTAATGGTTGGTATATACTTTTGTTAAAGCTGAAAGTTACATCTAGAAAATCTACTTCTTTTATATTTGTTTTTATGTCAAATTTTATCTTTTTTCTTTGAATTTTTAAATAGTTTCTTTTATAAGTTGATGTTTTTAGACTATTGTAGTTTCTTCTTATCATGTATCCACTGTCCCTCAACTTGGCGCAGTTGGCTTGGGCTGTAGAATACACTGACTGCATCTCTGCAGAGGGTTAATTCTTCCCAAAACGATTTTTCTAGATATGACACTAAACAATCTGACAGTGAAGCTCCAGTAATGCTGGAGTTTTGGGGAATGCAGAGTACCTCTTAATGGCTAACTCTTCCAGGACTCATCCGGCCCGGAGTGGTAGCACTTGATAGAGTCCTATCAATGGGTCAAATAGGACTGTTAACATTTATACTGTGTACTTATGCTGAATTTAAATAAAACTGATTTCTACATTTAACTGAGTGTAAACAAATGACTGAAGTTTAATTGAATTGTTAGTGATACATAGCAAATCTTAAAAACATTAAACTGTGTGCAAACAAATGATTAATAGTAAATAAAATTATTCCTATTCGATAGAAATAAGTTAAACCATTTAACTGTGTAAAAAAGAATGAGCTTACGCTCGTTTAAAATGTTATCTACTAAACATATTTCGAAATCATATATTTAAAATATATGCATAAAAAGTATTTGGTATTAAATGACCGACTGTTGTACCTAACAAAAGGTTACTGAATGACGAATAAACAAAACTGAAATTGAAAATGAAATTCAAATCTTTATAATATTAAACAAAATACAATACTTGCCAAGTAGCGTGAATAAGGTACCCGATATTTGTCTCTGCTTCTCTCCAGACAGGACTTGACACAAGGTCGATGACCCAAAAGTCGATTATAGTGAGGGTTAGGGGAAGGGAAGGTCAGGAACGAGTCGAAGCTCGAGTCCTGCTTGACTATGCTGGTCATCGACCCACAGTGCAATGTAGGTCTGATGAGCCTAGTTGGACATGAACTTAAATCTGGGTGCAGGCACATATGCCTGATTATTGCTTAAACTGGACATCAAGATCCAGTGCTATACAGGGTACCCACTGCTAGTGGTGATTACTTAGCGAAATTACCCTCCTCACAATAGTATCCAACGTATTTATGCGGAATGGGACATACCCATTAATGCTCATAGGTAGGGTATATAACAGTAAGAGGAATGGGACATACGAATTAATGTTCATAGGTAGGGTATATTACAGAATGAGGAATGGGATATAACCAATTATGTTCATAAGTAGGGTATATAACAGTATGAGAAATGGGACATACTCATTAATGTTCATAGGTAAGGTTTATAACAATAAGAGGAATAGAACATGCCTATTAATGTTCATTGGTAGGGTATAACAACCAAACCAAATCAAACCGTCCGTCAACAGACCTGTGTTTTTTAATTAACCATTATCGTTTATGTATGTATGTATGTATGTATGTATGTATGTACATCTGTATGTATGTATGTATGTATGTATGTATGTATGTATGTCTTCCAACCACTCCTTAGCATCTTTGTTGCTTTCAATCGTTTCGTCTTTTTCTTTATTCAACTATGTTGCTTCATTCTTTAATAGTAGCAAATTTCCAAACTGTTTGATCGTTTATAGATGATTTTGTAATTTTTATGTGTTTCTTTGTCAGTTAGTATGTCAAACATTAAATGAAATTAATGGAAGAAAAAGCACCTCAAAATCAAATCTAAAAACTGCCAGTCAAGAAAAAAGACTTCAGAAGTGAGAAAAAATATTTGCTTGGAAATCCTCCTGAAATAACTGACAAACCAAGTGAAGAAATTATTCATGACCAACAAGACCAACTCGGACACTTTGCAACATAGTTCTGAAAGTAATTAAAAGCAGAAAAGCTGCTGGCCTCAGTGAAATACCAACTGAAGTCTGGAAGACAAAGGTATTTGATAACATACTTTTTCGTTTATGCAAAAAAAAAAAAACCCTCTAAGCAACATTGTTTGTCGATGTCTTTAAGTCATTTGATTCAATACTCAAAAGAAAGATGGAACAAATACTTCTTGCAAATAGTCTTCCGAACGAAACTGTTCGAACTACGATGATGTTTTATAAGGACACGAAGGCCATGGTCCACTTATCTGAAGACGACTACTACGACATTGTTGCTGGAGTCTTGGAAATAGATAAGTTTATATCTCACGAAGACCATCTAGTCTAGGTTCTGTAATTGAAATATTTCATATCTGCTGTGATGAATGCTCTCAATCGGGGGTTCTTTCGAGTTCGTAACCGATTTTTTTTATCTAGGGTTTTTCCACTGTTTAAGCCTTCAAGTTTTTCTCAAGTTAAAGTTAATTTCTTCCTAAAAAAATTTATTTATTTTTTAAAGCTAACTTTTTGTTAAGTTTATTAGCCTTTGTGTTGGGTTATCTCTAAGTCTTCTTTGTGATCATTTAGAGTCGTGAATGCTGGCGTTTTTGTGAGGCGATTTATGGAGTCATCTCAGCTGAGGTTTTGTGTATTTAATTTGATTTAATTTTTCTTTTTTGTTTCTTGGTGATATCCTGTATGCATGTGATGTTTTCAAAGTTTGTAATTATGCAAACACGCTACCCCAAGCAAGATGTGATATAAGGTCAATTTTTATACTGAGTAAAGTTGGTTTGAATTCAAAATTGACGTGTGAACAGATACGATGTGTGTGTGTGTGTGTGTGTGTGTGTGTGTGTGTGTGTGTGTGTGTGTGTGTGTGTGTGTGTGTGTGTGTGTGTGATTTTGTTTAGTTTTATTTCTTTGTTTAACGGCATTAAATAATCAACGAATATATATATATATATGCCACAAACCTTTGTGGGTTATTTAACGCCAAATATCTCATTTTAGAGGAAGAGTAGCTGTGTTAACCTGTAGCTGGGGATAAAATGTTATACTATATATATATATATATATATAGCGGTGTATTTCCTCGTGTGATTGTCACCTGCACGTACATCTGAACACAAGATTATACACCACTCTATAATTACGATTCATTTGCCCTTTTTCTATCATTTCCGTTGTGATATAATGCCCACCTTATGAAACATCACGTTACGAATTTTTACTTTTCATAATTATATTATTTTTAAGGTTTTATACTTTTTAAATGCAAACGTTTCTTATTTGCGTGTGTGTGTGTGTGTGTGTGTGTGTGTGTGTGAGAGAGAGAGAGAGAGAGAGAGAGAGAGAGAGAGAGAAATTAACACATTCGCTTAGAAATAATCCTCAATACAGTAAGAAAAATTTCTTAAGTGAGGGACGCTTACTCTATAATTATTGTTAATAATTCTTTTTTCAGTTTCATCAAGGGAAAAATGTTGACGTTATCTGATATCAATATCAGAAACTATCAGTAGAAAAAAAAACCCCTCCTGCCTCCATCAGACAACGCTAAAAAATGCAACCAACGAAATGTAATAATAAAACCCATGACAATGAGAATATTATTAGTCTTGGGAGTTGGTGATGACATCCCCAAAGTTCAAACTATGACGAGAACCAAAGAATCAAGACAGAGTGATAAGACCTGCAAGATCAAGAATATTAGTCCGAAAGATGACCGAATTAGTGAGAATGATTCACCTTAGAATATGAGACACTGGACGAAGATCAAAATATATATCAATCGAGATAAGACCTGTAAGATCAGGAATGTCAGAAGGAAAGATGACCGAATTATTGGGAATGATTCACTTCAGAATATTAGACATTGGACGAAGATCAAAATATATATCAATCGAGATAAGACCTATAAGATCAGGAATATCAGAAGGAAAGATGACCGAATTATTGGGAATGATTCACTTCAGAATATTAGACATTGGACGAAGATCAAAATATATATCAATCGAGATAAGACCTGTAAGATCAGGAATATCAGAAGGAAAGATGACCGAATTATTGGGAATGATTCACTTCAGAATATTAGACATTGGACGAAGATCAAAATACGAGGATTATTAAAATAATTTCCAGCCTTTTTTCGTATGGCCACTTTTATTGATAGTACACACATGAAACTCTAGTCCCTTTCGAAGTAATCTGCTCCGGCTGCAATGCACTTGTTCTACCGTTTCAACAACTTCTGCAAAGGCCCCATGGAAGTCCTCTTGTGTGAGCGTGTCAATGACCTTCGTCGCAGCCTCTTTCATCTCCTCAATTGTCTCATAATGACAGCCTCTGAACTTAGGGAATAACCAAAAGTCACAGGGAACAACGTCTGGACTATAGGGAGGCTGAGGAGCTATCTTGATGCCCATCTTGGTCAAATAGTCTGTGACAAGGATGGAGTTGTGGACTGGTGTATTGTCTTGGCGGAAATGCCACTGAGCCGATTTGAAGAGTGCTGGCGTCCTCCGACGGAATCTCTTGCTGAACTCCCTAAAAAACCTCAACATAGTAACCCTTTGGTCAATCAAGTCTGGTGTTCTGACTTTCTTAGTCTTCCCACACCTCTCATCATTCCTCACAGACTCCCTGCCTTCCTTGAATCTCTCATGCCACTCAAATCTGATGCTCGATTCATGCAAGATGGTCGAAAAGCAGTCTGAAGTATTCCATACATTTCTGTGGCATTTTTCCAAGTTTAAAACAGAATGTTATAGCATATCGTTCTTCTAAAGTGTCGTCACGTCCAGATTGCATTTTTAAAATTCACCAGCTGTGACTATCAGGCTTTAGTAGGGTGTATTCCAATTCCTGCTGTAGTAGTTCCTTTGAACCTGAAATCATAAAAATTGGTCAGTCATCTCATAAGATGTATAGCAATAACATAGTGAATTTTCAAGAGTCTACGACAATTTTAAATGCCTGTAGGAAAAAGTATGGAAACTTATTGAATGCACCACGTATATATCAATCGAGATAAAACCAGCATGATCAAGAATATCACTCCGAAAGATGACCGAATTAGTTAGAATGATTCAACCCAGAATATCAGACATTAAGGAAGGGAAAAGAACAAATCGATTGAAAAAGAGCTATAATAGCTGTAAAAGGGAATATTATGTTAGATGCTTTATAAATTGCTGATTAACAAAATTTCTGGCAATATCCATCTCAGGTTTTAGATGCCTTCCACTAATGACTCACATCTGAGTTTTGTGGTCTGCTTGATAATAACTTAGATAGTTTCATTCTCTTTTCTGTTGCCTCTAATAAAAACCAAGATTTCACTGCGATATAATGCAAGTCGGGAAAGGAGGTGCTTTCCCGACTTGCATTATATCGCAGTGAAATCTTGGTTTTAGTTGAGAGATTAGAGAAACAAAATCTTTCTATCGACATATCATTCAGAACATTTGTATATTTAACAAATCTGTGGTGGATACGAACTAGGAAGATCGATCAATCAATCAGCCTCAGTCTGTTCTTATCAATCTTATGAATATGTCCACATCTTTTGCATGGTTTTTAATCCCACCCTCATCGTATTTATTGATTAAGTCTATTCATGTCTGTCGCTATCTATCGATCTACATCAGTCGAATTTGATTTCTTTTTATCAGTGTCTGAATCACTGAATTTCAGTGTATATATATATATATATATATATATATTCGTTGTGTTATGGTTATCGCTTGAGGAAATGGATCCAGCGATCCGAGTTCAATTTTTGGAAGAGGGTGTTTGTTGGGAAAGATAAGAATCCAACTACTCTATTTTCTACTCTCTGTAAATAGTAGGACAAACTTGTTCTCGATAACCTTGATATGGCAAATGGTCGAGAAGATAAACTTTGAATTCAAACCTATTAAACTCCGTTTGAAATTGACCTTATGTCACATCCTGCCCACGCAGAGGGGTTGGTATATATATTTATATAATATATATATTTATATATATAAGTAAATTTAGCGACCGTAGTCGAGAGCGATCTAAAGGATTCCTTTTCATTAGCTACTTCACCGAGGTGTTGGGGAGAGCGCTTTGGAAAAAGTGACGCCAGGAACTTTTGCGTCACTTATATACACGGGGAAAGTGGATAACGTACTGGACTACGACATCGTAAAAAAAATGAGTTTGAACTCCATCTGCACTCTTCCGTTCACTTTCAAACTAATACCATTGGGAAAATATGAATCCCCTTATGGGTTCAGTAATACCACTACTGGCTAGTCTATCCCAAGGTTAAAGAACGCTGGACGGCTCCACTTTACCCTGGGACCGTACCTTATAATGCTGAGTGTTAAGCAAGGCAGCATCAAGAACCATTTTTTAAGTCTTTGGTATGACTCTGGACCAATCGCGAACAATCTACCCAATGACCTGTTATATACATTGGTATATAGATATGTGTGTGTTGTAAGTATGTGTCTACTGTATACCCAAATATATAAGTTTTGTGTAATCCGATGGTTTGGTTTCTTTGTTTAATGGCATATCAACCTTTGTAGGTTATTTAATGCCAAAGCTAGAAGAACAGTAGTGGTACTATTTAACCCATACCTTACCCTTGGGTATTTGCACGAAAGAGAATGTAATAGCGCGAACTCTAGTCGCGCCGAACCAAGTCGGTTTAGGCTGTAGAATACACCGACCGCATCTCTGCAGGGGGAGGGTAAACCTTTCCCCTTAAACAAGTGTCATGGATATGACATTAAACAATCTAATGGCAATGCCCCAGTAATACTGGAGCTTTGGGGAATGCAGAGTATCCCTTCATTGCCATTGCTCCCAGTTCCACTCTTGTGGTAGCACCTAACAGGGTCCTATCTATGGGTCAAATAGAACTGTTTGACATTTAAACTAAGTGCAAACAAATGACTTATGCTAAATTAAATCGTTTGAAATAGAAGTTTAATCATTTAACACATGACTGACGTTTAATTGAATTGTTAGTAATACTTTAAAATACTTACAACCATGTAACCTTGTTACCTTATGCTTAATTGAATTGTCAGGAATAGAATTGTTTGATCGTTTAACCGTGTGTATCAACAAAATGTGTTTACAAATCATATATTTAATATCTATGTAAAAACCAGATTTGGCATTAAATAACCAACAATGATTGATATGCCATAAAACCAAACCAAACCTAACCAATCCAGTCGCGCCGTTACGCTCATTTTTGGACTAAAACTCTAGGGAAAGTTTTAAACGCTCTAATTCCTCCCGGTTATTAGTAAACTAGTACCACTACTATCTTTCTACAAAGATGGTTTTAGCTTTAGATAACCCTCGAAGGTTGATATGCGCTCAAACAAAAAAATAACCTTGATGGGAGCTCTACTGTCTGCTTTGTTTTAAACAAATTCTGGAAGAAGCATTCCACAAAACGGCAGCTGCTCGCTCACTTATCTATAATCTAACTAACCATCTAAGTAAGAACATGCTGGGCACTGCTGGGGAGTAGGGACGAACTTAAAAGCGATGTTTTCCTGTAGACTCCTACACATGGACACACCAGTGTTGGCCGATGTGCAGATCATTACGCAGACACTAGATGTGTAACGTAATGGCCAAGGGATTTCGGCCCATGCCTTTGAGTTTAGTTAGGCTGAGAACATTTCGGCTCAGCACATGGGTTAGTTAGGTGCAAACATTGAGGCAGGTGTTAACGCGGGCGCGTGCGAGCGGATGGAGGTGTCACTCAGATGTCACAATAGTCCGAGACGAAACGGGTGACGGGGTGCGAGTGACGTCACGCACCGGAAGCGCGCAGAGGTTTGTGGAGATTTGAAGAAAGAGAGTTGAGTACTAGACGCCAAACGAGGAGGATCGACTTTTGGAGCTCGCAGACGCGAGGCAAACTTGCACCCTATGGGGGCCGCACGAGATGGGGGCCAAATGAATAAGACAGCATAGAAGATTATGTCTCTCCTCCTTATGTCGAAACCTTTAACTCAAAGTTAATAAAAAGGTTTCGTACTTGAACAAGAAGTCGTTACGTGTTTTCGAATTTCGAGATTCCTATGTTCTTTATATGTTCTATCGTTTATGAACATTATATGTCTATTTCGCACATGGCTATATTCGTGTATATGGCTATGTAACAGATGTCAAGTAAGAGGACCTGAAAAGAAAGATAGGCACAGATAACTAGAGGGTCAAGGGAATCTGTACTATAAACATTTACTAGATAACGATGATGATAATGATGACAGCTGGTTTGAATTCTAAGATTTCCTTCTCGACTGGTTGCCTTACCGAGGCTAAAAACCAATTCAGCTATACGGATATAAACATAAAACCAAAAATGAAGGAGACGGTTTCACACCTTTCTCGAGGATATTTGCGTAAAGTAAAATGCAAATATTCTGAGTGTAGCATTATAAAGTAAAAAAAGATTTTATTTTTCAGGGTTTTCGGACTATTGTCTTCATCTTTATTGCTATATTCACTAAGTTTCGGCCGTTATATCCTCCGGCTTTCTTCTGGTGTTTCTTGTCGAACTCAGGAACTTCGAACCGCGTCCTTTATCTTTAATCCACGGAGATTGCTTGTTCTGATTCCGTTAACCACATCCAGGTATAAGTGTTAGGTATTCTTGTATTGTTAATTGCCTGAAGTCAGGATTGAACCTGCAACCTCCAGATGAATGTCTCTTTAGAAGCTTAGGAAACCAACGCCTATAACCGTTATACAATGTATCCTACTGGATATTATAATCGAACACAAGAACGTAGAAACCCCGTAGCCAAAATCAAAACTGCGTATATAATGACTGTATTTATTTTTTAAACTGTTACGTTTATAGTAGGAGCCACCATGGAATAGTGGCGAACATGCTGGACTGCAACATCGTGATAAGAGAGTGGAGGTGCCCGTGGTGTAATGGTTATCGTCGTAGAAATTGGAGACGGCGATACGAGTTCAAATCCTGGACAAGGCTGATTGCATTTCACATAGCACTAGTACCCTTGCAAAAGGTTTGAATCCCTCCAGCTATGGGTAAATAGTAGGGCAGACTGGGTTCTTTAACCTTGGTAAGGCAACTAGTCAAGGAGAAAGAAAACTCTGAATTCAAACCAGTTAGACTCTGCGTAAAAATTGACCTTGTGTCATTTCCTGCCCGAGCGGAGGGGTTGGTAAATATGGGTAAGAGAGTTCAAACTCCAGCTATGCTATTAAGTTCACTCTCAGACAGGGAAAGGTATGAAGCCTCTTATCCTCCCAACTATGGGTTAAATAGCATCCCTACTTTTCTTCTAGAAGGATGGTTTTGGCATTGAATAACCCACAAAGAGTTGATATGACATTAAAAGAAAGAAACTAGACTAAACTAAATCTTAAAACCATTTAACGGTGTACTAGCAAATCATTAATATCAAATAAAATTATTTGTGTAGATAGTAACGATTAAAATCGATTAGCTGTGTGCATATAAATGATTAATATTGAAATGAATTTTTACTGCTATATACCAATCGTTGAAACAATTTAACTGTGTGCAAACAAACGATTAATGTTGAATAGAATTATTAGTGTTACGTGGTACATTCAATAAGTTTCCATACTTTTTTGTACAGGCATTTAAAATTGTCGTAGACTCGTGAAAATTCACTATGTTATTGCTATACATTTTATGAGATGACTGACCAATTTTTATGATTTCAGCTTCAAATGAACAGCTACAGTAGCGATTGGAATACACCCTACTAAAGCCTGATTGACACAGCTGGTGAAGTTCAAAAATCCAATCTGGACGTGACGACACTTTAGAAGAACGATATGCAATAAAATTGTGTTTTAAACTTGGAAAAAATGCCACAGAAACCTATGGAATACTTCAGACTGCTTTTGGAGCATCTTGTTTGAATCGAGCATCAGTTTTTGAGTGTCATAAGAGATTCAAGGAAGGCAGGGAGTCTGTGAGGGATGATGAGAAGTGTGGGAGGAGTAAGGAAGTCAATACACCAGAGTTGATTGACCAAAGGATTAGGGTCAAGGTTAGGGTTACTATGTTGAGGTTTTAAGGGAGTTCAGCAAGAGATTCCGTCGGAAGAGCCCAGTACTCTTCAAATCGGGTCAGTGGCATTTCCACCAGAACAATACACCAGTCCACAACTCCATCCTTGTCACAGACTATTTGACCGAGATGGACATCAAGACAGTTCCTCAGCCTCCCTATAGTTCAGACCTTGCTCCCTATGACTTTTGGTTATTCCCTAAGTTCACATGCTGTCTTTATGAGACAACTGAGGAGATGAAAGAGGCTGTGACGAGGGCCATTGACGCTTTCACACAAGAGGACTTCCATGGAGCCTTCGAGAAGTTGTTGGAACGGTACAACAATTGCATTGCAGCTGTAGGAGATTACTTCGAAAGGGACTAGAGTTTCATGTGTATACTATCAATAAAAGTGCCCATACAAAAAAACGCTCGAAACTTATTTAACGATCCTCGTATCTAGCAATACTTGAAACCTTTTAACTGTGTGCAAAAAAAAGGTTAATATTAAACCGAATAATTAGAGTTAGATAGCAATGTTTTAAACCATTTGACGGTGTGCAAACCAATTATTTATATTAAATAGAATTATTAGCGTTTGATAGCAATACTTAAAATAATTGGTGTGCTAACAAATTATTAATAATGAATAGAATCAATAATGTTCGATAAGACACTCTTAAGTCCAGATGTCTTACAATAGTTAATGACTTATGGTTTCTTAGTTTAATGGTATATCAACTTTCGTGGATTATTCAATGCGAAGGCTATCCTCGGAGAACGGAAGTGTTACTGTTTAACACATAGCCCCACCCCTGTTTTTAAGTATTGCTATTTATTGTTTGCACTCAGTTATATTTCAAACTAAAAATTAAATTTCATAAATATAGTCTAAATGTTTGAACAGTTCTATTAAAAGCATAGACGTATCCCTAACAGGTACTACCAGTCCAGGTCAGAGAGGACATGGGAGAAATGATAATGAAAATAATAGTACAGTGTATAAAGTTTATTAAATTTAGTCGGCCCTCAATTTGACATGGTTGGTAAGACGTTTTTTTCGTTGTTTTTTAAAGGCATATCAACCCTCGTGAGTTATGTATTGCCAAAGCCGTACTTGTAGCAGAACAGTGTTGGTATTATTCAAGCTATAGCAGGAGGGAGCGAATAAAGCGATTCATATTTTTCGTGAGAGTATCAGTTCAAAATTGAACGTTACGACGTGACTGGAGTTCGAACTCACTTTCTATGATGTCCAAGTTAAACTCGTTAGCCACTACGCCACGGAGATATCCCATAGACGTTTGCTGCCTGACATAAAAATATGATACAAGTCCATACCGAGTTCGATGTACTTTCCTTGTAAGTGCTTTACAGAGAAGATTATATGCATGGTTCTGCGACTGATGCAGGAACCAGACTGCGACTTAAGGAGATCGAAGAGAGGTAATACCTCCCTCCCCAACAAGTGTCCTGGATATGATATTAAACCATCTGATTGGCCCAGTCGACTGGGACTGCAGAATACATCGACTGCCTCTATCCTGAAGGGTAAAACTCCCCTATCGAGTGCTCTGGATATGACACTAAACAATCTGGTGCTAAGGCTCTAGTAATGCTGGAGCTTTGGGGAATGCGGAGTACCCCTTCATTGCCATCGGTCCCAAGTCTTCTCTGGTCTGGAGTGGTAGCACCTGATTGCGTCCTATATCTGGGTCAAATAGAACTAAACTGTGTACTTATGCTAAACTGAATTGTTTGAAAAAGAACTGATTTGACATTTGACTGTGTGTAAACAAAAAAGCTGTACTTATGCTAAACTGAATTGTTTGAAATTGAACTGTTTATATGCATAAAAATTGATTTGGCATTGAATTACCGACAATGATTGATATGGAAAGGGAGAAAAAAAGAAGGAAAGAAATAAATAAAGAAAGAAGGTGCCCGTGGTGTAATGGTTATCGTCGAAGGAAATAGACACGGCGACACGAGTTCAAATCCTGGACGCGGCTGATTGCATTTCAAATCGCGCTAATACCCTTGGGAACGGTATGAATCCAATTATCCTCTCTCTGGCTATGGGTAAATAGTAGGACAGACTGATTTCTTTAGGCTTGGTTTACCAACTAGGCTTGGAAAAGGAAAATTCTGTATTCAAACTTGTTAAACTCCGCTTAAAAATGTGTCCCATTTTTTCCGTCGGTATTTACGTAAATACCTATATATATGTTTGTGTATGCGCGCGCATGAGTGAGAGAGAGAGAGAGAGTATGTGTGGGATCGCATAGGTGATCTTATACTCGCATAGGCGAAAAACCAGCTGTCACCAAGCCCCGTTGCTTGTTCCTATGCTATCTTAACTTAGATACACAGGCCCTATCACCGATATTGAGCTCTTGTTATTTATAAATACCCCAAAATATATAATTAATATAGAATATTATATATATATAGGGGGTGTCCTCGTGGTGTAATGGTTAAAGCGATGGACTGCGGAATCGTAGTAAGCAAGTTCGAAATCCAGTCGCGCTATAATGTTTACTTTCGGACAAATACCTTGGCAAAGGTATGAACCCCCTTATATTCCCAGCTATGGGTTAAATAGTACCACTACTGTTCTAGGAAAATGGCTTTGGCATTAAATAACCCACAAAGGTTGATATGCCATTAAACAAAGAAACCTAACCAAATATGTATATATATATATATATATATATATATAGGAGGGTGAGCCGAAAAGTTCATTAGATACCATCATATTTGATGTTAATAACCTTTTTGACCACATTAAGATGCAAGCACAGTGACCCCAATGGAAGAAGTGCGCGAACCGGAAGAGAAATAAATTTCATTTGGTCTAATTCAATATGCGTGTTTTGGTCACACTGTGAACCTCTCTGCAATATATATATATATATATATATATATATATATATATATAAAGAGAGAGAGAGAATATGAAATATAAATAAGACGTTTTGATTGAATTTTGGTTAGATTAAAAGTAGGTTGAACTAATGAGCTTATAGAGACAAAGAAGGTAAATAGGAATAAAACATTTTGATCAAATATTGTTCAGATTAAAAAGAAACTCCTAATAAAGGATTTCCCCCTATATAATGGGTTCATAGAAACAGAAACAATGTTACTAAAACGTTTTCCTTAAATGTATTTCGGACTAAAAGAAAACCACACTACTGGAGATCGGATTACTAGAGTTGTATATGTGCTTTTGATACGTTCAAAGACATCTCCTCTCCCTCCTCCTCCTCCTCCTCCTCCTCCTCCTTCTTCTCGTCGTCCTCCCTCGTGTGTTTTTTTGTAATTATTCAAAATCTAACATCTACGGACTGATTCTTTGATGCTAAAACTGCTTTCACTTTCATTTTCACTTTGCAAGGCTGGAATTCAGGTGTCATTGATTTCACTGCTGCTGCTACCGCTGCTAACCTTACTACTTCTACAAACTCTGCCACGATGTTGTCTCTTCTCATCGAGACAAAACGATCTCATCACTTCTAGGTTTGGCCTTTCGTCTCCTCTGTATGTTATCACCTGCCATAAAACTAGTCTAAAAGAAATTTGGCTTTTGAGTTCGATCCAGGCTGAAGTCTCAAATAATTTTACTTATGTATTCAAATCTCACTATGAACGCCTGTCGTAGAACAAATGCTACCTCGTTAATAACGACAAATAACATGAAATATATTTTTAAAAATTATACTAATTGACATTCAAATATACAATACAATATATACTGGTTTATAGCTCGAATTTTGAAGGCAATTTCTGACCGATAAAATGAAACGCAGTTTCTTCCAGGAAGCGGTCGTATCGATACTGCTTTCTGGATGCACTACTTGGACGCTAACTAAACGGCTGAAGAAGAAGCTAGACGGCAATTACACAAGAATGAACAATAATGAACAAGTCCTGGCAGCAACACCCAACAAGGCACCAACTATACGGCCACCTGCCTCCCATCACGAAAATTATACAAGTTAGACGAACCAGACACGCAGGACACTGCTGGAGAAGTAAGGACGAACTCATCAGTGATATACTCCTATGGACCCCCACATATGGCCGAGCAAAAGTAGGACGACCAGCTCGAACATACATACAGCAGCTATGTGAGGATACGGGATGTAGCCCTGAAGACCTGCCAGAGGCGATGAACGACAGGGAGAAGTGGCGGGAGAGGGTCAGGGATATCCATGCTGGCGGCACGACATGATGATGATGATGATTCAAAATTTTATTAGACATCATGGCCAAAGTATATTTCCTTTAGTAACTTTAAATGTAAAGCTGTACACGGATTATACTAATTGACATTCAAATATACAATACAATACAATACAATATATACTGGTTTATAGCTCGAATTTTGAAGGCAATTTCTAGACAAAAGTATTGGTATCGACCAATAGTAATAATCTTATAAATAAATGAGTAATAATCTTATAACGTTGACACTGACTTATAGAGCAAAAACTCTTGGATTCAAAAATCAATTTAATTAAATAATGATTTAGAGACTATAAATTAAGATGGATTTATAAACGAATATGTATAATTATCAAACATAAAGGAAAGAACTGAAAGAAATACTTGACTTCAAAAATACATTCAACAAATTAATGATTTCGTAATGATAGATTCATGATCAGGCTATACGTAAGGTCGACTTATATACGAATACATGTGGTAATTTGGCATCTGCTCAAGAGTGATTTTGTGGAGATGAATCGAGGAAGTTATTTTTAATGATTCAACTCTCGATAGTTGCGCTACTTTGGTGGCCTTGTTCAAAAACTAAAAAAAAAAAAAAACTAAAGAAACTAACAATGGTTAATCGCTAAAAAGTGTCCTGACTCATTTGATAAAAACGTAAGTTCTTCCATTTTTGTGTTGTTGTATTCGAGTGAGGTAAAGAAAGTGTTTGCGTCTAATTCTAAATTTTAAAGAAAGAAAAACGGGGAAAAGAAATGAAAAAATAGAAGTAAAACGAATTGAGCTTCAATGCAAAAAGAAGGAAGGAAGGAAGGAAAATTAGAAGAGACCATTGATAGAATAAAAAATAAGAAAAAAAAGAAAAAATCTATAGATGAAAAAAGAGATAAATATGTGATGAAAGAAAGAAAGAAAGAAAGAAAGATTGGAGGAAACCAATGATAGAATCAAACAATAAGAAAGAAAGAAAGAAAGAAAGAAAGAAAGAAAGAAAGAAAGAAAGAAAGAAAGAAAGAAAGATTGGAGGAAACCAATGATAGAATCAAACAATAAGAAAGAAAGAAAGAAAGAAAGAAAGAAAGAAAGAAAGAAAGAAAGAAAGAAAGAAAGATTGGAGGAAACCAATGATAGAATCAAACAGAAAGAAAGAAAGAAAAAAAGAAAGATGAGAAGAAACCAATAATAGAATCAAACAATGAAAAAGAAAGAAAGAAAGAAAGAAAGAAAGAAACACTGATAGAATCAAACAATAAGAAAGAAAGAAAGATAGAAAGAAAGAAAGAAAGATTACAGCAAACAATGATAGAATCAAACAATAAGAAAGAAAGAAAGGAAAAAGAAAGAAAAAAAGAAAGAAAGAAAGATTAGAGGAAACCAATGATTGAATCAAACAGAGAGAAAGAAAGAAAGAAAGAAAGGTGAGAAGAAACCAATGATAGAATCAAACAATGAAAAAGAAAGAAAGAAAGAAAGAAAGAAAGAAAGAAAGGTGAGAAGAAACCAATGATAGAATCAAACAATGAAAAAGAAAGAAAGAAAGAAAGAAAGAAAGAAAGAAAAAAACAATGATAGAATCAAACAATAAGAAAGAAAGATAGAAAGAAAGAAAGAAAGATTACAGCAAACCAATGATAGAATCAAACAAAAAGAAAGAAAGAAAGAAAGAAAGAAAGAAAGAAAGAAAGAAAGATTACAGCAAACCAATGATAGAATCAAACAATAAGAAAGAAAGAAAGAAAGAAAGAAAGAAAGAAAGATTACAGCAAACCAATGATAGAATCAAACAAAAAGAAAGAAAGAAAGAAAGAAAGATTACAGCAAACCAATGATAGAATCAAACAAAAAGAAAGAAAGAAAGAAAGAAAGAAAGAAAGATTAGAGGAAACCAATGCTAGAATCAAAAAATAAGAAAGAAAGAAAGAAAGAAAGAAAGAAAGAAAGAATCTGAATAATAAAAGAAAGAAAAAATGTAGATTTGAAAAAGAAGATTAGAAAAAAAGGAAAAGTTGCCGACATAAGAAGGAAAAATAAAAACAATAAGTAAATACTTTATCTATGTTTCTTTTAATAATCTTTTTCAACTTTTAGCTTTTTTATGTTTATGCGTGTTCTTGTATACATGTGCGCGCGTGCGCGCGTGTGTGTGTGTGTGTGTGTGGGCACGATCACTCATATATATATGTGTGCGTGTCTATATGTGTGTGTCAATGTGTTCATTTTATTTATACAACACAGCAGCTGAAAACCGATGTATTAAAAACGGTTTCTCAGAGAAAAAAAAAATCCACAATCAACTTTTCTTACCGAAGATAAGGTTTCTGTGATTATTTTTTTTCTTTTACCATTTCCACTCTTTTTTTCAAATGTGATTTTGTACTTTCATCCGCTTCTTTCACTTTGCATGTCCTTAAATTCCTCGAAAAGTAAAATGTTGGAAAAGCACAGCCTTGCTATCATCTTCTGACTGACATTTCAATAAATAAAATACGGTGCAAAAATAAAACTAAACAAAATTATATAAATATATATATATATATATATATATATATATATATATATATATATATATCCGTGTCCTAGTAAAGTAGAAAACTAGATCAGTTGTGCACATAGAGCAGAAATTGTCATTACAAAACTAAGTTTAGTTTCACAAAAGGTCAGCAGTATGGAGCACCAGGCGGATATCGTACTCACTAATCCTGTTTGTCTCGCCTGTTAATTAAGAAACTATACGATGCACTGCAGCCATTAGGATAACGTAGAAGATTAGAATAAAGTAATTAGGTGGATTAAAACTGTGCGCATGAAATTAGATTAAAGATGTTGGTTCATTAAGCATGCAAATATCATCAGCATCATCATGACATGCTGACAGTAGGGATTCTCTTGACTTACACTCTCTCTCTCTCTATCCCCCCTCTCACTCTATCTATCTCTTTTTTTCTCTTTTTCTTGACCTTCAAATTTGGTAAGTCCTCTAGACGGTGTCTAATGTTCGCACAGAGCTGGATGTAAGTAATTACTGGTCGGCCAACACTGATGTGTTCATGTTTTAAAGTCTACAGAGAACGTTACGCATAAGTTCTTCCTTATTTTTTCAACAATGCTCAACATATCTCAATCGTCTTACTGGGATATTTCGAGATTGGTGGGGGGTGGGGGGCAATTGGTCACGCATTTGTTGTTTTTTAAGGTGTTCTATCCAGGATATATTGAAAACAGCTCGCAGCATCCTTGCATAGTTCGTGCTTTTTTCTCTATTCGTTTCATTAGAGTTCAAGTGGTGCAACTATACAATAGTACTAGCCTGACTACAGAATAGACATCGATTTCCATGGAGTAATGGGCAGCAAGGTCGGTGAAAATCATTTTCACTGAACTGAAAATGATTTTCACCGGATGCTTTAAATTCGTGATCTTTTTTGACTTAGTACACCTTTTTCCAAGCAGCGGTCGTGTCAATACTGCTGTATGGATGCACTACATAGACGCTAACTAAACGTATGGAGAAAAATCTTGACGGCAACTACACAAGAATGCTGCAAGCAATATTGAACAAGTCCTGGAGGCAGCAACCCACAAAGCAACAGCTGTATGGCCACTTACCACCAATCACGAAAACTACCAAAATTAGACGAACCAGACATGCGGGTAACTGCTGGAGAAGTAGAGACGTGCTCATAAGTGACGTACTCCAGCGGACCCCTTCACATGGACGAGCAAGGACAGGACAACTAGCTTGAACCTATATACAACAGCTCTGTGCCGATACGGGATGTAGCCCTGAAGACATGCCGAAAGCGATGGACAGTAGAGAAGGGTGGCGGGAGAGGATCAGGGATATCCGTGCTGATAGTGTGACATGATGATGAAATGGTGACATCAATTCAAAATAAATAGTCGGGTGCTTTGCGTGTCCTAATGGGTAAACATATTTACCCCACCCCTCCGCTCGGGCAGGATATGACACAAGGTCAATTTTTAAGCGGAATTTAACAGGTTTTAACAGTTAATTGGTTTCAAGTATTTCTAAGACGAATAATTCTATTAACTATTAATCATTTGTTTGAACAGTTAAATGGTTGCAAGTACTGTTATATATCACTAACAATTCAATCTCACATAAGTCATTTCTTTGCACACTATTAATAGGTTATATAATTAATTAAGTGGGTAGAGTGTTTGCCAATGGTCTGCGAGACCTGGGTTCAATCCCTGGTCGCGTCATACCAAAGACTTTTAAAATGGTACTTGATACCTCTTTGCTTAACACTCAGCAATATAATATATACGTATCGAGGGTAAAGAGGAGCAATCCAAGGAAAGGAGTAGCGCCATCCCCTGCACGTCGGTGTAGTAGCAATTGAAAAGGGAGCCTTCTGGTCACCCTCGACTACGGTCCCCAACTTACTTATATATATGGATTGTAAGAGGATAATTTGTTGGTAATTTAATTTTTAGATGAGTGATAACAAATTCATTTGCACATTAGTATTGTTATTGTTTCAAATGGTTTCAATTATTGTAATCAAGCACTATCAATCATTTGTTTGCACACATTGAAGTGGTTTGGGATATTGCTATTTAACACTAATAATTCTATTCAATACTATTCATTTGTTTGCACACAGTCAAATAGTTCCAAGTATTGTTATGTAATATCAATAATTCAATTTAGGCACACAGTTAAAGAGTTTCAAGTATTGCTATTTAACACTAATAATTCTATTCAACATTACTCATTCGTTTGCACACAGTTAAATGGTTCCAACTATTGCTATGTAACGTTAACAAATTAATCTAACATCTGTCATTCGTTTGCATTCAATTAACTCTCAAACATTTCTATTTGACCCATAAATGTGACCCAATCAGGTACTACCAATCTGAGTCAGAGTGAACCTGAGAACAATGGCAATGAAGGGGTACTTCACATTCCGCAAGCTCCTGGACTGGAGTCTCACTATCAGATATAGTTTAGTGTCATATCCAGGACACTCGTTGAGGATTACTCATTGGTTAATGCTTATTTAGAAACAGAAAACAAGTTATTTGAAATAAATGATAAAATATTGTTTATTTATTTTCAATCTTATTTTTCCATTAACTTGATTTTTTTAGTATGGCAACCAGTCTTGGAGAAGGAAAACTTTGAATCCAGAACTGATAAATTCCGTTTAAAACTGACCTTATGTCGCAGCCTGCTCGTGATCGATTGACTTTAGTTACTCTTGAATTCTACGTGACTACGTTCTCGCCAATGAACGAACGGTGACTCAATTTTTACTTTTCCCAAACTTTGTTTTGTTAGTCACGGATTTTAATCTGTCAATTACGTCTCCCTAAATGCTCGTTACATCCACTATTCGGAAAGCCGAGGCTGATACGAGTTATTGCATCACGCAAACAGCATTTACATATATATATATATATATATATATATATATGTGTGTGTGTGTGTGTGTGTGTGTGTGTGTGTGTGGTAGTAGTAGTAGTAGCGAGCATAAAGATCAGAACGAAAAAGTCCAATGTGAAATAACTTTTTATTTTAGACATCTTTTCAAGGAAAAATAAGGATATAAAGGTAAATTATATAATTCCAATATATAAAGCCCAATAAACATATTTTGATAAAGTTATAAGAATAATTATATAACATTCGAAAAAAATAGATGATCAAAAACATCAGAATAAATAACAAAATCCTACTATTATAATGGATGCATCATATATAAATGAAAATACCGTTCATAATTCATTCGTACTTGATGTGTAGATCTTTACTTTCAATAACAGCTTGACATCTTTCGCTACACGAGCGAATTAATATCTTGCATTTATCAACGGATATTTTCTCACATTATTCTTTCAAATTAGTCCATAGTTCTTTGGCGATTCTTAGATTCTTTTCCTTAGGTCTTTCGTTTAATAACTTCCAAACATTCTTAATAGGATTCATGTCTTGGCTTTGAGCAGGCCACTCCATAACGTCGAACGAACCTTCTCCCGTTACAACCGAACAGGTTAAACTTTGACTCATCGCTGAAATGAACACAATCCCACTGTTCTTCATTCCATATGAAGTGTTCAGAGGCAAATTTCAGTCTAATCATTTTGTTCTTTTTAGAAATTTAAGGCTTTATAGAAGCTACTCGACCGTTCTAATATATTTCATTAAGTCTTCGGGAAATAGTGTACCTTGATATTTTAATGCCAAGGTTAGCATTAGCTCTTTTACAGATAGCGGTTGCTGTCGCAAATCGATGCTATTTTGATTTGTGATCAATCTATCTGTCTTCATTTGCTGTACTTTTCCTATGCCTGCCAGGTGCTTTCTTGGCTTCACATGACCGAGTTTCCTCAAGTTTTCTTTAAATACTATGAATAATACTTTTAGATTTCCCCACAGTCTTTGAAATATTCCCGATCGAAAGTTTGTCTATCAGTTTTCTAAGTTCTAATGATGTCACAGATTTTTTTCACCATGTTCACAATACAAGCGCCGGTGTTATTTTGTAAAATACCCTATTTTATATAGTTATCTTAAAAATTTCTTAAATAATACTAAATAATTATTAAATTTTACAGATTTATGTAATCGTTCTGATGTTTTTGATCATCTATTTTTTTCAAATGCTATTTAATTATCCTTATAACTTTATCAAAATAAGTTTATTGGGCTTTATATTTTGGAATGATATCATTTACTTTTATATCCTTATTTTTCCTTGATAAAATGTTCTATGAAGCTTTAAAATAAGAAGTTATTTCACATTTAGACTTTTTCTTAATATTGTTCAGATCTTTCTGCTCACTACTGTATATATGAAAACCTCAGATGATATAATCTTCCTTCTTTCTTTCTTTCTTTCTTTGAGGAAGTTTCTTTCTTTCGTTCTTTTTTCTTTTTTTATTTGTAAAAGAAATCCCCTTCTTTCTTTCTTTCTTTCTTTCAAACTGAAATTTTCCTTATATCTTTCCTTCTTTCTTTCTTTGTAACAGAAAGTTCTTTCTTTCTTTCTTTCTTTCTTTCTTTCAGAAAACCCTCTTCTTTCTTTCTTTCTTTTTTTTTCTTTCTGGTCTCTAATACATTACTCAAACTCCTGTCCTCCCCGCTTTTTATCTATCTATCTATCTATCTATCAAGTATATGACACTATGTTCCGTTCATAGGTTTTTTTTCTCTTTATCTATTTCTCACTATATTTATCAAGGAAGATATACTGCTAGCTGGTTAGCTTTAAGGTATGTTTTAAGATATATTTTATTATTGTTCTCTCTCTCTCTCTCTCTCAGGATGACTGATCCTTTAATTCAATTCCACAAAAACCGCACTAGTCATAATAAATTTACATTCATAAAACAAAACACAAAAATTAAAATGAATATTAACGATTCTAAAATCTAATTTCTTCTAGACATTTATCTGAAGAATCTATCCGCTAGATTTTTGTCAAAAATCTTTCAATCTATTCTTCCATCATCATGAACAGAAAGAGAGAGAGATATAGAGAGAGGGGGGTGAGAGAGGAAAAGAAATGACAGAAAGAGGTGCATAAAGAAAATTAGTAGTGATAGGAAACCCTGCCATACGAAGGTGAGAAATTCGAATTGGATTAGACGACCCTAACCCTACACACCCCACTGATCAAAACTAATGAGACATCAAGGCTGAATTTTGTCAACGAAATTACGAGTCAACTCGTTGACATTCTGTATGACTTTAATTAAGAACAACTCATTTGTTAATCACCACCCAGCCCCCGGGCTTTGTTTCTCACCGGGTGCCTTTATATCCGTCCTGGTGCTAAACTAAGTTAATGACAACCCTCTGGCTGATGTTTCGACCAAGAGTCCCCATAGATATACTTTTGATACAAGTATGCATCAGCTGATTAGAAATCCCAGCCAATGAAGGTTTTACGGAGCTTTTGGCCCTAAAAGATATGATGGATTTGACAGCTGATTGATTTTACGGCATGTCAACTCTCACAGAGTAATTTTCTGCTGGAATATTTAATAGAAACAAATGACAATCACTTATAAGCGATTCTTGCTTAAAGTAATAATCATTCTTTTTTTTTTTTTTAAATTAGCCTATAATTTTATGGTTTTAAGTATCACGAACTACTGCTGCTCCTCTATAAGAGTGGCTTCTATAGAAGAGAATAAAAAAGCCATCGAAAGATAAACATGAGCCACACTCAAACCACATACACAAATCGCATCGCTCTTCGCGCGGGTAAAAAAGGGGCGCGTCCTGCTGAGGTTGGAGCCCTGACCTCAGTGTTCGAAAAATCAGCTACGGAGCTCAAACAACAAAAACAACTTAAATGCAAACAAACAATACAAATAGTGACATTTAACATAAGAACCTTAAATAGAATAGGACAACTCCCACAGCTAATAGCATCGGCCGTAGAACATAAGATAGACATAATATGCATACAAGAACACAGATACACGCACACCGAAGATATCAAATATCACGAAACTGGCAATGGATGGACGCTCGCCACTGTATCAGCATGGAAAAACTCTGTCAACGCCGCAGTATGAGGGGTAGGAATGCTTATAGGACCTAGAGCATTAAAAACGTTAAATAGCATTGAGAAAATACAACCTAGGATAATGGCAGCTACTTTTAACGGCAACCCCAGAGCAACAATTATCTCCTGCTACAGCCCTACCAATGTTAGTGAAGAAACTGAACTAGTCACCTTCTACAATGAGTTATCCTCATTAGTGCGTAGCATCCCGAAACACAACATGTTAGTCATTGGCGGAGACATGAATGCCCAAATCGGGAAAAACGGAAACAACAAATACAGCCTTCACAACACTTCAAATAGGAATGGGCAACATCTAACAGATTTCATGATAGAAAATAGATTAACATGCCTCAATACAAACTACCAAAAAAGGGAGGACAAACTATGGACAAACACGTACGCGAACAATAGTAAAGCACAGATAGACTACGTCCTTATAAACAAGAAATGGAAAAATAGTGCAATGAAATGCAAAGCATACTCCTCTTTCGAGGGTGTGTCCTCCGATCACCGAATAGTCTCGGCAAAAATACGGCTAAGCCTACGAAGAAACGCCAAACGAACAACGACCACCAAACACTATGACTGGGCCCTTTTGAACAAGAGATATAAGAGATAAATACGTATTAGAATTAAGAAACAGATTCGAAACACTACAAGAGAAGACGGAAAAAAGTACACCAAATGACGAATATGAAAATTTCGTCAATGCGCACCTCGAGGCAGCAGCGAAATGTATTCCAACAAAACTCAAAACTAAATATAGAGTCCGATGGGAAACTTTAGCGGTGAGAGAAAAACGGGCACTGGTGAAAACAGCCTCCAAAAACTATCGAAAAAACCCAACAAACACAAATGCCGGAAAACTAAAAACGGCACAATATCAATTAGCAGGCATATATATAAAGGAACAGACAGAATACATTCAAAATCAGATAGATAAGATTAGAGACTCGGTGGAAGATAGACAATCTATGGTAGCCTGGCAAACAATAAACAAAGTGAGTAGAAGAAAGAGCACAGCCAAAGAAAAACTGAAAGCTGCAAACCAACAGGAAAGAATAAAACTGTGGCAACAGCACTTCGAAAACCTACTTGGAAACCCACCGAAAGTAACACATGAACCAATCACCAGAATGATTAATAAGCAATTGGACATTAAACTAGGACCGTTCACACAAGAAGAACTCGACTCGGTTCACAGAAAAATTAAAAATAGGAAAGGTGCAGGGCTGGACGAGATTCCCCCAGAAGTATGGAAGACCAGACAATTCGACGACATACTGCTCCGACACTGCAACGCAGTATACAATCAAAATCCGATAGATAGATGGATGAAGGGATGGATCCTTCCCTTCCCTAAAAAGGGTGACCTCGGATTAGCCAAAAACTACAGAGGCATAACACTTACATCCATAGCAGCCAAAATCTACAATGCCCAACTACGAAACCGCATAGAACCCAAAATCGACAACATCCTTAGGAAAAACCAAAATGGCTTCCGAAGAAATAGATCCACGACCTCACAAATATTAACCATCCGTAGAATCCTTGAAGGTTTACGGGCAAAAAACCTACAAGCGACATTACTATTTGTCGACTTTACCAAGGCCTTCCATTCCATTCACAGAGGAAAGATGGAACAAATCCTACTAGCATACGGCCTACCTAAAGAAACCGTAGCAGCAATAACGATTCTCTATAGAAATACCAAAGTAAAAGTACGATCACCAGATGGAAACACAGAATACTTCGACATTGTAGCAGGAGTACTACAAGGGGACAAGCTATCTCCATATCTCTTTATCATTTGTCTAGACTTCGTACTTAGAACATCGATTTACAAAATCAGAGAGAACGGCTTCGAGCTAACAAAGAAAAGAAGCAGAAGGTACCCCGCAAAAACAATTACCGACGCCGACTACGCCGATGACATAGTGAAACTGGCAAATACACCCAACCAAGCCGAAACACTACTGCATAGTTTGGAACGAGCATCCGCAGGCATAGGCCTCTATCTCAATGTACACAAAACGGAATGTATGTGCTATAATCAAACGGGTGACATCTCCACTTTAGACGGAACCCCTCTTAAACTAGTAGACAAATTCACATACCTAGGAAGCAGCGTCGCATCAACCGAAAAGGACATCGACACGAGGTTAACGAAGGCATGGACAGCTATCAATAGGCTATCGATTATATGGAAATCATACTTAACCGATAAAATGAAACGCAGTTTCTTCCAGGCAGCGGTCGTATCGATACTGCTATATGGATGCACTACATGGACTCTAACAAAACGGCTGGAGAAGAAGCTAGATGCCAATTACACAAGAATGCTGCAAGCAATATTGAACAAGTCCTGGCGGCAACACCCCACAAGACACCAACTGTACGGCCACCTGCCTCCTATCACGAAAACTATTCAAGTTAGATGAACCAGACATGCAGGACACTGCTAGAGAAGCAGGGACGAGCTCATAAGTGATGTACTCTTATGGACCCCCATACATGGCCGAGCAAAAGCAGGACGACCAGCACGAACATACATTCAGCAACTATGTGAGGATACGGGATGTAGTCCAGAAGACCTGCCAGAGGCGATGAACGATAGGGGAAAGTGGCGAGAGAGGGTCAGGGGTATCCGTGCTACCAGCACGACATGATGATGATGAAGTATCAAGCTGTTCAGAAAATATTGTCCGATTTTAGTATAACCTATTTAAATTTTTTCTAGCATATTATTGGCCCAGTCAGCTGGGGCTGCAAAATACACCCATTGCATCTCCGCAGAAAGGTAAATCCTCGCTAATGAGTGTCCTGACATGACACTAAAAAATATGATGTTGAGGCTCTATAAATGCTGAAGTAGGAGAATACGGAGTACTGTTTTATTGCCATCGCTCCCAGGTCCACTCTGGCCCGGAGTGGTAGCACCTGATAGTGTCCTATCGATTGGTCAAATACAACAAAACTGTGTTGTTATGCTGAATTGAATCGTCTTGAATTAACTGTTTTTACATTTAATTGTGAGTTTAAACTGCGTACTCATGCTAAATTGAATTGTTTGAGATAGAATTGTTTTTGACATTTAAACTGAAACTAAAATGAATTGTTTGAAATAAAAAAAATTAATATTTAACTGTGTGTAAGCAAAAAACTGTAATTATGCTACACTAAATCGTTTGAAATAGGGCTGTTTTTGACATTTAAATTCCTACTAAACTGACTTAATTGAAATAGAACTGCTTTGAAATTTAACGGTGTGCAATCGGAAAAACTATGCTTATACCAAACTGAATTGTTTGAAATAGAACTGTTTATTCGGATAAGATGGATTTGGCATTAAATAATTTACAATGGTTGATATGCCATAAAACCCAACCAAACCAAATCATATATATCTAATATATATGTATAAAGAGGATTTAGCATTAAATAACCTAAAATGGTTGATATATCCTAAAACAAAACCGAACCAAACCAAATCATATATATTTGATATATATGTATAAAGAGGATTTGGCATTAAATAGCCTGCAATGGTTGATATGCCATAAAACCCAACCAAACCAAATCATATATATTTAATATATGTGTATAAAGAGGATTTGGCATTAAATAACCTACAATGGTTGATATCCCATAAAAACCAACCAAACCAAATCATATATATTTAATATGCTTATAAAGAGGATATGGCATTAAATAACCTACAATGGTTGATATGCCATAAAACCCAACCAAACCAAATCATATATATTTAATATATGTGTATAAAGAGGATTTGGCATTAAATAACCTACAATGGTTGATATGCCATAAAACCCAACCAAACCAAATCATATATATTTAATATATGTGTATAAAGAGGATTTGGCATTAAATAACCTACAATGGTTGATATGCCATAAAACCCAACCAAACCAAATCATATATATTTAATATGCTTATAAAGAGGATTTGGCATTAAATAACCTAAAATGGTTATTTAAGTCCGACTCCCGTGCAAAAATAAGGCCTTGTCCCACACTTCATCTTGGCGGAGTGATGAATAAATACCACCATATTTCCCTGATCTTTCACCCAGTAACTACCTTTTTTTTTTCAAGCATCTGGACTCTTTTTGGCGCTAAAAATCTTTCAGTTCGAAAGGAGAAGTAGAAACCGCATTTAAAGATTTATTAGCATGAAAATTTCAAGAATTTTTGGGGGTCAGGCATAAATAACCTTGTTAATCGATGGTACGAAAACATTGATGATTTTGAATCAAAATTTTGACAGATCAAAACACTGTCTGAATTCTTTGATACAGGAAGAAAAGTTTATTCTAAAATCGATCATTATTTTCCGAACAGCAAAATATTTTATTTTGATCATTACTTTCAAACAAATCAGTTTGTCTCATTGACGGAACACTAGCACATAATTCTTTGGGGTTTTGAGATACAAACAGATCACCTGATCTCGGCCAGACGACCAGACCTAGTGATAATAAACAAAACTGGAGAACATGCCGACTAGTGAACTTTCCTGTTTCGGCTGACCAAAGAGTAAAACTGAAAAAAAGCGAAAAGAGAGATAAGTACCTACACCTTGTTAGAGAACTGAAAAAAATATGGAACGTGAAAGTGACGTTGATACCACTTGTAATTGGTGTGCTCGGTACTGTCACCAAAGAATTCGTTCAGGGACTGGAGAACTTGTAAATTAGTGGAAGAGTGTAGACCATCCAAATTACCATATTATTGGGATCACCCAGAATAATGAGAAGAGTCCTGGAGACTTGCTGTAACTCAGACTCTAGTGAAAAACCATCAGCTAAAACTGATGTGAAACCTCTCAAAAGAGTAAAATAATAATAATAATAATAATAATAATAATAATTTGTTTGTACACAGTTATATGGTTTCAAGTATTCCTTTCGAATACAAATAATTTACAAACGATTATATGTTAGATGTAAGTATTCTAATATAATACTAATAATTTTGGTTCTTTGTTTAATGATGAATACACACACACACTGTCAACGGCGTTTGTTGTATTAGTATTATCATTGATTAGGAAGATTTGGTCTGTTTTGATGACATATCAACCTTCCTGGATTAATACTGAAGCCATATTTGTAGAAGTATTGGTTTTATTTAACCGATAGCTGGGGTTAGGGGGTTTAAAGTGCGACAGTGAATGTAATATTAAGACTAGATTTTGAACTTGCTTCTTACGATGTCACAGTTTGGCTCGTTGATCACTATTCTCACACTTAATGATCTGCAAACAAATTTTTTTTAACCCTTATATAGGATCCTAGCGTGAAGCTAAGAGCAATGGCAACTGGTGCCACACCACTAAATGTATTTTAACTTTATACCTAGAACAGCAATTTTTAAGGGTCAAGGGGCTTTTACCCCCGCTCAGCAAAGGTTACAGTTCACCTATTTTAAAATTCACAAACATGGATGGTTCTTATAGATTTTAAGTATGTCCTTATTGAATTATATCTTCGTTAAGCTATGTAAAAGAAAATCAACTGGCCATAAATTTTATCCGTTCCACGTTTTATTGGCAGAACGAACACAGGGAAAACGCTGAAATATGTTTTTGTGTGGACTTAGAAGCTAATAGAAGTTATTGAGTGCTTAACGGTTATCTTCGACGCCAGTGATCGCTGCTCGTACTACAAATATAGTTCTTTTATAAATCCAAACTTCTCCACTCCAAATACAACATATTTCTGATCGACGCGCAGCTCAGTTCGACTCCCATGTGAAGTCTCACTCCCAACATAGCTGTCTGAATATTTGGCGTTTACAATACAAAACCGTCTCCAAGTTACAGCCTTAAACATCCATAATCTAGCATGATATTTAGAAAGTGTGGATTTTTATAGGCCAAGGAAACGGGTGTTTGCCAAACCGATAATCTGTGGTAATCTCCTCTGGTGACGAATATTCTTAACAGGATAAGTCAGTTCCTTTCTCCAGAAGTATAATATGCCATTTGATTTCAAGTGAAATACAACTAACAATCGTACGGCATCTGCAGCTATATAAAACAGAATACAGAATCTGGACTGGCTATATGTGTGTCGGTCTTAAGTTAACTTTAGCAACTCAATGAAAGTCGTTCACTGATAAGTGTATAGGTATGTGAATTGGCTCGCAGGTGCTTATATGGTGAAACGGATTTATATCTCGCCCAATGGTAACCAAAATTCTGTAATCTCTCTCTTTCCCCACTCTCTCTCTCCCTCTCTCCCTCTCTCTCTCTCTACGAGTCGATCTGTACTTTTGTTATATACATACCGACGCAGTAATAAACGACGAGTGAAGAACTCATTTAGATAAATATTTACCTCTCAATTTATTTGCAAAGTTCGAAAGGGTTGTGTGGGGTTCTACTGTGAGAGGGAGCTGGAGATCGAGCAGAAACTGCAATATTCTGACCCCTACTCTTATGGCCGTCAGCGTTGTGTCTTTCTTGTTCTCCTGATGCTCAACCGGAGGCCCAGCGGCCCAGCTCTCTGCTGGATGATGGCTTTCTTTACTGCATCTTATCAGCATCTTCGCTGGACCCCAACTAATCAGGGCCCCAAGCCCCTTCGGCCTGGTGTGGCTTTCCCTACCACACTTGTCTATAACTCCGTCTCCAACTGTAACTGGAATTCGAACTGTCTTGACTTCTGTCTTGACTTCTATCTAGACTGAGTTATATAATAGTTCAACGCCCACTCGATCTTTGAAATCGAATGTTTGATCGTCGTCCAGCGGAAATAACTGTCATGCAGTTTACAGGTCACTCTCTTCCGGTGCGTCAGTCTATGAGTGTACCATGGGAATTTTTTTACCTCGTCCCATTTCATCAGCCAATTTCCGCCCACGCGATTTCCTCTCATAACTGCCATTAGAATGTATCACCTCCTTCCGGTGCATCACCTTGGAATGGCATTTATGGCCGGGTCGAAGGTCAATATATAACACTTTTCGCAGTCCGAACAATAACTAACTTGAGACACCCAGCTATTATATGCACATCTCTACATAATCGAAATCTATTTCCACGTTGAAAATACATCTGAAATCGACAATTGTTTAAGTTAAGTTCTAGGGTTATTTCCTCTACATTTCTTAACTCAAAACATCATCATCATCATCATCATCATGTCATGCCGCTAGCACGGATATCCCTAACCCTCTCTCGCCACTTTTCCTTATCGTCCATCGCCTCTGGCAGGTCTTCAGGGCTACATCCCGTATCCTCACATAGCTGCTGTATGTATGTTCGAGCAGGTCGTCCTGCTTTTGCCCGGCCATGTATGGGGGTCCATAGGAGTACATCACTAATGAGCTCTTCCCTGCATGTCTGGTTCGTCTGAGTTGGATAGTTTTCGTGATGGGAGGCGGGTGGCCGTATAGTTGGTGCTTCGTGGGGTGTTGCCGCCAGGATTTGTTCATTGAAGTCAAAACAATATGCCAATATGTTCAGCCCATAGCGAATTTCGAAATCCATAACTCGATTTGACCTCTCGCTATATGGGGTCATACCCAGTCTTCTCAACGGTCAACTTGTTCACTGAAAAAACAGCAAAAATTTAGATTTTCACATTAACCCAATCTAAACAGCTGTGGAAAAAAATATTGCTATGATATTCTCAAAGGCAAGTTAAACTTGTCAGATCACAATCATTTAATTTTGTCACGACTTTTTCGATAACCGGAACATAACAGTTTTTGGGTAAGAAGTTGTCCATTCGATGTCTATGTTGTACGGTTTGGGAGTTGAGTGAAATAGTTCACGTTCAGATCAGATCTTTGAGAATTTTGTACGAGGATTATTAAATAGGGTTCCAGACTTTTTTCGAATGGGCACTTTTATTGATAGTACACACATGAAACTCTAGTCCCCTTCGAAGTAATCTGCTCCGGCAGCAATGTACTTGTTGTACCGTTCCAATAACTTCTCGAAGGCCCCATGGATGTCCTATTGTGTGAGCGTGTCAATGACCTTCGTCACAGCCTCTTTCATCTCCTCAATTGTCTCATAACGACAGCCTCTGAGCTTAGGGAATAACCAAAAGTCACAGGGAGCAAGGTCTGGACTATTGGGAGGCTGCAGAAGTGTCTTGATGCCCATCTTGGTCAAATAGTCGGTGACAAGGATGGAGTCGTAGACTAGTAGAAGAATACGAAATGATCTCTCATTGATTAGGCAATGAGGAATGTTTGTTTATTGGGGAATCCTTTATAAAAGTAAATGCTTTTTTGATTAGATGAGAGAAGAGATCCGATGTTCATAGCGAAGACAAGAGAATAAGAAAAGAAATCTCTCCAAGAACTAAGGCCTCTCCAGCAAAACCTCACTCTCCAAAAAATTGAGTAGCATGGAAAGACTGTATCAGCCAGATACCCTATTTATCAGTCTCTCACTTATAACAAAAAGCGACACAATATATATATATATATATATATATATATATATATATATATATTAGATTTATATATTTAATGCCATGGAATTGAGTCTGCGACCCCTGGTTTTCATGGAGTTTTTACAAAAAAATCATCAGACATTTAACAATGAAATGAATTGAAAATCGAAAAATACAGCCAAAAACCACTGGGATTGTGTAGGAATCTTTATTGTTAGTGGGGGGGCGGTTATAGTTGCGTATTATTGTGTGTGTATGTTAACTGCCTGATGATTGTTGTTTTGTAAAAACTCTATGAAACCCAGAGGTCACAGACCATAGCATTAAATATATAAATCTAATATATATTTATTCATTATTATCATTATATAATAACTCTATCTTAGATATTGAGCACTCTCCATATTATATTGCACTTGGTTCGCCACAAACCCACAAAGCGATGTAGTGACAACCAGCACTGTTATAATATATATATATATATATATATATATATATATATATATATATATATATATATATGTGTGTATATATATATTGTTACACCATTATGTTTTAATAAATTGATGTTAATTGTTTACGAAGAGTTTTTCTTTTCTTTAAATTGCCAACACGCAGGCAACTTGTTCCAACGAACCACTCCAACCGTCAGGAGTTCCGGATAGATTCTGTCATCCCTCATCTGTGGATCTTTTAAACACAACATGGGCACAATGGGATTTGATCAACCAACAACCCGGAAACGCATGTGGTAGTCATGGAACTAAGGCCACAATCAAGTACCGTGACTAACATAGGACCACAGTGTCATTATCTGGTGAGTGAGATATTACTTTTGTGTCTTTATAGAGCATCATTGTTGTTGTAAATCAAAATATAGAGTATCATTGTAGAAGTGAATTTCTTTGGGGAGACAAAATGTTCAAAGTACTATTTGCTCCATTCAAATGCCTTGGAGATGCCTACAAACAAAAATGTAGCCTTAAGATATTTTGCAGAACTTTGATTCCACGAAGAGTTAGAATCTGAGAAGTTGTGAAATAATCAAAAAACCTGAACAGATCGGAAACAAAAAATAAAATTGTTTATATCTATATCTATATATATATATATGTATATATATTCTTAAACAGTCGTATATCCATTAGGGGAGGGGGCTATGGAGTTACAAAACCTTTTTCTTTGAATGTGCTTCTTCTGCTATTGATGACTATTCTTTTAATTGCACATAATATACACACACAGAGATACATCTCTCTCTCTCTCTCTCTCTCTCTCTCTCTCTCTCTCTCTCTCTCTCTCTTCTTTCGTTCACCTTCATTCTTTCTTTTTCTTTCACTCAATATATGTTCTTATCTCTCAAATTTTCATTGCCTTTAAGATGTTTTACACTCTCTTCTTTTTTCCTTTCCTTTTCTCTCAGCTTTTCTCTTTCTCGCTCCTTCTCCCTTCCTTTTTTCTTTTCTTTTTCTTATTTTTATGATCTTTCCATCGTTAATGAAATATCAGCTACGCTGAATGATACGTTCTATCTCTTATTCTCATTTCTCTCTCTCTCTCTCTCTCTCTCTCTCTCTCTATCTATCTATCTATCTATATATATATCTCTCTCCCCCTCTCTCTCTTCTTCTTCTTCTTCTTCTTTCTTTCTTTTTTCTCACTTATACTCTCTATGATTTCTTCCACCATTTTGTTCCGTCCCCCTCTCTCTCTCTCTCTCTCTCTCTTTCTTTCTTTTTTTCTCTCTTCTTTCTCGCACTCTCTCTTTTTACTTCTTTCTTATACTTTTTTGTCCATCTATCTATCTATCAATCTATCTATCCTTTACACTTACTAATTCTCCGTCTCATCGTTTTTGTTACCTTCTCCCTCTGCTTTTCTCTCTCTTTCTCTCTCTCTCTTTCTTTCTCTCTTCCTTTCTCTTATGGTTCCCATGGTCCTTCCTTTTTTATGTTCCTCCATCTTTTTCTTTCTCTCTTTTTCTCTCTCTTACTCTCTCTCTCTCTCTCTCTCTCTCTCTCTCTCTCTCTCTCTCTCTTCCATTCTCTCGTTTACTTCTTTCTTTTTCATCTTTTTTTCATTCACGAGGGTTTTTTTTAAATTTTTTCAGTTAATTTGTTTCTTCTCTTCCTCCCAGCCCATTCGGCATGGGCTATAGAATACACCGACTGCATCTCGGCAGAGGGTTAAGACCCCCTGCAAAATGTTTCCTGGATATGACATTAACAATCTGATGGTGAGGCTCCAGCATCCTTCATTACCATCGCTCCCTGGTTCACACTGGTCCAGAGTGGGAGCACCTGAAAGGTTCCTATCTTATGAGTCGAATAGAACTGTTTTACATTTTAAGTAAGTGCAAACAAATGACTTTTCCTAAATTGAATTGCTTGAAATAGACTCGGCAAATGAATGCATTAGAAAGATCTACATTTGTGTAATTACGTCTAGAAAAATAATTCGGATATCGAAAAAAATGATATAACGGTTAAAAGCTCTAAAATAATTATTAAAGGGACCTATCAGGTGGTACCACTCCGGGCAAGAGTGGACCTGGGAGTGATGGCAATGAATGGATACTCCACATTTCCCAAAGCTCCTGCATTACTGGAACATCACCATCAGATGGTTTAGTGTCATATCCAGGACACTCGCTGGGGGAGAGGGTCTTACCGCTCTGCAGAAATGCAGTCGATGTATTCTCCAGCCCCTGCCAGATTGATGGGCAAGATTGATGTTTAATTGAATTGTTTGTGATACACAGCAATACTTGACACCATTTAACTTTGTTAACTTATGCTAAATTGAATGTTTTGAAATAGAACTGTTTGATCATTTAACTGTGTGTAAACAAATGACTGATGTTTAATTGAATTGTTAGTGGTACATAACCAAAGTTGGAACATTTTAACTGTGGACAAAAGTGAGTTCAAACATATTTAAAATGTTATCAACAAATGTGTTTACAAATTATTTATATCTAATATATATATATATATATATATATATATATATATATCAACAGGATTTGGCATCAAATAATCTGCAATGGTCGATATACCATAAAACCCAACCAAATCAAATCTCTTTTTCTCGCACTATCTCTCTTGATTTTTCCCACATAATTATACATCGTCCTTTTCTCTCTCTGTCTGTCTCTCTGTCTCTCTGTCTCTCTCTCTCTCACTCTGTCTTTCTCTCTCTCTCTCTCTCTCACACACACACACACACACACACTTCCTTTCACTTTACTTATATCTATCTAGCTATGGATCCATAGATTGATGGTGATATATATATATATATATATATATATATATATATATATATATATATATATATAATCCTATTTCATCCACTTTTTGTCTATGTATCTCCACTCTTTCGGCAAGCTTTTTTTCTTTTGCCTTTCTTTTATTTTTCTTTATTTCTTTCCATTTCTCCTTGTTTTATTTACCATTTTCTTACTCGTTCTCTCACTGCCAAAACTAATAAATACGCGTACACAGATACACTCCCCCTCTCTCTCTCTCTCTCTCTCTCTGTCTCTCTCTCTCTCCCGCACACACACACACACACAAACACACACACACACTCTCTCTCTCTCTCTCTCTCTCTCTCTCTCTCTCTCTCTCTTTCTCTCTCTCTATGTTCCTTGATTTTTTTCACGCCTAATTATACACACTCTCTCTTTCTCTTTCCTTACTTCTTTTCTCTCTCATTTATCTCTCTCTTTATCTCCCTGTCTCCCTTTCGGCTACCTCTATCTATTTCCACTCTTTTATCCACCTTTCTTTCCTTTTATCGTCCATCTTTCTTTCTTTCTTTCTTTCTTTCTTTCTTTGTCCTTGTTTCATTTGCTATCTATCTATCTATTATCTGCCACGCCTAATTACGAGTACGCGCACACGGACTCAACTCTTACCTACTCAACTCCATCTCTCTCTCTCTCACTCTCTCTCTCTCTTTCTCTCTCTCTCTCTCTCTCTCTCTCTCTCTCAATTTCTTCTCTCATTTTCTTTGTTACGAATAGTTGTTTGCTTTGCTTGCTTAGTAACTCAATAGGGTGGGGCATCAAGAAAACCACACACCAGAGAGAAGGGCTCAAATTACCACTACACAGCGACAACAGTTACTCAATAAAACCAATTAAAAAAAATGAAACCGCAACTCAATATAAAAAAAAGCTAATTCATTTTCTCTCTGCCTTTTTTTTTTTTTTTTTTTCAAGTCGTCTGCTTTTTTATCTGCTGATTTCAATGGAGTAGTTTTAGCTTTCTTTAGCAATCCTAATAAAGAAAAGAAGAAAAAACAATAAAAGTTTGTTGTCTGAATTTCTAAAGATAAAGAAAGCATTTTCAATTATTCATTTTTGGCTTATTTTTATTTTAACACAAACCTTTTTGACTCGTTACATTCATCAACTATTTTGAAAAAACAAAAGATCGGGGACGAAGAGTTAGGCGTCCACGTGATTTGAACTCGTTTACCCATAAGTAAGCGGTATCGCACATGCCCACCAGAATGCTAGTCCCAAGCCACTCTGTAAAAAAGGGAAAAGAAAAAAATGATACGGCAACCAATTTGACCTCCGAAAAAGTGAAAATTCTACCAAGCAATTTGAAATTTAGAATCATTAAATTCTTCTATACAAAATGGCAACAATATCAGGTTAATAAAATACACAATAAAACTCTTCCTAATAAAATTCATACAAGGATAATTATGTAAATCAGTTTTCAAAAAGTCCAGAAAAGAACAAATCACTAATTCCCGATTGTGAATTAGTCGCACAAAACATATCCAATTTTGTTATAGTCAAACAATAACACCAACTACAGTATTTAGCATGTCAAACACCCAACAACTATCAAACATTTTCTCATAGAATGAAGAAATTTAGTTTTCATTTGTTAATGTTTTTTCAATACATATGAAAAAAATATGAAAGAATTTGAAAGACTGATTTTCAATACAAATAATATGAAAGACGATTTGAAAATGTCAACACAAAGGACATTTTGTTCTTCTTCAGAGAAATAAAAATTGCCCCAAAAATTAAAAACGGAATAAGAAATGCAGAAAAAGGAATACGGAATAAGAATTGGGGAATCAGAAATGGGGAATGAGAATTGGGGAATGAGAATTGGGGAATGAGAATTGGGGGAAAGATATGGGGAATAAGGAAGGGGAATAAAAAATGGGGAATGAGAATTTGGGAATAAGAATTGGGGAATCAGAAATGGGGAATGAGAATTAGGGAATGAGATTTGGGGAATAAGAAATGGAGAATAAGAAAAGGGAATAAGAAATGGGGAATGAGAATTTGGGAAATAGAAATGGGGAATAAGAAAAGGGGAATGTCTTTTGATTTTGATATATCACTAAAGCCATATATCAAAACCCCACAAAACTCTTAACGTAAAAAATGTTAATATACAATGTATGCGATTCCCAAAGCTCGAAGTACAAAATAACCCCAAAAGAGTTGACATGCCCTTGAAATTTATCAATCAATCGTATACTTATATCTTGAGACCTTGCCTGATACGAACAGCACTTTTATTGATTTGATCACAGAAGCTGGCACAATAATGTTTTTTTTCAAAGAATGGTTGGAGGCTGTTCTTTTAAATTTCTATTTCACGCAGCGTATCTTAATTATCGTAGATATTAACGACCTGGTAAAAAAGAAACATTGAAGGTTTCAGAAAAACTAATCTAATCTACATATTACCGAGAAGTTAGATAAGTCATTAAAACAAAGAAAGCAAAATTTTCTTAGAAAGATTACACCAAGCACCGTTGACAATGTGTCTACGTTCCGTCTGTGTGTGTGTGTGTGTGTGTGTGTGTGTGTGTGTGTGTGCGTGTGTGTGTGTGTGCTTGAGTCTCAATGAATGTGTGTGTTAGTGTGCATGTTAGTGAGTGTGAGTGTGTTTGCGTTTGTGTGTGTGTTTATGTGTGTGTTTGCATGCGTTTGAGCGTATGCGTGTGTATGTGTTTTTTTTGTTTGAGCGTTGTGTGAGTGTGTTTGTGTATGCGTGACTGCGTGTATGTATTTGTATGAGTGTTTGTGTGTGTTTGTGTGTGAGTATTTGTATGTGTTTGTGTGTGTAAGCGTGTGTGTTTGTTTGAGTGCATGTGTGTAAGTGTGTGTGTGTGTTGGTCTATCTTTGCAACATATTACAATTAACAGTAATAAATACAATCAGTATTTTTATATAATCTCTCTCTCTCTCTCTCTCTCTCTCTCTCTCTCTCTCTCTCTCTCTCTCTCTCTCTCTCTCTCTCTGTGTAACAATTCCTCATGCCCAATGGAGCCAAGAATTGATTATCTGCATCGTCTACCCCCCTCAAAAAGCTAGTGGGATTTGACACATAACTGCATCTACAGGTGGACCTCCAATTCTCAACCTTTGTGGAATCTAGAATTCCCCTTTTATTGCCATTACTCCCAGATCCACTGTGACTGAAAGTAGGAGCAACTGTTATGGTTCCATGTATGGATCAAATAGCTCTGTTTCAATGTTAAAAATGGCAGTGAAGATTCATTTTGAACCATATATAATAAGAGATGATAATTGTTAAACTGAATTTGGCATAAAATCAACCAGCACGGGTTGACATGCCGTAAAATCAACTAACAAATTCATCACTGACAAAAAAGAACAAAAATACTCCTCATCACATATGTTGTTTCGTTTTTGTTTTGTTTTTGTTTTTCGTTTTTTTTTGTTTTTTTTTTCCTTTTTTGTTTTCACATAAAACCTAATGTTACTTCGATGTTTCTTTACAGTTAGTTCCTCCTTTGTAACAACTACACCTGACAGCTATTAAAGAAATTTCTATGCATATTTACCAAAAAATGGATTGAGAATTAGGGATTAAGAAATTGGCAATGAGAAAGAAAGAATATAATTGGAGAATAAAAATGAAAAAGAAGCAAAAGGGATTAATATATAGGAGATAAATAGGGGAACGAAAACAAGGGAATAGGAAATAAAGAATGAAATTTAGGATGTAAGAATAGGAGAATAAGAACTAGGGAATGAGAATTAGGGAAATGAGTAATGAAGACTGAGAAATAGGGAAGGAGAATTGAGGAATAAAAACTAAAGAAGAAGGAGAAATAAGGAATAAGAAATGTGGAATGAGAATTAGGGAACAAAAACTAAGAAATAAGAAATGGGTAAAGAAGAAGAAGAAGAAGAAGAAGAAGAAGAAGAAGAAGAAGAAGAAGAAGAAGAAGAAGAAGAAGAAGAAGAAGAAGAAATAATGTAGATTAAGAATTAAGGAATGAGAACTAGGGAATAAGAAATGGGGAATGAGTAATAAAAATGAGAACGAGGCAATGTTATTGGGGAAATGAAAAATGAAAAATAAGAAATAGGGAATAAGAAATAGGACATAAATTGGGGGACGAAAACTAGGGAGTAAGAAATAAGGAAATAAAAAAATTGGAAAATCACAAATAGCGAATTTCTTATTCTCTATATGTTTTTCCTATTTCTCGTTCTCCATAACTTATTACCTAATTCTCATTCTGCATTTCTTATTCCCTAATTCTCATTCTGCATTTCTTATTCCCTAATTCTCATTCCTCATTTCTTATTCCCAAATTCTCATAACGCATTTCTTTTTCCCTAATTCTTGTTCTCCATTTCATATTCCTTAATTCTCATTCTGCATTTCTTATTCTATAATTCTTATTTTCCTTTTCTTATTCCCTAATTCGTATTCTCCTTTTCTTATTCCCTAATTCTCATTCTGCATTTCTTAATCCGTCATTCTCCTTCTCCTTTTCTTATCCCTTAATTCTCATTCCTCATTTCTTATTCCCTAATTCTCATTCTCCATTTCTTATTCCCTGATAATCATTCTGCATTTCTTATTCTCAATTTCTCATTCTCTTTTTCTTATTCTCTGATCCTCATTCTCCATTTCTTATTCCCTATTTCTTATTCTCCATTTTTTTATTCCCTAATTCTTGTCCTCCATTTCTTATTCCCTAATTCTCATTCTCCATTTCTTATTCCGTAATTCTCATTGTGCATTTATTATTCCCTAATTCCCTTTCTCCTTTTCTTATTCCCTAATTCTCATTCCCCATTTCTTATTTACAAATTCTCATTCTCCATTTCCCTAATTCTCATTCTGCATTTCTTATTCCCTAATTCCCATTCTCCTTTTCTTATTCCCTAATTCTCATTCTCCATTTCTTATTCCCTATTTCTCATTCTGTATTTCTCATTCTCGAAATCTCATTCCTTATTTGTTATTCCCTATTTCTCATTCATTAAGGAAATGTGATTTAAAGAAAGAGATTTCGGAAATAAGAAATGGAGAACGAAAAATGTCAAATGAGAAAATTGGAATAAGAAATGTCAAATGAGAATAGGAGAATGATAACGAGCAAAAAAATCTGAAAATGATAATCAGGAAATGAGAAATTGTAAATTACCACAAGGGAATGAAAAAATGGCAAACGAGAAACAGTGGATGAAAAATGGGGAATGAGAATTGCAGAATGAGACTAGGAAATAGAGAATAAGAACTTAAGAATAAGAAATAAGAAATAAACACGAGAATGAAAAATAGGGAATAAAAATGAGGAATGAGAATTTGGGCATTTGAAATAGAGATTAGGAAATGCCAAAAAAGAATAAAAAAAGGAAAAATGCGGAATAAGAATTGGGAAATCAGAAAAAGATTTTTACGTATTTTTTTCGGATAAAAAAATTCGTTCTATTCGTTTTGAACTGTCATCGGCTCGTCAGACCGGCGTTTCGATCTAAAATTCTAATCAATGTTAGATTATATAAACGTTTATCAATTCCAAGGTTTTTTCGTTAAGCATACATAGAAATGTTACTTACCATTTTGCTATTGTCAAAATTAAAGTAAGGTAGAATAGGTTAAAGAATGGATTATTTCTTCTGTTATCTGTCAGTGTTGTCACTCTATGGATCTACCAATTGAGTTTAGGAAGAGGCCTGTAAAAAATACAGTATATTACTTTTCCAATAGTTACAACTGACTACAGTTAGCAGAGAACAAAAATTAAATTGAACATATATACACGCACATACACACACGTATATATATATAACGATAAATTGATATTGCTAATAGTAGCTGGACTGTATTTCCCAGAAGGCCCCACAACCTACGTTACGTTTCCAGTCATATGTTACACAATAGGATATAAAGGGATACGTACTACGTGGAAAGTTGTAATTTACTAAACTTTTTGTTTAGATGTAGCACAAGGCCGCATGAATGGGGCACCCAATGAGAATCGAACTCACTCGTGTAGGTTTGCTAGTCTAACATGCTAACCATTACACCATCCGAGGTGTCCTTGTACTACGTGGAAGGTTCTTAACCTGATGATCGCATAGTCGAAAAACTCACAACCACTAAACACCGCTGACTTTGTGCCAACGCAATTCAGAATTATATTTGTTTTGTTTTGTTTTGTCTCATTGTTTTATGTGGGTTATTTAATTCCAAATCATGTTTACACACACACACACACACGCACGCACGCATGCACGCACGCATGCACGCACGCACACGCACACACACGCACATATATATATATATATATATTTATTTACATATATGAGATATATATTGAAAGATATAAAGGTATAGGTAGTATAAATACACACACAAACACACACACACATATATATATATGTATGTATATGAACAGTTTGTAGAATTATATATATATATATATATATACATTTGATCAGTGGGTATTTTTCCAGTATCCTCGTAGATAGATAGATAGATAGATAGATAAGGATGTGTGTCTATGTATATTTAGATATAAAAATATCTCAATCTATTTAATTCTGTTCATCTCTTTCATATATATATATATATATATATATATATATATATATATATATATACACGAATGCACAACCAGTCATAAGTATTTGCCCCATCTTATTTTTAAACAAGTTAAGCACCTCAATGTTTTTATTCAATAAACTAAATACAAATCTTCCTTAGTAACTTTGAACTTAGTATAACCAAATATCTAAGAAAAATTGATTTGAAGGCATATTTCTTCTTTAGTACTAAAAAAAAAATTCCCAGAACAACAATGGATTGTACTGTCAAGAGACATCAGGAAACGGGACAAAATAAGACCAAAAGTAGGGCTGGTAAGATCAACAAGAGCAGAGGACAGTTTCATCAGAGTGACCAGCTTGCGTGACAGGTTTATTGCTCCAAACATCACTGCACAACTCAACCAATGTCGTGAAAAAATGCCATCAACCACTATGAAGACTATGTGAAGCTGGCTTATATGGCAGAATTTTTATCAAGAGACTACTGTTGAGGAATCATAACAATGTTAGAAAGCTCCAGTGGACCAAGGCACACAATGACTGGACAATAGAGCAGTGGAGTAAACTCCTTTGAACTGACCTATAAAAGTTTGACATCTTTCGGTCAAATAGAAGAGTCTATGTACAGCGAAGAATTGGTGAGAGTGCTATAGCCCCCTTTATCACACTAACTGTAAAACATGGAGGAGGCTCTGTTATGATTACGGGGGTGGGTACTTTGCACCAGATGAAGAGCAAATTGAATCAGACTGGCTATCACAGCATACTGCAGCGTCACCCGATCCTATCTGGAATACGGCTTGTCGGTCAAAGATTTGTATTCATGCAAGATAATAACCCAAAACATATAAGTAAACTCTGACAGAGGTACATTAAAAACAAAGAAAAATAATACGCCCTTCAACTGATGTCTTGACCAGCGCAATAAGCGGACTTAAATCCCATTGGACTGGTGTGGGATAAACTTGACCGAAAAGCTAGAGCTAAAAAGCCACAAGTGCGGCTCACCTCTGGCAACTCTTGCAGGAAAGCTGGGAAGAAATATTTTTTGTCTACGTCCAGTTTTTTTGTGGAAAGAATGCTGAGAATCGATGAAGCATTGATAGCGGCCAAAGGGGGTCATTTTGATGAATCAACAGTTTAAGAAGGGTTTTTTTTTCGAGTTTTTTGGTTTAATTTGTATTTAATGTGGCTAAGGAAGACTTGTATTTGCTTATTTATTTTTATATACAAATATATCGGGTGGGCGAGCGGCATCATTGACATCTTTGATACCCTTATATAGCACTAGATATATTGCTGTCCAGTTTAAGACATAATCAGGCATATGTGCCTGGATCCAGATTCGGGCGCAAGTCCAGCTAGGCTCATCAGGCTCACATTGCATAAAGTGGGTCGATGACCAGCAAAGTCCAGCAGTTGGAACCTTGACTCGTGCTCGACCTTCCCCTCCCCTAATCCCTTCTTTAAGCCGACCTTCGGGTCATTCACTTTGTGTCAAGTCCTGTCTGGTGGGAGGCAGAGACAAATATCTTATTTTTATATATAAAACAATTATGGTGCTTAACTTTTTCATTAAAAATAACACTTTTAGCATAAAAAATAAAAGTTTTTGAGGGTGCCCAAATACTTTTGATTGATTATATATATATATATATATATATATACCTATGTGTGTGTATTAGATATGAGCAGACTAATACACACACATATACACATAAATATATACATATACATTTCATCACCTTCATCAAATCCCATTGACAGTACGGAGTTCACTAATTATCTCTTGCCATCCATCCCTATCATCTATCGCTCCAAGCTGGTCCTTTAGACAGCATCTAGTGTCCGTACAGTGCTGTTGTATGTAAGTCATTGCTGATTGGTCAACGCTGGTATTTCTATGTGTAGGAGACCTTAAGAGAACGTCCCTTATGAGTTTATCCTTTCTATATCCAGCAGTGCCCTGCATGTATTGTTCGTCATACTTGGATGTCTTTTTAGATGGGTGGTAGGTGATCATACAGCTGTTGGTAAGGCTGATCTGTTGCTGTGCCCATACTACTGCATGGATGTACCACGGGACAAAACACATTGAGAAAATCAAAAATGCTTCGTGCTCTTTTGAACAAATCCATGAAGCAACACCCAACTATATATATATATATATATATATATATATATATATATATATATATATATATATCATAAAGTTAAACGGAAAAATCCAATTTTCTACCTTTATGAATTTATTTCAGGTGTATAAAATGACCTTCAGTCGGATAAGATACACTTATGTATTTGCATATAACGTAGAAAGATTTACATTGCTTCCGGCAAAAAAGGAATAAAAAAAACCTTTTAATTTAAAATTCAAACAAAAAAAAAGATTTTTTAACGGTGGAAATATATATTAACAGATATAATGTTCACGAATTGCTCTTTTTTCGTTTCCAATAATTTGATTTTCTACACTACTTTTTAAAAAAAGAGTGAATACCGAAAAATATTCCTAGTGGTTCCTTGGATTATTACTTAATAGTCTGATCCTTAGAGTATTTTCCTCTGATTATATATATATATATATATCATGTTCATCATCACACTGACTGAACGGATTTCCCTGGTTCTATCTCTCTCTCTCTCTATATATATATATATATATATCATCCATCGCCCACGGAAGGTCTTCTAAACTACATCCTGTGTCCGCACAGAACTGATGTAGATAAGTTCTTGTTGGCCGGCCAATACTAACACGTCCGTGTGTAGGGATCCATATAAGTTCATCCTTGCTCCACCAGCACTCTCTGGCATGTCTTGTTCATCTTACTTGGATGGTTTTAAAGATGGGAGGTATGTGTTCGTACAGCTGTCGTTTCGTGGTGAGTTCTTTCCAGGATTTGTTCATGATAGCTCGTACTATTCTTGTATATATATATATATATATATATATATATATATATATATATATATATATATATATATATATTGTATAATGTAACTGGAAGAAAACTTAACCACGGTTAAATTGTCATTACTAATTTATTTCGGCGAAGAATATAATCTTCATCTCTTCAGATGACATACACATATGAGGGTGAAAATATTGGTGTTTTCACCCTCAGACTAAGCGTGTATATCATCTGAAGAGACGAAGATTATATTCTTTGCCGAAAAAATTTATATCGACAGTTTAACCGGGTTTAAGTTTTCTTCTACTTACATTGTATACGCTCTGTATGTGAGTTTTATTATATAAACCTGAAAAAGAATATATAACAAAAGCCATACATCGAGCACTTCCATATATTTATATGAATTCCCTCACATACTCTATACACAAATGATCCAGACCCATATTCTTCGGACGCCGCCTGGATATATATATATATATATATATATATATATATATATATATATATATATTTCAGTCTAATCATATCTATCATTTTATTTTTGATTTTCTGATTGCATGTGTATGTATGTATCTATGTATCTATCTATCTATCTATCGTTCATATATACCGGTTTTAATCTGCGCAAATTTTAATCTCTCTATATTTATCCATTACAGTACGTTTTGTCTTTACCTCAGTCTTTCATGTCTATGTCTGTTCATATCTATCAATCTATCTTTCTATCTCTGTATGTTTTTTTTTGGGGGGGGTCGTTTCTTTTCGTTATATTGAAGCCATTACTTGATTTTTATGTAGGTCAGTCTTTTCAAAATGTGTAAATCATATTCGAAAAAATACCTTTTTCTTCCATCCATCTAGCTCATCTTTACTCATTCCTCTCCTCCTACTCCTTCTCCTCTTCCTCCTCCTCTTCCTTCTTGTTTCTTGGGGTTTTTTTTCTTTTTTAAAAGTTCGTCTCTTATTTAAGGCCACCGGCTTCCAATGGACTTTTTCGTTTCACCACTTTTCTTCGTTGCAATTCATCACCCACACTTCACTTTTTGCTATTTTCCATTGCTTAAGGCAAGTCTCTCACTCGTGGCTCCCAACACGGCATCTTTTCTCTTTTCTTTTTTTTTTTATCTTTATTCGTCTTTTCATCTTATTTTTCTTCCGTTTACAGATTCGTGTACCATTTATTTTCGTTTTTATCTTGTTTTTTTCTTTTAATCTTTGCTTTGTTTTATCGTTTTTCTTCCTCATTTTCCATTTTGCCTGTCGTATGTCTCTTCGGGTTTTGTGTCCCGAAGCCAAAATTTTCTGATAACTAAAATTACGATGTGCATATAAAAGCCGGACTACAACGACAAAAACTGCTACTACTACTAATAATAATAATATTTCACTCTTTTGAAAGTTTTTCACATCAGCGTTAGCTGATTGGTTCTGAGTGGAATTTGAGTGACAGCAAGTCCCCTAAAATCTCCAGGACTCTTCTCAGTATACTAGCCAATCTTGATAATGTTATAGTCTGGATGATCTCTACTTGTCCTCTTATTTCCAAGTCTTCCAGTCCCTTTATTAATCCTTTGGGGAGTGTCCCTAGTGCACCAATTATAATTAGTAGTAGCGTCACTTTCATGTTTTATTTTCTTTTTTTTTTTTTTTTTTTTGGTGGGGGGGGTAGTTCTCTTGCATGGTCTCGATATTTACCTCCATTTTTGCTTTTATTTTACTCTATGGTTTGCCAGGAAGGAAAAATCCACTATTATCGACTCCAAGGAATAAAGCAATTTTCTCTCCAGTTTGCAATTAAATGATAATAGTATACGATTTACAATCGCGCTTACTCCGATCACTATAAATATAAAACTAATAAATACTAATTATAGTGTACAATACATATTTATTTGTAAGTATGTTTTTGTCCATTCACTCCACCAAGGGAAAGATGTAACACAAAGTCAGTTTTTAAGTAAAGCTGCTTTTGTTGTATAGCTATGACCATGACCAACTATACAAATAATACATATACATCTACATATGCATGCAGAATCATAACGACACCATAATAAATACGAGCGACACAGTTCTTTGGAAAAATATACCTCTCACTTTATTTGAAAGGTTGTGTGTGAGAGGGAGTTGGAGACCGAACAGAACTGCAACATATTGACCCCCACTCTATTGGCCATAACCGCGTTTCTTTTCCGTTCACCTGGGCTGCTCAACCGGGGGCCTGGGGGCCAAGCCTCTCTGGGACATGTTCTTCAAACCAGCATCTTCTCCCAACTGGTCTGTTCTCCAACTGGTCTGATCCCCAACTGCAACTGCTCAATAGGGGGCCCTCAGGCCCCCTCCGCTGGGTGCTGGCTTTCTCTACCGCATCTTGTCTCTAACTGATCTGGTCTCCAAACTAACTGACTTCCTGTCCCCGCCGAGTTATATAATAGTTCAACGCCCCCTTCCTGTGGGCGTCACAATTGCACTCATTCAACCCATCCACGGTCAAGGTTATAATTCTGATATTCCTCGACCTGATGCTCCTGTTATTTACATAGGTGCATTTCCTACCTTGACAGCTCGGCCGGGTCGTAGGTCAATATACAACACTTTGAAGTCAAAGTTTTCCTTCTCTAGACTAGTTGTCTAAATAGGCTAAATAACTGAACCTGATCTACTATTTGCTAATTGCTGTGAGGAAGACGAAGAGCTTGATTCGTACCTTTGCTTGAGCGCAAAGTAGTATAGAAACAGATTTCTCCAGGGTTTGAACTCACGTCTCTAATTCCATTTCCTGCGACAATAACTGTTACGCCAAGCGCGCCTCTATTTATTGGCAACCCAGTCGGCTGGGAGAAATACACCGACAGCATCTCTGCAGAGGGGTAAACCCCAAACAACGAATGTCCTGTTATATGACATTAAACTATCTTATTGCGAGGCTCCACCCTTGAAAATTTGACGAAAGTGGAGTACCCTTTTATTGCCATTACTCCCGGGTTCACTCTGACCCGGAATAGTAGCACCTGATAGAGTACTATCTATGGTTGAAATAGAATAAACTTTGTGAAAACAAATGACTGTTAAATTGTAACTGTTATATAGCAATACTTGAAATCATTTAACTGTGTGCAAAAAAGAGCTCAGACGCGGTGAAGAATGTTATCAACAAAATGTGTTTACAAATCATAAATATATCTTATATATATGTATAAAGAGGATTTGGCATTGAATAACCCACTATCGTTGATATGTCTTAAAACTAAAGTAAACTAAATTATTGAAACTAAATAGAAGTATCGTTATATATTGACCCTCGACCGAGCCGTCAATCAAGAGATGCACCTGTGTAAATAAGCAGAAGAACAGCAGAAGCAGGTGTACGTTAAACAATGATATAACCAGGTGCCGGGGCGGTTCGAGTTAGTTGGAGACAAGATGCTGCATGAGAACCAGCTTTCAGACTGAGAGCTTTGGGCCCTCAGTGACCCACCCCAGCCAAGATGAGGCGAAAGAAGTTCTGCTACGGTCAATATAACAGTCTGTCCCCAGTTCATCTCTCACACACAACAACCATCACCCTTTCGAGAATAAAGCGTGAGAGATTATATTTTTATAAAGAAGAGTGTTCGTTCGTTCATTGAAGTTCGTATATTATGTTGATGGTTTCTTTCTTTGTTTAATGGCATATCAACTCTTTTTAGGTTATTTAATGCCAAAGCCAGTCTCCTAAAAGAAAAGTAGTGGTACTATTTTACCCATAGCTGGGTGGATAACCTTTCCAAAGGGTATTTGGCTGAAAGTGAACGTCATAGCGTGACTGGAGTACGAACTCGCGTACTACGATTCCGCAGTCCATGGCTTTAACCATTACACCACGAGGACACCTCCATATTATGTTGATTATGTCTCTGCTTATATTTGTTTATGTATGTGGCTATACAACATTATTCATGTAGAATATTTAGAACCATTTAATTTTTTGAAATCATGGTTTATTATTGTGCACAAAAAAATAGCTCTAACTCATTTGAAAATAGAAAATAAGAGGATCAACAAACTACCGACTTACTAATTATATATCTATTTAGATGTATGCAAACAAATGAACCCTAACTCATTTTAAAATATTATCTACAAACTATACGTTAACAAATAATATGTATAAAGGTAATTTGGCATTAAATAACCTTCTAAAAACAAACAGATCAAAACCAATCAATCTATTTATTGGCAATAAATTATATACCTCTTATGGAGGTGCCCGTGGTTTAATGGTTATCGTCGTAGGAATTGGACACGGCGACACGAGTTCAAATCCTGGACCAGACTGATTGCATTTCACAGTGCACTAATACCCTTGGGAAAGGTATGAATCCAATTATTATCCCTCCAGCTATGGGTAAATAGTAGGACAGACTTGGTTCTTCAGCCTTGGTGAGGCAACTAGTCTAGGAGAAGGAAAACTCTGAATTCAAACCTGTTAAACTCCGCTTAAAAACTGACCTTGTGTCATATCCTGCCCGAGTGGAGGGGTTGGTAAATATGATAAATTATAATACGAATTCTACAAATAGAATTGGAATCACTGGCTAGTCATTATTATGCAAATAGTATGGGCGGGAATGGTGATCTACCAGGAACTGTTCAAAAGACTATTTGACCATGATAAAATATTGTATATGCACAAACCACAATCTGATCTAGAAAATGCGAAGCATTTTTTGTTGTTGTTATAATACACCTTCTGGTGCTGTTTACAGATGTGTCATCAATGTTGTTATAATACACCTTCTGGTGCTGTTTCCAGATGTGTCATCAATGTTGTTATAATACACCTTCTGGTGCTGTTTCCAGATGTGTCATCCATGTTGTTATAATACACCTTCTGGTGCTGCCTCCAGATGTGTTGTTATAATACACCTTCTGGTGCTGCCTCCAAATGTGTTGTTATAATAGACCTTCTGGTGCTGCTTCCTGAGGGGTTGTTATAATACACCTTCTGGTGCTACCTCCAGATGTGTTGTTATAATACACCTTCAGGTGCTTCCTCCAGATGTGTCATCAGTGTTGCTCCCAAGTCATTAGAAGTTTCAGGTCTGAGCAACATACTTCTTCAAAGGATGACCCGACCGTAATGTAATCAGCATTACGGCCCATATCCAGAGCTTAACATGAAACACTGCTCTGCGTAAAACGTTATTTTATACAAGCGGTTGACATCGGAACCTCATCACAGGTTCACATAGATTGGTCACAAGACCAACACAGGCGATACTTCCCCCGTCACCTTTTTTTTTTAAATCCCTTCCTATTTTTTACCTTAACTACTATTACTCCAGCTAATCTTTATGCCAACTCAACACGAATGCGATAGAAATAGAAAAAAATAAAAAAGGATTTTTTTTCAAACGATTAAAAAAAAAGAAATACAGAAGGCTGACCGAATCCGGACCAAAAGACCAGACCAAATGATAGTTAACAAGAAAAGAATTTTCCATCTGGTGCATTTTGCCGTTCCAGTTGATCATAGTGTGAAAATCAAAGAACGCGAAAAGATAAAAAAAAAATACTCAGATCTTGCTCGAGAACTAAAAAAACAGTTGAACATGAAGGTGACAGTGATGTCAATTCCAGTTTGTGCTGGACATTAGAAGAAGAATCGAGACTATGCAGATCAAAGAACTGTTAAAATCAATAAGGATACTTAGAAGAGTCCTGGAAGCCAGAAGAGACTTTTTGTCACTCAGACTCCCGTCAAAGCACACAAGTTAAAGTTGGTGTGAAAAATGAAAACTCGCTTTGAGTGGATATAATTGTGCACACTGGCACACAGTTAAATAGCAATCACAACTGGCTAAAGAAGGAAATCCACTAGGAACTTTGCAAGCGATTAGAATTTAACCATACAGATAAATGGTATATGTACAAACAAAAATCTGTTCTGGCGGACGAGATGAACAAAAATATTCACTGTCTTTAATCAAATTTTCACTCAGTGAAATTAGGTACTACGAACTTCTATTCAAAGTTAAATAAAGCAGTTTTCCCTTGGATTAAAAACTTGAATTATTCGTGAAAATACAAAATTTCATTTTCACAATAAAAGAAAAGGAATGAGAGTCTGTAATCTATGTCACTCACGTTCTTGTTTTGTTTTGGGACTGGATAAAACCTGCAACACACGTTACAAACAATTTGTGTACACGATCGAACCGGTAACATATTTGAGATGATGATTGGTTTGTTGTTTTGGGTTTTATGGCATATCAACCTTTGTAAGTTATTTAACGCCAAATCCATCTTTATGCAAATAATCAGTTGAATTTCAAATAATTCAGTCTAGCATGAGTACACAGTTTAATTGTCAAAAACATTTATATTTCAAACTATTCAGTCTATTCAAACAGTTCTAATTCAGTTAATTTTGTTTACACACAGTTAAATGTCAAAACAGTTCTATATATAACAATTAAATTTAGTCTAAGTACAGTTTCAATGTCAAAAACAGTTCTATTCTAAACTATTCAGTTTAGCATAAATACGCAGTTTAAATGCAAAAATCAGTATAGTGAAGGAAGCACAGTTTAGTTCTATTTAACCCATAGATAGGACCCTTATCAGGTGCTACCACTCCGGGCCCGATTGCAATGAAGGGGTACTCCGAATTCCCCAAAGCTCCAGCATTACTGGAACCTAACCATCAGATTGTTTAGTGTCATAATCAGGACGCTCGTTGGGGCAGGGGTCTTACCCTTCTGCAGAGAAGCAGTCAGTGTATTCTTCAGCCCCAGATGGGCAATATTTGAGATGAGTAATGACTTGATAACCGTACATACTGTAAGCAGCAACCTTACGCCTGCGTGCCAGACGAAGCAAAGCTTAGTAAACAAAAAATCTGAGTGTTTTGTCTGATATACAAAATAGCCTCCATCTTCAGTAATAGTGAAATATTCAGATATTCTTTACATTTTTTACTTTGGGAATTTTTTTATTTATTTATTCATTTATTTATTTGTTGATTGTACAAAATTAAAAATGTATTCCGAAAAATTTAACAAATATCAATACAAAAAAAGTAAGATTAATATTAAAAATATATTTTTAAAACGTCATATAAAAATATACAAAAGTTATAGCGAAATATTCAAATTGGGTTGACTTCATCCGAAACATTTTTAACTTCGTGAATTTATCTATTTATTTTTGTATGGAATTAAAAATGTATTCGAAAATATTCAAGAAATATTTATGCCAAAAATAAGACTTATATCAAAAATATGTACAAAAAATACCTGAATTTTATATTTAAAACTTTTTTGTATCATTATCTTTTTATTTCCATTAACGACAAACTTTACTTAATTAATAATATCTGAATTGACTTAGTGTCGAGTCAAATCAAAAACATTGGTTCCAACCACAAATGAGCCTGCTCATTACATACATAGGCGACGATTTGATAATAGCGATTTGAAAACAGCGGATATTATTAGAAACCTGAAACCCGAGCACCGGACGAAGCAAAGTTGAGTAAATAAAAAAAAATGCTGAGTCTTCTATCAAATGCTGATATTATTACACCGCTATGTGCCCAGCGGGCTTACCGGGTGCCGTTCGTTCTTGCCAAGTGCACCAGTTAAAGCATGGCACAGACGTTGGCTGTGGTTCTCCAACGCTATTTAATGTCACAGATATCACCAACTCACTAGCTGAACCACATTTTAAAGCCACCAGGTGGGTTATAGGTGGATTATTAAAAGTCAACACAGCTAACTGGCTAGCTTCACCCCTCAAATACAAGGTCTTCGACAAATACAATTCTTCCACTAAAAAAAAAAAGGACTCTGAACTGCCGTGTTTGTGAGAAACTCTTTCTGTGTCTCGGAAGAATCTTCGTTAAAATGTTCGTATCCCGGACGAGGTCCCCCATTTAATATCTGTTAATGACGGAAGGTGAGAATATAATTCGTCAGCAGTAGGCACGCTCCGCTTTCCTTCGGGTTTCGGGATTTAATGGTAGAGCTCGTGCTCCAAATCTCAAGTTTATCATTGGGGAAATATTCCCGGTTTTCTCCTCTATCTTATCAGAGCTATTCTTTCCTCCCATAATTTGTCTTTTATTCCCGTCAGCATGAATGCAACATAAACTAGAATATACCCAAATTGTATGTTTACTTACTTGGAATTCTGTGGAGTTTATTCTTTTCTCTTTTTCCTCTCGTTATTGGGTTTCCATGACACATTGGTGGAGGGATACACGTCTTATTTCAGATAAGACCAAGATTAATAATTGTCTCTGTCCTCATGGACAAGTCTTTCTTTGGGTATTCGTTTAACGAGGCTCACCATGCCTCGAAGTTTGAGTTCATTAAAAGGAGAAGTTTTTTTTCCTTTTCTCTCAGTATTCTCTGCGTGGCATGATTTTGGAATTTGGGTTTCTTCCATATCCCAGATTATGCTCTCAGTTTTTCAACGAACAAAGGCAACTTCTTATGTGTCTTCACCCTGGGGTGAATAAACGGCAACTACTCAGTTTTCGTCGTTTGAAAAATTACCACGTGTTGGGTTTTTGGCTGTTTCTTCCTCAGTACCAATCATGATCGCCGGTTTGCTTCTCCGCTGACGCATACATGGCTAATAGGGAGTGGGGTTCTCCCATACCCATGTCACCTTGTAATAGAGTTGAAGAGAGACGGCCTCTCTTTCCACCATTCTGCCAACTACTATCGTCAGCTAACGGCTTGCGGGTTGCATCTCCTTTCCCCATAACCCGGAGAATGTATTAGGGTGTCACATTTCCTCGTCACAATATAGAAAATGACCTGTATCTTCAGTTCTTGTAAAATGTTCAAATATGACTTCATGGGAAACTTTTTTGACTTTGTGAATTTTTAATTTTTTAAATCCAAAACTGAAAATGTATTTTGAAAAAGTCAAAAAATACTTTTTTTTTTATTATTTATTTCAAATAAATTTTTAATGCTTTTTGAGGGGGATTCGCCATGGTGTAGTGGTTCATGCGTTCGACTGCGAAACTGAGTTCGAACTCGAGTCGCGCAATTACATTTAGTTTCGAATTAATAATATTGGGAAAAGTACGAGCTTCCTTATACCCATCCCCAGCAATGTGTTAAATTTTACAGGGTGTCTCAAAATGGATGCAACCCATTGATATCATAAGGATTTATTACTGAGACAAGCGCAATGGCAGTCATTTGGAACACGTCCAGTTAAAAATGCATACTTTGAGCTAGAGACATCAAATCAATGGCTTTTTTTTAAATTGCTATTATAACAGCTTCCAGGACATGCAATCTTTTCTGAGTTTCTTGTCTCAGTAATAAATTATTATCATATTACTGAGTTGCATCTGTTTTGAGACAGTTTGAATGATTTTGTCTCCAAATAAGTCGTGACGCAAAATACTTTTTCCTCTCTTGTCCAAGGCATTATGATTGAGGAATTAATAGCTGTTATAATATACTATTTTCATATTGGAGGTGCCCGTGGTGTAATGGACACGGCGACACGAGTTCAAATCCTGGACGAGACTGATTGCATTTTACATAGCATTAATACCCTTGGGAAAGGTATGAGTCCAATTATTCTCCCTCCAACTATGGGTAAATAGTAGGGCAGACTGTTTCTTCAGTCTTGGTGAGGCAACTAGTCTAGGAGAAGGAAAACTCTGAATTCCTGTTAAACGCCACATAAAAATTGACCTTGTGTCATATCCTGCCCTAGGGCTTGGTAAATATGTATAATATACTATTTTCAAATTTCAAACAAAAAAGAACACAGCATTATTATTAGTAGAGTTATTAGTAGTCACGTAAGTCCCATGTATATTGGTTTGGTTTCTTTGTTTAATGGCATATCAACCTTTTTAGGTTATTTAATACCAAAGCCATTCCCCTAGAAGAACAGTAGTGGTACTATTTAACCCATAGCTAGGAGGATAAGGGGGTTCATGCCTTTCCCACGAGTATTTTCCCGAAAGTGAACGTAATAGCGCGACTGGAGGACGAACTCGCTTACTACGATTTCGCAGCCCATCGCTTTAACCTTTACACCACGAGGACACTCCCCATGTATATTGAGACACACTGTATCACTGCAGTTTCATAAGGATGACTTTGACATTAAATAACCCATGAAAGTTGATATGCTATTAAGCATATGAAAAATTCTTATTTAGAAATTCAAGTTGTAAGTTTTTTACCAATTTTTAAATGTTATATCAAACTTCGTAGGTTATTTTAATGTCAAACACCTCCAAGGTCACTTCTTATATAACCATTTAATGCTATATATGAGAAAATTTTCCACTATAGTCTTAAGGTAAATCGAAGGTTAGAAAATGAACCCAGAGGGCAAGGAAGTCAGGATCAGTAGAATTAAGATCAGAGGGTTCAGGTAGACGTCTGGAAAAAGAATGAACATTAAAAAAATACACACACAATAGGAAATTGATCTTAATAACAAAGGATTAAAAAATTTCTATTTTCTAAACAACTGTATAAGTCGAATATGTTTAAAGCGGTGGTTTTTGGATCATAATTTACCTTTCTTCCACAGATAATACGAGGATCATTAAATAAGTTTCCAGACTTTTTTCCTATGGGCACTTTTATTGATAGTACACACATGAAACTCTAGTCTCCTTCGAAGTAATCTCCTCCGGCTGCAATGCACCTGTTCTACCGTTCCAACAACTTCTGCAAGGCCCCATGGAAGTCCTCTTGTGTGAGCGTGTCAATGACCTTCGTCACAGCCTCTTTCATCTCCTCAATTGTCTCATAACGACAGCCTCTGAGCTTAGGGAATAATCAAAAGTCACTGGGAGCAAGGTCTGGACGATAGGGACGGTGAGGAACTGTCTTGATACCCATCTTGGTCAAATAGTCTGTGACAAGGATGGACTGGTGCATTGTCCGGGTGGAAATGCCACTGACCCGATTTGAAGAGTGCTGGCATCTTCCGACGGAATGTCTTCCTGAACTCCATTAAAACCTCAACATAGTAACCCTAACCCTAACCCTTTTGCCAATCAACTCTGGTGTATTGACTTCCTTACTCCTCCCACACCTCTCATCATCCCTCACAGACTCCCTGGCTTCCTTGAATCTCTTATGCCACTCAAAAACTGATGCTCGATTCATGCAAGATGGTCGAAAAGCAGTCTGAAGCATTGCATATGTTTCGGTGGCATTTTTTTCCAAGTTTAAAACAGAATTTTATTGCATATCGTTCTTCTAAAGTGTCAGATTGCATTTTTGAAATTCACCTGCTGTGACAATCAGGCTTTAGTAGGGTGTATTCCAATTGCTGCTGTAGCTGTCCATTTAAAGCTGAAATCATAGAAATTGGTCGGTCATCTCATAAGATGTATAGCAATAAGATAGTAAATTTTCAAGAGTCTACGACAATTTTAAATACCCATACGAAAAAAGTCTGGAAAAATATCGTATGCAACTCGTACTTAATAATCTAATGGTGAGGTTCTAGTTCTTGAGCTCTGAGTGTGTGTTGCATCCTGCTCCAGGTAGAAGGTTTGGGAAAATGTTCAAATACTGTAGAAACTTTGAGTTTGAGAGTGGAAGAAAACAGAAAGCAGGGTGTGTTTGAGAACGATTATCTTAAGACTATAGAAGGATTTACTTTCATAAATAGTATAAAAATGGACGCTATAAGAAGTGACCTTGGAATACTAAATAATATTACTGAAATAATCAAAAAGAAAAGATTGAAGTGGTTTCGTCACTTGGGGCACAAAGAAAATGCCAGCAATATAAACCAAGAATGATTTTACAAATAGGAGACCCAAAGGAGGACTATCAAAACGATCGAGTGGCCTTATAAGAGAAGACACAAAATTACAATAGGTACAAAACAGGACGAAATGGAGATCTTGTGTAGACAAATACGTGCGTGGAACTATTGTGAGTTTATGAAGACAATAAATGACTACAAAATGGTTTACAAGCGGAAAACAGAAAAGAGAAACTGAATCTCTTTTTAATAGCAACACAAAACAATGCCGTGAAAACCAGTTCAGTCAAAGCAAAAATTGATAACAGGCAAAGGAATAACAAGTGTAGATAATGTGGTGAAAGCGAGGAAATGATTAATCACATAATAAGTGTATTAAACCAACTAGCACAAAAGAAAGACAAGAGTAGACATGACTGGGTAGGAAGGGCGACATTTAAAAATGATAATTCCGTCCTCAATTTTAATGTTTTTTATCTTATTTCATTTTGAATTTGCTTTCTTCTACTCTTCTTTTTCTTTACTTTCTATTTCACCTTTTTCCCTAATACTTCTTCTTCTTCTTCTTCCCGCAATTCTTGTTGTTGTTGTTTTTTCTTCTTCTTCTTCTTCTTCTTCTTCTTCTTCTTCTTTACTTTCTATTTCTCCTATTACCCGATTTCGTCTTCTTCTTCTTCTGATGATGATGATTTTAATTCTTTACTTTCTTTTTCTCCTATTACCTCCAATTCTTCTTCTTCTTCTTCTTCTTCTTCTTTACTTTCTATTTCTCCTTTTTTCCCCTTCTTCTTCTGACTTCTTACATCTCCTTCTTACTTCTCTTTCTTTACCTTCTATTTGTTCTTTTCCCCCAATTCTTCTTCTTCTTCTTCTTCTTCTTCTTCTTCTTCTTCTTCTTCTTCGTCTGACTTCTTCTTCTTCTTCTTTACTTTCTATTTCTCCTTTTCCCCCTTCTTGTTCTGACTTCTTCTTACATCTCCTTCTATTTGTTCTTTTCCCCCAATTCTTCTTCTTCTTCTTCTTCTTCTTCTTCTTCGTCTGACTTCTTCTTCTTCTTCCTTCTTCTTCTTACATCTCCTTCTTACTTCCTTTTCTTTACTTCCGATTTGTTCTTCCCCCCCCAATTCTTCTTCTTCTTCTTCTTCTTCTTCTTCTTCTTCTTCTTCCTCTTTACCTTCTATTCGTTCTTTTTTCCCCAATTATTATTCTTCTCTTTTTCTTCTTTTTCTTCTTTTTCTTCTTTCGCGCTTTCATTTTTCTTTCTTTTCCTTTTTTTATTTGCTCTCTTTTATTTTACTTTTTCTCCTTTTTCTCTCTTTTTCCTTCATTTTCTTCACTCACTACAATTTTTATTTTGTCTTTTTTCTTCGTTGTTATTTTTTATTTTATCTTATTTCAATTTATTCTATTTTATTCAATTTCTGCTTTTCCATCTCTTTTCCTCTTCATTCGTCTTGTCTTTCTTCATTTTTATAATATTTTTTCTTCCTTCTTATTCTCCAAATCTTTTCTATCTGTTTTCTTCTTCCATTTTGTTTTTATCAACAGCAAATTCTTAAGATTTACACCGTGAAGAAAAATAAATTAAGAAAACGACTTTAAAATATGGAAAACACTATTAATGAAGGAGTATATCTCCTTTATTTAAAAGCAATTCGAAGACATTTCGAAGTGCGCAAAAATCTTTCCTATATTTTAATTTTCGTCTGCTTATATTTCAAAAGAATGCGGTCTTGTTAGGCCCAGCAATGCGGTTCTCTGGAGAAATGATTGTCATAACCGAATCACTTTCCTATTTATTTCACTAAAAGAGAAGCGAATATTCTCGACTCCAAAATGGCTGCCACATCCATCCATATAAAGCTATTGGAAAATTAACCCTATTTCAATAACTGAAGAGAATGAACGGAATTGGCTCGGTGATTTTTTTTGGTCCGAACGTATTTTTAAATGCATCCCAATTGCGTCGTGAATATTTTTTTAGCATCGCCTCCAGAAGTCTTCGAACCGAATTGCCTCGGGGAACAAAGTCAGTCGCTATCTGAAATTGATTGCTTGTGGAATCCAATAGAACAAAACTGAACACTCTCCAAAAAAACATTTTTTTTTTTTTGCAAATATGGCCACCTCTTTCTGTTATTCTAAACATTTGAACTGTTTGCAAAATAATCAGTAAACAGTCCAGGGTTGTGAAGAAGAAATTGCACTTTGGAAGTCGGAAATCAAATTCAGATACAATTTGTGGGCAGAGTTGGTTAAATTTAGCAACTGCAACTTATAAATCGTAAGGTCAAGTTCAGTTAAAACACTCGTTTCCATCTAGTTACCGTGGTTAAGCAGTTCAGTACTCAGATAGGTGAGCGGGCACGGTAAGCAATCAAAGGCTCGCGTACCAGACTAAGCAAATCTTAGAAAAATAACTGTTATGAGTTAAGAGAAGGCTAAGTTTCGTTTCTTTGTTTAATTGCATATCAATATTTGCAGATTATTTAATGTCAAAAGGATTCTTCTAGAACATTGGTGGTACTATTTAACCCATTGCTGAGAAGGGGTTCATATCTTTCCGAATGGTATTTGTCCGAAAGTGAACGTAGTAGAACGACTGGAGGTCAAACTCGCTTACTAAGATTCTGCAGCCCAGCGCTTTAAGCATTAAACCACGAGGACACCTTAAAAATGTTATGTTGATCGCTCTGGTTCTCGTGAGATCACCGATTGCAGTGATGTTCTTGTTCGGTTCTGATTGTTCAATTCTAAATAACGAAAGTTATTTAAACTCGCTCGACTCGATATTTCATCTTCCTTGTCGGAGGGGCTTAAAATGTGCAGACTGTATCAGAGGAGTAAGGCGCCCCACTTTTTGATGCAACTTATGGTGGAGCTTCAGTTCTAGGGAATGTGGTTTGATTTGATTTGGTTTTATGGCATATCAACCACTGAAGGTTATTTAAAGCCAAATTTGGTTTATTCATATATATTAGATATGTATGGTTTATAAACATAAGATAGAGTTAGATAGTTTCAGGTATTCCTATGTATTCCTAACAATTCGATTTAACATCAGTCATTTGTTTACACACAGTTGAATGATCGATTTGGTTTGGTTGTGTTTGGTTTGGTTTGGTTTTATGGCATATCAAACATTGTCGGTTATTTAAAGCCAAATCCTTTTTATACATATACATTAAATACTAATGATTTCGTTTGGTTTTGGTTTGGTTTGGTTTATAGCATATCAACTATTTTAAGTTATTCCAAACCAAATCCTTTTTATACATATATATTAGATATATATGATTGGTTTGGTTTGGTTTTTTGGCATATTAACCATTGAAGGTTATTTAAAGGCAAATTCTTTTTATACATATATATTAAACATATAATTTCTAAACACGTTTTGTAGATAACATTTTTAAAAGAGTCTAAGCTTCTTTCTTGGCACACGGGTAAATGGTTTCACTTATTTCCATCTAATACGAATAATTTTATTTACTATTAACCATTTGTTTACAAACAATTAAATGTTTTCAAGCATTGCTATTTAACACTAAAAATTCAACTAAACATCAGTCATTTGTTTACGTAAAGTTAAATGATCAAACAGTTCTATTTCAAACAATTCAGTTTATGATAAGTCAACAAAGTTAAGTGGTTCCAAGTATAGCTATATATCAACAGCAATTCAATAAAACATCAGTCATTTGTTTACATACAGTTAAATGATTAGATACTTGTATTATAAGCAATTCAGTTTAGCATAAGTCATTTGCTTGCTCTCGGTTTAAATGTCAAACAGTTCTTTTTGACCCATAGATAGGACCCTATCAGGTACTCGCACTCCAGGCAAGAGTGAACCTGGGAGTGATGGTAATGAAGGAGTACTCAACATTTCCCAAAGCTCCACCATTGCTCGTGCTTCACCATCAGCTTGTTTGATATTATATCCAGGATGGGCTCTTACGTCTCTGAAGACGTGCAGTCGGTGTATTCAACAGTCCTCAGCCGATTGGGCTGACGAGTGTGGTGTACTTTTTCATTGATATTACTCCCAGGTCCACACTGATCAAGAGGGGTAGCACTTGTTAGGGTTAGATTAATAGATCAAATAGATTTGTTAAAAAGGTTTCGTATTCAATTGGACAACTTGGTGTTATATAACCGTAAATTATTTGTATTAAGAATAGTTATTTTAGCCTATTAGTGTTTGCTAGTTGGTTGGTTGGTTGGTTGGTTGGTTGGTTGGTTGGTTGAGTTTTATGGCATATCAATCTTTGTAGGTTATTCAATGCTAAATCCATTTTTATACGAATAATCAGTTCTATTTCAAGCAATTCAGTTTAGCATAAATACACAGATTAATTCTATTTAACCCATAGATAGGGCTCTATTAATGGGTGCTACCACTCCGGGCCAGAGTGGACCTGGAAGCGATGGCAATAAAAGAGTACTCCGCATCCCTCTGCAGAGAAACATTCGGTGTATTCTACAGCACCAGCCAACTGAGCAATATTATTATATCAATTAAAACCATAAAAGTGCGTGCAAAAAATGACGATTATTAAATAGAAAAAATCATTTGAAATCGTAAGATTATTTTTATTAAATAGAAATTCTTGATATCATATAAATTGTATTAAGGATACTTATTTGAAGCTCTAATAGTTTACTAAGGATTATTATTAGTTACTTGAAACCATATAACTGTGCGCAAAGAAAATTACAATTATTAAATAGAAATAATTTTTCGAAACTATATAATTATTAGTGTTAGACAGGAATACTTAAAACCATACAACTGTTTGCAAGCTATTTGTATTAGATAGGAATACTTGATACCATACAACGGTGTGGAAGCTATTTTTATTAGATCGGAATACTTGATACCGTACAACAGTGTATAAGTTATTTGTATTAGATAGGAATACTTGATACCATACAACTATGTGCAAGCTATTTCTTTTAGATAGGAATACTTGATACCATACAACGGTGTGCAAGCTATTTACATTTGATAGGAATACTTGATACCATGCAGCGATGTGCAAGCTATTTGTATTAGATAGGAATACTTGATATTAAATAAAAATGAGTAAAAAAAACTCTTAAGAAACGACACAAAATGTAAATATAAACATACAGCGAATGCGATTCCCAAACCTCTATGCATAAAATGACCTTATGGTTTGACATGCTTTTAAACTCAATATTTTATGTTATGGATTTAATGTCGACTAATCGAACATTCCTTTAATTTCTAATGCAACTTGTCCTGAGTGTATTTCCGGATTACCCAAATTAAATCTCCAAATTATAATTGAATAATTATTAAATGATATATAAATGCTATATATTACCCGTATGCACCGAAAATAATGACGCTCCTTTATTTCCATTGAAAAATCAAATACAAGAGCACAATTACGCCATCAGATAGAGCAAATTTATTATTGGAGGCGCATTTAGTGTAACAGTTATCATCGTAGGAAATGGAATCGGTTACCCGCATTCAAATCCTTGATAAAGCTGTTTGCTTTTAATTTCGCTTTGATGCATTTGGGAAAGGCATAAACCCATCTCGAATCTCCCAGCATTGGGTAAATAGTAAGGCAGATAGAGATTTTTAGCTTTGCTCAGGCAACTACTCTAGGAGAAGGAAAAAACAGTGAATTCAAACCAAGTTTACTCCACTTGATATCAGATCCTACCCTTGGTAGAGGGGTTGGGTAAACACATATATGCACATAAGCATAAAGGGAATTTTAGTAATAGATGGAGGCCCAAGGAACAAGAAAGAGAGAGAAGATATATCTATATATATATATATATATATATATATATATATATATATATATACGCGCGCGCGCGCGTGTTTGTGTGTGAGAGAGAGAGAACCAACCTGAGAATAGCTGCACAATCAGAACAATATTTTTCTATCTCAAAAACTAATTTCCTTTTAGCGACTCGTTGAAAAGGTGGCTGACTCTTTCTCGTGAATAAAGGATTTCAACTTTTAAAGCAAGTTGCTCAGATTGCCTTTCTAAAAACAGGAGCTACACTATCTTCATTTTCTAACATACCATCATCACATCAGGTCACAGTGTTGGCACGGACTTTCCTCTCTCTCACTCTCTCTCTCTCTCTCTCTCCTTTCGTTCCTATCAGCCATCGCTGCTCGCAGGTTTTACAGACTACATCTTGTGTCCGCACAACGCTGATATAAATAAGTGCTTGCTGGTCGACCGACGCTGGAACGCCCATGTGAAGAGATTCATAGCATATTCGTAGAAGGGGTCTTACTCCTCTACAGAGATTAAATCGGCCATAGAAGAACTTCCTTTAAGAGTTCGTCCTTCCTCCTCTAGCTGTGTACAGCATGTCAGGTTCGTCTAACTTGGATGCGTTTTGAGATAGGAGTTACGTAGCCGTACACTTGTTTCGTGGGGTGCTGTTTCCAGGATTTGTTCAAGATAGCTCGTAACATTCTTGTGTAGTGCCTATCTAGCTTTTTTTTCTCTATGCGTTTTTTAGCGTCTATGTGGTGCATTTATAGAGTAGCACGAACACAACCGCTGCTTAGAAGAAATTCCTTTTTATTTTATCGGATTATATGGAAGACTGTTCTAGACTTCCATATAATCGATAACCTATAAATCGACATATTTACTTGCTTGTATGATTGATCGATTACTTTATCAACATGTCGTGGTTTGTTTTATGCCTAGAACATAAGGATAATTTGCTTTCTTTGTTTAATGGCATATCAACCTTGGTGGGTTAGTTTAATGACCAAGCCATTCTTCTTGAAAGACTGTTGTGGTACTATCTAAACAATAGCCGGGTATAAGCTCGAAAGTGAACGTAATAGCATGACTGGAGTTCGAACTCACTCTCTTCAAGGCTACAGTCCTGCACCTTAGCCATTACACAACGGGTAAAGAAATGGCATCTGTATTTACATTTTTTGTTGTTTCTTTAGAGGTTTTGTTTACCTGCAAACCTATCGAAAACTATTGATTTTTAATTAGATCTATTTCACTCATAGATGGGACTCTCACAGATACTAATACTCCTGGTCAGAGTGGACTAAGGAGTAATGGTAATAAAGGAGTACTCCATTCACCTCAGATCTCCAGAACTTAAGCCTCACTCCCAGATGCAGAACAGTGGTATTCCCAGGACATCATTTTTTGATCGCCCAGTCAGCTGGGGCTGCAGAGTAAACCGACTGCACTCTGCAGAAAAGTAAGACCCACCAACGAGTAAGCTAGTTATATCACTAAACAATTTGATGGTAAGGCTTCAGTAATGCTGGAGATTTGGGAAATGCAGAGTACCCCTTCCTCTCTGGCTTGCAGTGGTAGCACCTGATTAGGTCCTATCTATGGGGCAAATAGAATTAAACTGTGTACTTACGCTAAACTGAATTGTTTGAAATAGAACTATTTTGACATTTAACTGTGTGTAAACAAAAAACTATACTTATACTAAACTGAACTGTTTGAAATAGAACTGTTTTATGTATAAAAATGGATTTGGCATTAATAACCTACTATGATTGATGTGCCATAAGATCAACCCAAACCAAACCACTCTTTGGGAAACGATTTAATTCTTCTACAGGGACACAGTCAACGTATTCTATTCTCCCCCCCCCATTCTTATTAGACAGAACATTTTTGCCTTTCCAATGCAAATACCTATTCTTTTCTACTGAATTTGATGAGCTAGAAAAACTCGTTACCAAATTCGCAGTAAGAGGATTGAAGATTTGAAACGATGATAAAAAGTACCCTCCTGTTCACGGTCAGTCTTATAGAATCGAAGATGCACGACGATGTTCTTGTTGATTCCATACTCAAAAGAATCAAAACAGAAAGAAAAAAAAGAATAAAATAGGAAAAAATAAATAAAAACTTTCAAGGAAGAAATTGTATTCAAAACAAGAATTAAACATTTATTTTACTTTGAAAATTCTGCCGAGAATTGTGTTTTTAGATGTTGACAATTTCATTCTTCAATTTGTTAAAGTCTTTTTCGATTTACTTTTTCGTTTTTCATTTTTTTTTTTTTTCAGAGCTGTCTCTATTTCATTGATATTTTTCTCTTGAAGCTGCATTTGAGATTCATTCAATATTTCATCATTTTTCTCCCCCATTTAACGCTGGACATTTTTGTTTTATTTTACTCACAGTTCGTTCGCTGTCCACCATATTGTTTACAGCACACACACTTGCATATAACGAGCAAATAACAATATAAACAAGGG